>JAXQQM020087013.1:0-312782 GCA_034641835.2 Pinus albicaulis | reverse complement strand
TATAAGGTAGCCAAGGAATTAAATTGTTTCCTATACCCAGCACCAGAATGTCAAGTGATGGTTGCAAATGGAGGAACTATAAATTGCTGTGGAAAATGCCATAATATCAAGCTAACCATGGGGGAATATGTATTGACTAGTCCAATGCTTTCCATTCCTATGGGAGGTGCTGATGTTGTACTAGGAGTACAATGGTTACAATCTTTGGGGATGGTAGCTTTTAATTTTTAAGAACTTTTCTTGAAATTTTTTTCAGAAGGAAAGGAAGTCGAATTACGGGGTATTGAAGGGAAGCCAGGAAGGATAATAAGCTCTAATGTCATGACAAAGCTTCTAAAGAAAGAACAACGAGGCGTAATTGCACAATTATGCTCACTAGAAGTTTCAACATCAAAATCATCTATTTCTGCAGATCTCCAACAAGTCTTGGACAATCATTCCAAGGTGTTTGAAACTCCCAAAGGACTCCCACCTATTCATGATCATGATCAAGCTATTCATTTGATTCCAGGAAGTGTTCCTCCAAACATCAGGCCTTATAGATATCCTTATGTCCAAAAGAGCGAAATTGAATGTATGATTGCAGAAATTGTAAGGACTCAGACTTCATCATTTCAACAGCACTGATCTGATATTTAAATTTAAGCAGAATTTCATGTGAAAGGAGATTTAAGCATAAAATCTAATGAGAGATTCAGTTTAAACTTAACTCAAGAAAAATAACTAGCTGGTGCATAGAGGAATACCTGAAAAATTTGAAACACAACCTGAAACGAATTGCTGATTGCTTGAGCTGTGGATCTTCTCTTTCACGCAGCGGATAGATTACAGAAGCAATCGGTTCCTCCCAGCCAATTTAGGAAACAATCCTAAACCCAGAGGACGCCTCCTCTGCCCCCGTGCCCAAAATTCCAAGATCCAGGAGACTCCCTTTCAAAACAACTTATCTCTTTCCAGCAGAATTTAGCAGAACACCCAATTTTTTTTGCCAGAACAACCGTCCCCCTCTCCTCCATGTTTCATCGTTTATATAACACTCCTTTCCACCGCCATAACATTCCCCCACCGCCTTTTCTCCATCGAGATTTGATTTTCATTAATGTATAAATGAATGTTATTTATGGAGATGTGATTTATATTAAATGAGGAGATGTGATTTTACGGTTATCAAATTTTAGGGAGCATATGACTTTAATTTGAGTAACTTTATGATGAATTCTTATATTTGAATATTTATTCTTAAATTAATTAACTTTATATATATTTTTAATTAACTTAAATGATTTTTTATTATTATTCCATTTACATATAATATATACTTAGTTAATCTTAATATGAATTTTTAATCTTAATATTAATCTCTAACTTAGGTAATCTTGATATTAGTAGGTATGTGTACTAGTGCGATGTGCGCAATATATGCATGTGTAGCGATCAAATGCGTATATCGTATACACGCTAATATTATTTTGCGTATAACTTGGGAATGGGTCGTTACATACTTCCTCCCTTCAGAAAACTTCATCTCGAAGTTTAGGGTTTTATATACTCATATCAAAATTGTGTTTTTTAGAGATTAGGGTGTTTGTAGAATGCTTGTATTTCAAGATTGAATTTCAGTTTGAATAAGTATGTATCTGTAATTTAGTTGTTACTTCCCATCTCAACCGAATCTCCAAACTATTCTAAAATCATCCTATCCTTCCTAATCTCTTCCACTCCCATCCTATCCGTCCTCTACAGGAATATGCCATGGCATCAGTTTTACTGACCCATTCATAGACCTTAAGGATATCAGTGTCGATTACGTCGACCTGACATGCTTGTAGGCATCCGGCAGTCATCATCACACGTCTAGGGGAGCGTGACTCGCACAGTCCTCCCATGACTCCAAGTATTGGAGGATAAACGGTGGGCAACATCTCCACCCCTCCTAGTAGGACCAGGGTCAACACCCTATCGTGGGATCTTAGGGAGTCTCAAATGTTCTTGGAATTCTGTCATCACGTGGATTGTTTCTGTAATCTGTCTTATGCGAGGTAATCACTTGTACACAATCTGCAATGTAAACACTCGTACACACATTACAGCATATGCATCTATATTGTTTATAACAAATTGTTACCCATATAACAATTTCTACACATTCCAAATATATTGCTATCTACGACATTGATCCTATAGTTCATATCACATACTTGGTTTAAAACACTTGTCCATATATGTATCAATATGTCTAATACAATTTCTCGTTTAGATACTGCTTCTGTTTAGTTTATACATGTTCCATCTATGATGCTTTGTTTTAACCGTTTTCAATCTATATACCAATATGTTTCCCTATCATATTAAAACATAGTTACTCTTCTATTTCTTTTTTTTCAATCATATTGAGATGCAAATGAAATGAATTGATAGATATTCTCATTTATAACATGGTCTATGATCTAGATTTCATATCCATACAATGTTAATTTAAATAACATATTGCATATTGGAACCCATGCACTAAATGAATTAAACAAATAACATATATTATATATCAGTAGAATTAAGCAAACATCATATTCTTATAGGTATCCATGTGCCAACAAAATAAACTTCATCTTTTCATGTAATATTTCAAAATGATAGTTTTAAGCATTTAAAAATAGAGTAATGATATACAAAATAGAGTTTTCAGTTCCTCAAAATTAGCACAAGTTGGGTATTTTGACATATGATCTTTATATTTCCCTAGGTAGTCGATCTAATTGATAATGTGTTATAGCAAGGGTGGGTCTTCTTGTTAAATTGATAGGATAAAAGATTGAAACTGCATATGAATCGTTTACAAATGAGCAGTTTGTCTAACAAATAGTTCCTTTAGACTTCCGATGCAACTTACTCTATTGGTTAATGCCAAGACAATATTTACGTAAAAGATAGAACCAGAAATTTATAAATATTAATCAAGGTTAAAACATAATTCAAAATTTACAACATGCCCATCTTCCATATTCTAAAGATACAAACGGGAAGGAAAAGCAAAAATGTAAACACTTCTTTTGTAAGGGATCTGGATCTTTGATTCCTTCCGCAATAGTCTAACTTAAGAATTAAGTCTATTAAAGTCTCAACATGAATGAGTTATATGGGAGTTTAGGTCTTAACTTTAACCTGATTATATAGATCTAGATTTAGGAAGTTAGCACTGCATTAAGCTAAAACCAGCTATAAGCTGAAGGTATAATTCAACTTAAGCCTGATTTATAAAGTAGGCACTGATACTATGGTTGGACCAGCAATACGCAAACAATATTATACCAACAAAGGATTATGATACAGGACATTATGTAATACTAGATGGATCCGAAAAGTTCTAGAAAATGAAAATGACCATTTTGTAAATCCTATCTGCATGTGGAAAACCCAAAAAAAAACTCTGAAATTTGTATGTTCATGGATTTGTATTCCCAATAAAATAAAATAAAAAGTTAAGAAAATCAAGATGGAGACATTTCTGAGAACCCATATGATAGAAAATCTGTCAAAATTCACTTATGTTTATAGAAGAGTACAGATCAATACAGAAACATTCAAAGACCGAAAATAGAGACTAGTAAATTTTTTTTTTTTTTACAGGGACAGGATGCAATGAACATAGAAACTATCTTCTACTATCTTGAAAATATAACATCATAAATTCAACTCGCATGGGGTATGGATTTTCTACTTTTACTATGGGGTATGTGTAACAATACTTATCATACTACGTCAGTGCTTAATATTTATAGTTCATCATGGGCTTTGTTTATGGATGGTTTTAGCTCAACATTATCAATATTTAATAAATATTGTTCAACAATCTATCTTGAATAATGCAATCGTGTTACAAACTATCTATATTATGTTAGTGGCTAAGTATACTTTATTGATCTCGTTTATAATATAGTGAATCCTTTTTATATTATCTCTATAATAAAATTACGTTAATCTATTAATTCTTTTAACAGAAATGACTATTGATCTTCCTAACTGAGATGACTATATTAATTTATTAGTCATCTTTTAACTAAGACCTTCAACTATTCCTATTATATACATGTGGTAGAATGCTCACTCAATTTTTTTATTTTTATTTTTTATTTTTTTTAAACAACCTGTATGTACTGTTATATTATTGCCTGGATCACCTTTCCATAGCATGAAGCCTTCCAAAATGTAAACTAGAGCTGGGGTTTTGGTTAGTTTTAGGTTTCTTATCGAATCCAGATTTAAAATTTACATTTAAAGAAAACTTAACCTATTCATCCTTGACCTTGTTAATGTTGGTATGCTATATGGTACTTACGTGATCTTTAAACTTGGTCCACCTGATTACGTCATGTGGACCAACGGGTCCTTTGCCATAGCCAAATATTCATTAAGCAAGCTACTGTATATAATTTCTTTGTAGTATTTATTTCCACGTATGTATGTATATATTACCTTATACAGATTATCATTCTTAATGCCCTCTTTCCATTTTACATTATCAAAATTTGTTCACAATTTCAATGGAATTGATATTAAATCACTAAAACTTTTACATCTTATAAAATTAATTCATCTCAAAAAGTTAATCCAATTTAATAACAAGTAAAACTAACTTAAAAACCCATTTTAATAACAAGTAAAACTAAACTTTTATATATATATATATATGAGATACTACAGAATTTTAAAGTATATTTGTTAAAAAAATTGAATAAAATATTAAATATAAAATTAAATTATATATAATAATTTACTAATCATGCCACCATTCCTAATCTCCACTCATGCCACTACACCTAATTCCTTCAAGAGAGTGTGGACCTAAAGGGAAGAAGTGATCAATGTCATTTGTCCATTCAAAGTTCAAAACATCTTTGGACCTGTCTAGACCACTTGCTGCACTTATGCTCCCTCTTTGAAATGAGGTGAAATCCTACTTATTTTAGTAGGGACCCAAACCTTTCCCACCACTTTGATTTTCAATTTTATGAAATATTTCCTTTTCCTTTTCCCTTCTTTTTTTTTTTTTTTTTTTTTTTAAAGATTTCATTCTCCCTTGCCCTGTTGGCTGCTTGTTATCCAAGCCATAGTAGAACAGAGGCCCTTAAGTTGGTGAGGCAATCCAACTTCTTTTCCCTAGAGGTGTTATTGGCTAACCTCTACCATTAAACTTTTATAAATTTTTAACTTGGTATATTTACATAGTCTCTTGATCTCTCAATTCACATGACACACTTGAGATGTATTTGGCTTGTTTTTAGTATGAAACTTTTCTAGATGTTCGCATATCAAGTACACTCAAAGCAAATAATAATTACAATCAAAACATGATCTAAAATAATTATAAGAATACAGAAATTGTTAGATTTTGAGAATACATCATACCAATATATTAATAAATATACCCCTTTCACGTCTTGGCTTAAGATATATAAACAACCTTTATAATATATATAAACAAATGTATCACATTCACATCTTTACTAAAAAAATAAAATATATAAACAAATATACCCTATCCCATATTTACTCCAAATATATAGGCATATATATTTATTTAAATTATAAACACAAACGTATAAAATTATGCACATTGGATTTTATTTATATATTATTATTATTATTATTATTATTATTATATTTTTTTTTTCCAAGGTTCATACGTACCATTTTCACATATTTTCTTTAACATCTTGATTTTACCTAACACCGCTTCATATGCAATTTATTTTTTTTTATTTTTTTCAGATTGCTGATATATTAAAACAATTTAATTTAAAATAGGAAATTAAATCATCTTACACGAATTATTATTATCACATTAAAATATTCAAGAGTCAATATAATTAAATATAATTAAATCTCATTAACAATTATCACAACATAGTGCATCAAAATCAAAACCTGGGACGTTCTTTCCTAAGAGTCATAAATTTTTTTTTTTTTTTTTAATCTATGCTGCAAAACCTTCTTCATATTAAGTTTCCCTTTGTTGCTTTAGATTTTAAAATATTTTTAAAAATGAATATTTTAGAAATTTAAGTTTGTCAATGTTTTCCCCCGTGTTGCCGATAAGTTTTTTTTTTTTACAATTAAATGCCAATCCATCCATTAAAAAAATGCCTGTGGTACATAATAGATCTTCTGGTGTAGGAGGGTTAAACTCCTATTGAAATGTTCTTCTTGTCTATAAGTTATAACTTATGAATGACACAAGATTCAAGCACTTGAGAAGAAGTCGCTCATAGTTTAGCAATTTGAAGTATGTCATGGTGGCTTTTTATATTGATTCCTTTGCATTTTCGACCAGTCTCTGTACCTTCTTTAAAAGAAATGCTTGGCCTTTCCTAAAAGAAATTTAAGCAACATATTTATCTAGCAGATTTAGGTGTTTTCAGGTGGGGAATTTTGCTCAATTTCAAGATGCTATGTGGACAATTTGGATCTTCTTGCTTTCAAAAGTTTTACTAGTTAGGACTGAATCTTGAAGCCAGATTGTGCTTCATCTGTACAGATTCGTTTTGAAAGATAGAACATTCCTTTTCACTGGATTTTGGATGAGCCAAGATAGTTTCATTACTATTCTTCTCTTTTTTACTGAGACATGAAACTCTTCTCGGACTTCTCCAATTACTAATTTACATATTTGTTATATAGATGAGATGGTGAAACTGAACATGTTTAACATTTTTATGGTGCAGACACAAAACTTAATTCAACAAAAACAAAAAAAATCCACATGCATGACCAAGCAATTTCATCCATTAAGTAAAACTTGGCCAAACTTGATCCAGGCTAGCTGACTACATAAAGAAAGTCAGAAATAAATCAAAGACATCATATCCAAAGACCAAAAAAATGATTTCTCAAATGTAAGAGCCATCTAATTTGCTGAATTATTTAACACTTTAAACTTACCTCATCGACAGAATTGTCCCCTTTAAAACTAACCAACCATTGATGTTGGCCAGCATGAAATCTTCCTTTTACAAGCTCAAACTCCTTTATCGTCAGAGCGCTAGAACGTCTCAGTCTCAACCATCTTACACCTGGCTTCTGAAAACGTTCTTCTGGAAAATCTGTGGCAGGTTTCACACGGACTTCTCCAAGAAGACCGTGCACATTGCATATGTAACCCGCTTCAACAAACTGGTTGTCATCTACACCACTTTCTGTTTCACCAATTTGGGTCTCCTCTGCTGCATCTCGCACCATTTGGGTTCCCGGATTATATTGTTCTGTGATTGAGCTCTGTGCAGCAGGTGAAGAATGCCGGGTAATTGTCGTAAGTCTTGCTGGAGTGAAATGAATGCATTCTTTTGTAGAGAAATTGGATGGGTAAGGAACGATAAACCTTAGATGTGGACACCTGTCTGTGAGCTGCAGGTATGGAGAAAGAGGATGACAGGCAGGAGAGCGTTGAATATATATATATATATATTTTAAGTGATGCTTACCCAAAATTTAATATTAAACCCTACTCTAATTACTTGGGAGTGGAACAAGATGGCCAACCCTACATGTAAAAAGTAGGCTTCGCACATCAACATCGATCGACGACAATACTATTCTTTTTACAACAAAAGTTCAAAATATATTCTGGAATTTTGTATTTATGAAGTTAGATTTTCAAAATATATTAACCCAGCTGAAGAAGGCCTCTCATTTCAATCTCCACCGCCTGAGACTGCGACAGCTGCCCGAGCCATGTGTAATGACTCAAACCATACGGTTCGTTGATAAATGGCCAAGTAACATTACAATGGGTCATTTTATTTAAGGATTTAGGATGTCATATAATATTACTCCAAAGGTTTATTTAAACAAGTTCTATGGTATATCAAAGATTTGGCGATACAAAACAATGCGGGATCGAGGTCGGGGAAATGATTTTTAAATCATACAAATTTTATTTTTTTATTTAACATTTTTCGGCATCCGAAACAAATATGCGGTGGCAAAGTATATCCTCTACGTTTTGCCATATGTACAACAGAGATTTTATCAGAGTTTATTCGGTGGCTTCACCTTAATACACACCGATTTTGAACTTTTGACAGCAGATCATAAGTGACCCAGATGGCAATTCAACGTCCAGGCTGATTTCTTACTTATACTTAATGAATTTCATTAAATTTTCTCACGCAGATTATGAAATGGTCGCGGATTGATGGGTTGAAGCACAAGGGATTTATTTCAAGTGGGCAGGTTTCGAACTCCACCCCCCGCGCCCCTGCTATAGATAGCCGCCAGGAAACGAAATTGCCGACTGCCAATTAGATAAAAGCGTTATCTTACAGTAGGAGTTGCAGAGGCGGCATTGGGGCAATTCCTAATTATCGGCGTCAATTCCTAATTTGGTGGAAGGGCAAACAAAGAAATTGCTATGTCTGCGACTCAGTAATCAGTCTTCATCCTCAATTTTAAGCAACCAATGTTTCACATGTTTACTTTCCATAACTCTTCCTGTAAACAGTATTTAAACCGAATGAAATTTTCTATTTTGTGAAGCTTTCTGAGTTTTTAGTTGTTTCCCCCTACATTTTATTTAGACTGAATGGAATTGCACGGCATGATGTCCATTTGTAAGCATAATTTGATTACTTAGTGATTAATAATGTATCATAGTGCACAATCACTTTGCCAGAAATATACGTAATAATCAATAAAAGGAAAAACCTGTTAAAACTGGTTTGAGGCTATTATGTCCACACATTCATCTACATAAAAAAAAAAATCTGTAATAGTATATGTTGACAGCGCACCAGTGAAGCCTTTCAGAGAATCGCTGAAAGGGGGTGTATGCATTCCTTAGAGATGTATGCACGAAACTTGAAACATTTTCATAATTTTAATCTTCTTATTTTTTTAGAACAGGTTATGTTTATCTGTTTGATTACTTTAACATGTTTGACCAAGTAAAAGATAGCTGTGTTGTGGTATGATTCTCGCTTTCTTGTTTTGTCATAATATTATGAAATGGTATTGAAGTTTTGAACTGATATCTAGCCTAAACTAACTTACTAAAATACAGAAAACTTTCACCACATAACTACCTCCAAGACAGCATCATAATCTGTCAGCATGTATCAAAATCAAGAAAAGGCATATCCATAATTTGATTACATAAATAACGATATAAAATGTGTTTTCCATCACAGAAGTTGGTATGTCGGGTTGGCATGATTACTTAAACAGTCTTGCACATTCCTTCTCTAATGGTTACCACATAAGATATTACATCTTGGGATATCTTTAGTCTTTACTCTACTTGGCAAGCAACCTATGTTAGAAGCTTAGGAAGCGATTGAGAGCAAGCAATCTACAGGATTTCCTTGGTCTGACCTCTTGCTTCATCTTGATTCTTGTAGGCCCATTCTCTAATTGATTTAATTTTCTTTCAAAGTGATCACACACTATTCAGGGATGGTATGCGGTTGTTTGAAGCTTATAACACAGTTGCTGAAGCAGATTGTAAATACTCAGGGATCAGATTGTAAATACTCAGGGATAGCTTCGGTACTTATGTTATTGGCCACATGGATCAAATTTAAAATATGTCTATTATCTTCCATAGCTAAGGCAGAAGACTCAATTTTAACCTCTAGCTTAACTAACAAGTCCGAAAGTTTGAACAAGGGCTCCGATACCATATGTAAGGACTCAGACTTCATCATTTCAACAGCACTGATCTGATATTTAAATTTAAGCAGAATTTCATGTGAAAGGAGATTTAAGCATAAAATCTAATGAGAGATTCAGTTTAAACTTAACTCAAGAAAAATAACTAGCTGGTGCATAGAGGAATACCTGAAAAATTTGAAACACAACCTGAAACGAATTGCTGATTGCTTGAGCTGTGGATCTTCTCTTTCACGCAGCGGATAGATTACAGAAGCAATCGGTTCCTCCCAGCCAATTTAGGAAACAATCCTAAACCCAGAGGACGCCTCCTCTGCCCCCGTGCCCAAAATTCCAAGATCCAGGAGACTCCCTTTCAAAACAACTTATCTCTTTCCAGCAGAATTTAGCAGAACACCCAATTTCTTTGCCAGAACAACCGTGTCCCTCTCCTCCATGTCTCATCGTTTATATAACACTCCTCCCCACCGCCCTAACCTTCCCCCACCCCCTTTCTCCACCGAGATTTGATTTTCATTAATGTGGGAATGAATGTTATTTATGGAGATGTGACTTATATTAAATGAGGAGATGTGATTTACGTTTATCAAATTTTAGGGGGCATATGACTTCATTTGAGTAACTTTATGATGAATTCTTATATTTGAATATTTACTCTTAAATCAATTAACTTTATATATAGTTTTAATAAACTTAAATTATTTTCTTTTATTATTCCATTTACATATAATATATACTTAGTTAATCTTAATATGAATCTTTAATCTTAATATTAATCTTTAACTTAGGTAATCTTGATATCAATAGATATGTGTACTAGTGCGATGTGCGCGATATATGCATGTGTAGCTATCAAATGTGTATATCGTATACACGCTAATATTATCTTATGTATGACTTGGGAATGGGTCGTTACAGAAATGTTAGAGGCAGGTATAATTCAACCTAGTCAAAGTTCTTTCTCTGCTCCTGTAGTATTGGTACACAAGAAGGATGGATCATGGTGAATGCGTCCGGATTATAGGGAGCTCAATAAGCTCACCATTAAAGATAAATTTCCCATTCTTGTGATTGATGAATTATTGGATGAATTACATGGAGCAATTTATTTTACCAAGTTGGATCTTCATTCAGGATATCATCAAATTAGAATGAAGACCGAAGATATTCCAAAAACAACATTTCGAACTCATGAGGGTCATTATGAATTTTTGGTCATGCCTTTTGGCCTTACCAATGCACCTTCTACATTTCAAGGGTTGATGAATTCCATTTTCAAATCCTTTTTTAGAAAATTTGTGCTAGTATTTTTTGATGATATACTAATCTACAACAGGTCTTGGAAGGATCATGTTGAACATGCTGACAGGGTGCTCAAACTATTGCAGGAGAAACAATTATATGCAAGTAATGCTGAGACAATTAAGACCCCCAGACTTCTACAACCTTTATCCATTCCAAGTCAACGTTGGGAGGAGATTTCAATGGATTTTATCACAGGTTTACCTAAGTCCGAAGGAAAGAATGTCATCATGGTGGTAGTTGATAGACTTACCAAGTATGCACACTTTTGTGCATTATCTCATCCATTTAAAGCAAGTACAGTTGCTACTACATTTATGGACAGAATTCAAAAGTTACATGGAAGCCCAAGGGTTATTGTGAGCGACAGAGATCCCATTTTTACTGGAAATTTTTGGACGGAGTTATTTTCTTGTTTGGGTACTCAATTAGCTCATAGCTCATCTTATCATCCTCAATCTGATGGTCAAACCGAGATAGTAAATAAATGTTTGGAAGGATATCTTCGTTGTTTTGTATCTGATAAACAAACACAATGGGTCAAGTGGTTACCTCTCGCTGAATGGTGGTATAACACTTCCTTCCATACTGCAGCAAAAATGACCCCATTTATGGCACTTTATGGATATCATCCACCATCCATCACATCATATCTAAGGGAAAATTTGAAGGTTCAAGCAGTGGAAGATCACATCGAGCATCAGCAATAAGTTCTCCAACTCTTAAAAGGATAACCTGAATTTGGCACAAAACCGAATGAAACAACAGGCAGATCAACATCGCAGCAAGAGAAGTTTTGATGTAGGAGATTGGGTATTTTTACGGCTACAACCATACAAACAAATGTCCCTCAAGCAAGCTAAAAAGGATAATAAATTATCGCCAAAGTACTATGGTCCTTACAAGGTGTTGCAAAAGATTGGTACTATGGCATACAAATTGGAGCTTCCTGCTTCTTCGCGAGTGCATCCAGTTCTCCATGTTTCATGCTTAAAGAAGGTTATAGGTGAAAATCTTCCAGTTCAAACAATATTGCCAGAACTTGATGAGGAAGGAAAAATGATATTGGAACCTGAAGCGGTCACAGAAACAAGAACTCGAAAATTACGGAATCGATCAATTTCAGAGTATCTCATCAAGTGGAAGAACTTACCCACTGAAGATTCTACATGGGAGGATGAGAATTTTATACAAAAGCACCCAGAGCTACTCAAGCGTTGAGGACAACACTTTTTTTGAAGGAGAGGGGCATGTTAGGTCCCTATATTACTAGTATAGTCCCTTATTATTGCTAGTGTAACCCCCTTATTGTTATTATTGTATCCTTGTAACCCCCACTTTGTTATTATTGTGCCCTTAAATTATTATTGTTAGGTCGGCTAGGATTACATTGTGGCCCACTAGGATTACATTATGGCCCCATGGACTCCTATATATAGAAAGGAGGTTTTGTGAATTTGTATCATCCAAGAATTGTTCATTTATGTAATGTATTGGAGGTTGCCCCTTCGAAGTGGCTTATTTCTAAGGCGTTGATATCTCTTTTCTTCTATTTTTGGAGCTGGTTTCACAACAGGTGAGCCGGTGTATGGCACCCTAGATGTACTCAGAAACTGCTGCTTAATAATAATAAACCCTCATATTTGCTGCACCAGTTTTCCTGCATTGGGTTTTTCGGGGACATTTGTCCGAAAAGTTTATGTCCTTTGTCATATGTGCGTGATGTTCAGTAAATGATCTGTATTTGTGTAGGTTGCTATTTGTATTTACTTCGAAGTTTTTCTGAATATTCAGTTAAATAACTTGTGTATAATAAATCAAGTAGGAGAAGTAAATCAATATTTAGCAGTAGGATTTCTGTGCTCAGAAATTTTCACACATATATGATAGAATTTAATGAAAATGCTGCAACCCTACCAATCTTGAAATTCTGAAAACTGTTAAGTCTGCTAAACTTTAAATGGGATATGAAATTCTACTTTCTCAATATGAAGCTCGATGAGATTGGAACCACTCTAAAACATATTGAAACAATAAATGATAACCTTAAAGATTTAATTCAAAGTTTAACATTGCAATTAATTGGCAGCATTTTTTGGTGGAAAATGAGATTGAAACATTTTTTGGTGCTCTAGTAGTCTTATTAATTTATAATTAATCTCTAATTAGGCATTAAAACCAAAATTGTGGGTCTGAGCAATCAAATTAAGGCAAAATTGGACAATTGTTTTTGGAAACATGATGTATGGACACTGAAACACGCTTGAAATGTGTTTCAGTCTGTATGAAACATGTTTTCCACACATGAAATGCATTTTCTATGGACTGAAACATGTTTCCAGCATGTTTTAACATTTGGATCTGTAAACATAACTCATGAGGGTGTAGTGGGTGTGTTTCCTGCAACATAGAAGTAAATCATCATTCCTCTTCTTCCATATGAGAGAGCACTTGTACTCTAATGCTTTTCATAACTCCACAACCCAAGGGAGTGTATCCCCCAGCAATGCTGCTTTCCAGGTAATGGACATATGGAGGAACTTTTTACAAAGGAGACAACTCGATCCCAAGCAGTCTTGGTAAAGGGAAGAAGCCAGAAAATTGAGAGTTTCAGTTCTACTACATAAAACATTTGGTCTGTAACACACCTGGGCGAGTCTACCATTAGGTAGCCCTCCCATAATAACTGACCGGGCAAAATATGCTTTTCAAACTTCCACAAAGGCCTTCTAGAGGCTGTAAATCCTAAACATCCATGTCTTCTGTTTTGATTTCAGTCTTGATGACTTTTTCAGTCTACCACCCAAAATAAGCTTTTGATAGAGCCACTTAATAGTCATCTATAGTCTTGTAGTTAACAAAGACATTTGACCTGTTTTACTTCCAGTCTTTCCACAGGGGCTGGGGTAGATCGAGCTTGATGAAAAGAGAATCAGGGATCGTGTCCTCTACCCTGTCTACATTGAGTGGATTAGAGTTGTCAAGTTGAAATCTTGCTTTAAGAGCAGGCCATGGCAGTCAATCTCTTCCTTGGCAGTAAAAAATATACTCGACCAGGTTGATGCCCTTTTTGAAGAATCCAAGGGTTGAGAACCAGGTGTTCTTAGCCAAGGTCTTGCCCTCATGTAAGAAAATAGTGGACCACCTCAAAAATGATCATTTGGACTGGAGGCCAAACCCAAGGGCCTTATCCCCTTCAGCTGAGGAAAGGCTTAACTGCTTTGCAAGACGTCCAAAGACTCTGAGCTACAAATTTACATTTGCTCATAACCATGGTTGGGGTGACCACAGGGGTCTGAAGATGAAGGCCTTGCTGGGATTTCTCACCGAGGAGTGCTCTTGAGGTTTATACAATTCCTAAACAGCAGCTCCAAGCATTTGTTTTCTTCCATAGCATGAGTCACTTAGCACAAGGGTCTTGGGCCGGAATCTGGGTTTTAATGGTCTCCGTTCCCACCCTGTTTCTAGAGTTACAAGAAGTAAATGCCAGTTAACTGTACAGAATTCTGTGCCTCTAGATTTATTATCCCATAAAAAGATTCCCAGGGCATTCTCCAGCCTCTGGTAAAAACTGATAGTCATGGATAATAGAATGTTGTTTCAAATTGTTATTAATTACTTTTGTTGTTTCTTGGCATTTTCCGCTTATTCTTATGGCTGTTTGTGATGTTTCTTTCATGACTACTTCACTAGTAAATATTCTGCGAAGCTTTTATTGAATTTTACCAAGATTTAACTTTATAAGTTTATTATTTGAGCTTGTTTCTTCAAAATATAAAATGCCTTAATCTGTAGAAATTTTAGCTTCTCTACTTGTCTCACAATGCCTATGATTTCCTGGTAAGATCTTTAATGATTTGTGCAAGTAGGATCATGCATTTGCTCTGATAAATTTCTTTTGATCATGCCTTCACTGCTGGTATATGCTACCTTTTATATGCGTCTCTCTGCATAGAGGCTCTACGGAGAATCTGTATTTTGTTTACGCTTATACTTGATAGACTGAAAGCAACTCATAAAGAGTACTAATTTTGGAATTTGCTCATGCTGAGCTTGCAGCGTGCACAAGCTTTATCGACAATAGAGGGTTATAGTGGATATGGAGCGGAACAAGGTGAAAAGGTATGAAATACTTTATCATTTTTTAGATCCTAGTGTTAGTTGTAACTGCAGATTCATCATAGATTTATCAGTAGTGTTTTGTATCCTTTATGTAATTACATGCTTTTGTTGATTTTATTTTTCTGTTATTTGTTAAACTCTTCAAATTTCCCCTGTTTTGTCTTCTTGCACTGTTATTAACTTTTACTTCACATTGTTAATTTGTTAGGAGATGTGCTAGGCACTCCTTATTTTTTGATTTGTACCAAGTTACCAACCTTACCCTTGAGTCCCATTGACATTTCTTTGGTCAGGTGTGGACATTAATATAATGTGATTTCATTTTATTTATGTGAAACGTATCTCTTGCTCAAAATATATATTATTTTTGAAAACATGCAAACTTGTTCCTTAATTTGTGCACATTAATAATAAAGCTAGTGGTTTGGAAGAATCAGTAGCTAGAAGGTTTAAGCCATTTTAACATTGCACAAGAAAAACATAACGAAGCTAATCTTTTGCCCCTTCTAGTGTCATTTTGTTTTAGATTGCTTGGAATTTGAAGGCACATTGAACAGGTCTTTACTGTTTAAGTATAGTAAAATGCTGAAAAAAGGCTTAATGAAACACAATTTGTACAAAGGATTACCTGCAGTTAACTGATGTGTAATTATTGGGCAAAGAAGACTGCCCATCTGGGAAAAATGCAATAATTAATGGCTTCTTTAATGGTGTGCTCACATATTTGGCTAAACTGGATCACACCAAACAAAGTCATTTTTTAAAAGAACTTGCAATATAACCTACCTTTCATTTCTCACAGGGAAATATTAATTGTAACAATCAATGTCGTTTAGTTGGAAAGCCATCTATTCCAAACTAATCAATAAGCAATACATTGAAGCTCACTGTATTTTACGTTCCTTTGTTTCCTGTGTGTTGTTTAATTCCAAGAATTAGGCGAGTATTGAGCACACAATGGTATTTTCTGTTAGTTGTATTGTCAACAGTTTATGTCAGTAGACATAAATTTGAGTGGCCATATTTGTAATAGTTGTGTTTATAGCATTTTATGTTTGTTGACAAATGTTTATTGGCTTAACATAAGAGGCTAATCCATTAATAAAGGCCTCCAATCTGAGTGACAATTAACAAAAGAGGCTAAGCCATTCATTCTGAGATAATTGATACAAGTCTTATATCTTTCTGTCAATCTCACAACTATTCTTGACATTGATAGGAGACCCCTTTGGATTCTCATCTTGCCAGATTTATCGGTGTCAATTATTTTGTATTGAAACCTGGAGATCGGGCTTCTTTATCTCTTCTTTTGTCCGCTTTTCACCCTTTATTTAAAATCTGTACACAGCAAGCCATTGTCATTTTGCCAATCTACATTGAGTCCTTATTTTCTCTGCTGGATTGTGAAAGTGTCTTAGTTGTTTTCCACGTGCACTTGTATTTTAGCAAGCTGTGTCTTCATCCCTAGTGTTACATATCTTTGAGATTAGGCTTTTGAGGATTTATAGGCCCTTAACAGTCTTTGATTTCTTTAGGAGGATTGTCTAGTCAATTGAAGTCCAAACCTTTTAGTTCCTGCTTAAGCAGCACTTGGATATTTCCTTCGAGGAAGCCTTGCTTTTGTCCTTATTAGGCTCTGGAAGCGTGCTTTGCCCTTTTTAAGCCTGTCTTCTTTATCTTTCTTTTATCTTTATTATGCCCTTTTAGGTGGGATTATTCTCAAGTTAATGGGTGTTCTTTTCCAAGTCCAAACTTTATTTCATGGCCCTATCTACCATGTGCAACATGAGAGGGACCAAAGAAAGACTTTCCTTAATATAGGAGGCTGTAACATGTATGGCTTCTGCTAATGCACCTACAAATGAAAATGATACAGAAGAGAAAGACTGGGATTAAGAATTTTGAATGGATGTAAACCTGAAAATGTAATTCAATGCCAATTCAAAAACATATTCTAACTGGAATATTTTGGGATTGCATCACTGTATTTCGAACATTTAGGATGCATGAAAGAAGGGCTTCTGGGTGCAAGCAAATATATGATTGAGGAATGCAGAATAGGAAAATAAAATTTGCAATAGGACCTAACAAACAGTATCATACTTGGTTATTGGAAGAAATAAAATATAGCACATCTATACTGGGTAGCAAGACATTTGTTTAATTCTATTTTTCTCATATTTTTTCTATGGTTATAAACGTTTCCTTTTGTGTCTTACAGTTGTTTAATTACTTTGGTATATATCAACACATGCTTATTCATTGTTATTGTTGTATATATTATATATGCAGGTTCTTAGGACTGCTTTATCAAGGACATTTTATGGAGATCTTGGCATAAAGGATACTGAAATCTTTGTTTCTGATGGGGCAAAATGTGATATTTCCCGTCTTCAGGTGGTTAAACTTCTTGTCTATGTTCTTTTTTCAGTATTTTTTGAGTTTTTTTTTTTTTTTTAAATAAAACTGCAAAATATGATATTAAAAAGACCGCAGCTAAGCGAACAGTGAGCATACAAAAGGCAATGATATAGAGTATCTCACAAAAATGGCAACTCTCAGGAACCACATAAGAAAGTTTTCTAATGTCTAAGATTATGACATTCCAGCTGTTCTTGCAAGTAAACTGCTTAATGAAAACTCCAAATAATTTAATTTAATTTAAAAAACATAAAAGTCAGTGAAACACACACTGACTGTTTGCCTCCTGTCCAACGTTAGATGGGAGAGAATTCTTCTGCTCAATATCCATGACATCTTTCGTCTGGTGTACTGTTTCTGTTGAAGAATGTAACTAGTTTTGGCTTCATAATTGTATTTGAGTCATAATGAAATGTATTTATCAAAAGAAAGAAAAAGAAATTATTATTATTATTATTATGACTTATTAAAGCATGGGTTTCATGCTTGGGTCATCATGTTATAGGTCAAAGTCTCCATTGAGGACTTCTAGGTTTTATTATTTTATATTAAGTCATTAGAGTCATTTTCCATTTTATGAGACCCTTCTTGGGCTTTTGAATCATGTAAAAAGAATTATTATTGAGTCAAATAAGTCATTTGTTACCTCCACGCCAAGTCGGCCCTCACCTAATGAAGTTAGCCTACATTAGGGCAATTTGACCCATAGAAAAGGTTATATATAGAAGTGTAGTTCGATCCATTTGCTCACTCAACAAGTTCAATACACAGGAAGAGCAGAAAAGTGCGAAGTTCCAAGAGAAGAAAGAGAATTGCGGGATAAGGACAAAGTTGACGTTTTGGGTCATCTCTCTCTCATTTGTACGAGATTCTTAAGACCTTGTTAGGGTAGAGGATTTCTTGCTAGAGAGGTCAAAGTATTGTTGCTTCTACGTCGAAGTGTTGCTGCTTCTAGGTCAAAGATCTGTTGCTGCTACTAGGTCGAAGATCTGTTGCTACAAGGTCAAAGTTCTAGGTCGAAATTGTTGTTGGAAGGTTATCATCTGCAGAAGAAGGAAAGGGATGACTTGGTGATTGGAGAAAGTTTGTGTCTAGGTCGAAGAGTCTTGGATTATCTCGTGAAACAATTGAAGGAAGAGTTGTTGACTAGGTTTTCCCTAGATAGGGGTTTTGCCCTGGTTGTCCGCCTAAATCTGGTGTCTTTGATCTTTGTGTTATAGTTTTGGTAATTGTTTGATGAACTAAGATATATAATATATGACCACAAACAAACAAACAAACAAAAAACCACAAGAAAATTAATAAGAAAATATTTCTGCCTTTCTGATTTTCCAACATGGTATCAGAGCTAAGGTGAAGAACAAGGAAAAAGGCAACTTGAAGATCTATCGAAAGGAGAATAAAGGAGTCTTAAGAAGTTGAATAACGACCACCTCAAAAAGGGATCATATAAGGAGAACTACAAATGAATCAAGTGAAGCAAAAAAGCCATGAGCCTAATAGTGGATGGAATAAAGGACACTCCTACATTCAAACAATTATGGAATGCATGTAGTCAAGAAGAAGTCAGAATTTCATTAGTAAGCAACAAAGAGAATTAAGAGGAGAAAATTTCAAATGCATATTCCTTGATCACAAGTATAAAGGAACCTTCAAGAAATCCAAAGGGCCAAAGAAGAAGATAGACCTATCCAAGATTGAATGCTACAATTGTCACAAGATGGGTCACTATAAAAGTGATTAAACTGAGAATCCAAGGAATAAAACGAGAAACGAGGATCAGGCAAATGTTGTCGATGAAGGATATCCAAAGAAGAACAAGACCAGAGAATCAAAAATAAAGGACTTACACTACTAAGTATCCCTCAATATTGGATTTAGAGGGAGCCCTCACCATTTTACAAAAGATAAGTATCTTACTCCTTGCATTATCTTTTTATATTTGCTTTCCCTCTCTTATCTAAGATGTGTTTGTATTAAATGCTAATAACATTTCTTTTCATATTTTCCTTGTTTAGGAAAAGCTTGTTGACTACTCAATGGTTATGGAGAAGACCTCACAAGATAAAACATGGTAGAAATCTTGTTTCAAAGGAAGCTCTTCAAGAATTGATGTCCTACAAGGTTTGTTAAGAAACAACTAAAAGGTATGTCTTAGGCCATAAGCTTGGTTCTCTTCACAATAAAGCTAGAAGTTGGGGAAGCAGTTTGAAGGACTCCGTTTCCGTACGGAAACGATACGGAAACGCGGAAACGCGTACCGTACGGCCTGGAAACGCGTTTCCGGCCGTACTGGCACGTTTTCCGTACAAGAAACGTTGCCAATACGGCTGGAAACGCGTTTCCAGGCCGTACGGACGCGTTTCCTTGCCTTTAAAGCGATTTAACTTGGTTTTTTTTTGTTTTTTTCCGATTTTCGTGCTTTGTAACATTATTGTAATCGTTTATGGACACTTGTAGATGGATTTTTAAAGCCTATGGCCCTAGTAAAAGTGACATTCTCCTTAATCTTCATTTTCATCCTTTTACTTAAATTTTTAACATTACCATGAAATGACTCAGGATGTTTGAGAGTGGTTTCGACCTCATTGGATTTCATATGGAGAAAGTAGAATTTTAGATCTCATTCAAAATCCAGCAGACTTATCAGTTTTTCAGGATTTCAGGGTTGGGTGATTGGAATGTTTTCATTGTATTTTGTCATGTATTAGGGTATGGAACTCATATTTAATCAAGAGCACCAATCCGATATTCCGAGATTGCTATTTCCATTGTGTCTGTTATCATTCACGAGTAAATGTGTTGTAACTTGTAATAGTTTATGCTTTGAATTTATCATGTATCATGTATCTTTTTAACTTTTATGATTTCACATAATATTTCTTAAATGTCCTAAATTCCAATATAAAGTTAAATTATATATATATATATATATATACTGCGTTTCCCCGTTTCCAAAATTTGGGGAGGTCGCGTTTCGCTTCGCTTCCCGTTTCGGAAACTCGTTTCCGTTTCCCCGTTTCGTGCAACTTAGCAATAAAGGTATAGTCATTTCTTTAATCTACTTTACATTACTAACATCATTATGTCTTGGACCTTTGAATCATAAAGATTCTTATTTGGGTGATCCATCATTTGATTGAATCTACCCTCTATATATTTGATCATTCTTATGGAGCCCTAAAAAAGTTCTCTGTAAAACGCTAACCTAAGGATATGTCGATACTAATGTGAAAACCCTAGTCTACTTAGGGTTATTGACGAAATCTAGAAAATACTATTCTTTTGATGTTTAGGGTTTTGGTACTATTATAGAAACCCTAGTCTCTTAGGGTTTGTTGTATATTAAAATCCTAGAGCTTTAAAGTTTTGGTAAATTAGGGTTTATGAGAAAAACTCTTATAGTATCTATAGCAAGATACTATGAATGAAACCCTGGGTGTATGTTTATCCGTCTAATCAAACCCTTGCCTCATCAAGTTTCTTGTATGTCTAACTTTAATGTTTGTATCTTGGATTTTCCTGATAGATGTTGTGATATGCTTGTGCATGATTATGAAATCCTAGATATGTATATGTGCTAACATAATTGTTGATGCTCATAGTTCTAGGGTTTGTAACTTAAGCCCTAGTAGAAGTTTGATATTCTAGGATATGATGTTATTGTTTCAAATGTGATGATAAAGTATAGTGGTTACAAAGAGTTGGTCATATTGTTGAAACCTTAGATTGTGCTATGATTGGTTTTGATTGTTCATATCTAAGGCTTAGCGTCTCAAAGATGGAATCTAGGGTTTGCATTTAAATCCTAGTAGCAGTCTAACATATAAAATCTGAAAATTGTTAGATGGATTGTAGAATTGTACTTGTTTGAATTGCTTCTACAGTTGTAATATGTCATAAAAGAGTTTGCCATATCTCTGAAAGAAATATTGAGGCCCTAGATATAATGAGGCTGATATCTTGATTGATTTATTTTAAAAGATATGATCTAGAGTTTATAACCAAACCCGAGCAACAAGTTGAAGTATAGAAGAATGTGTCTCTTGCTGATTATGAACCTAAGTAAGTTTAGGTATTTGATATCTAAAGTCTAATGCTTCCATTATTGTATGATTTTGATATAGTTAACTTCATCCTTCTGTATATGTATTTGGTTGTACTTGCTATTTAAGTTGTGTAGGTACATAATCTTCAAGATGTTGAAGATATTCGTAAGTAAAATTGATTGGTAAGCATGATGAAAGGAGTTATATGAATGATGATGATCAAGATTACTTTGATAAGATGGAATGAAGCCATGAAATATTCTCCAATGTTATAGAAAGTAGTTGATCTCCCTAAGTTAATATGGAGCCTGGATAGAAGAAAGGATATATCTCCAGTTGAGAGGGAAAGCATATTATTATAGTTATGGTGGATGTTTTAGTTTGGGATCTGCTATGATTTCGTGAATGAGTAGAAAGAAAGATCCGATTTCATTAAGTAGTGATGAAGCAGAATATGTCGCTGCATGCGAAGTAGGAAAGGAGGCTGTATGGCTGAGGAAATGTCTGTTAGATTTGAGAAGCCTCTAAGTCCTATTGTGATAAATTGAGACAATCAAGGGAACATCAAGATGTCTGAAGACCTCGAAGGTTTGTGTTTGCTTATGTATTTGAAATTTTTTCACTGATTGGGGTTGTGATTGTTCAGGTAAATCTCTCGAAGTTTTGGAAGCATGCTTGATGTTACCGACCTGTTTGATCAAGAGAGATTTGATGTTACTGATTTGAATAATCGGGAGTGTCGAGGCATCGTGTGTAATACAAAATGCCTGGGAGGACATTTGGCCGACCCGTGTGTTGATGTCTAGTTCCCGAAGTAGGGAGGGTGGTGTTGGTCATAGAGCTCTGACCTTGCATTACGCACCTAGATCCCTGGGTTGATGGTTAGTAAGTAAGCCTGATGGTAACTATAGAGGCTGAAAGCTTTAGTCTATCTTAGTCCCACCCGAATAGATTTCCCTGGTAAGGAATCTAGTCTGTGGCACCGTGTGTGCCTAAACTCTTCATGGTTCATGTGTTTTGAGATCTTCCATGTACTTGTATGTATATGTGTAATTATGAATACCTCCTTGATTAAGAGGGAGTGTTGAAGAATGTAACTAGGTTCATACTTCATAATTGTATTTGAGCCATAATGAAATGTATTAATCAAAAGAAAGAAAGATAGTTTTATTATTATTATTATTATGACATATTAAAGCATGGGTTTCATGCTTGGGTCATCATGTTATAGTTCAAAGTCCCCATTGAGAAACTCTTAATTACAAATGACTGCTACTTGAACTGAAACTCTTTTAACACATACAATCCCAAATGTAACCCAAAAGATATATCTCAAAGATTTCAAAACTAGAGTGTATAGAGACTATGATTGGTCGCTATCGAAGGACAAAAAGCAAGTAGCATAAATGCTACAGGTTTTCAAGAGAATAAAGAGTCTGTGCCTGAGCACCTTTTCCTAAACCATGTCCAAACCACAAAGAGATACCAAATATTGAAATCCAAACATGTTCTAGAAAGCCACACACTCAGTTATTCATTGAATGCCTCCAGAATTAGACACTTGTATACTCCAATCTCGGAGAAACAACCCTAGGATTGAAAATGATCTTACCTAATGAAATTGGATCTTCCTGAGAACCTTGCAGAAAACATTGCAAATTATATTTCAGTTATGTGCCATGGTCCCACCTTGCTGCCAGGGTATCCATAAGGGCAAGTTCAAAAGATTGGCCTGGGATTAAATTTTGCATGCAAATGGGATGGGATCACATCCTTGCATATCCCCTTCCCATACTTGGAAATTGAAATGATAGTTGTTGATGTATGTGTTGTTTAATGAAGATGAGATCTGGTATGGAATTTCTAACCTTGATTTCTTAGGGGATGAACCTATTCAATTGTCTCCCATTTTTTTTGTAAGTCCCATGGATTTGATAAGGTGACTTCATTGGCAAGTGAGTTTGATTTCAAATTGAAGTCTCACAAAACTTGATAATATGAGACTCTAACTTGGTTGTTTACCTCATTGATTCGAGTGATGATCAAAGTGAGCTTGTTGTCCATAAGAGTTGATTTTCATATCATCGATTTGATGATAACACTTGAATCCCCTATATCTATCAAAGATTGAATGTTTGTTTCTTTGGCAAGGAAGAAACATTGGAAAAGAGGATAGTCCTCAGTTTGGTTGTTTGTGGTTTGACCTAGTCCCCAGGTATATATTATTTCTGTCTTTTCTTTGGGATAAAAATGATAACCCTCCACCGGGACCACCACCCTCCTCCACCCACTCCCCTGCACTTGCCACCTCTCAGTATTTTTGAGTTCTTAACAAGGCAAAATGTGTCTAATATACTGATTGAAGTTCTCTAAATTGCTTTCAGTGTAAGTTTGAGTCATTTAACTGCAGGCTTGGAAAGCAGTGATAACTATTACTCACAAACTAAGTAACATGACACATCCTTTCCACCCACCCCTCGTGTCATGTATTTCATGTGTCAGACATGACACGTATTCGACATGAGTTTGACTTGTGTGTTGTTTGTAGGACATGAGTTTGAATGTTGTTGGACACAAGCCCTATCGGTGTCCCCAAATTTGGACACATGTCAAGTAAAAAAGCATCTTAAAATCGATTTATTTTTTCATTTTCATGCAATGCAGTCATAGGTTCGAAGCTCTTAAAGGTTTTGGAGTGCAACTAAGAGTGATTAAGCAATGTTGGAAGGAATTCCAAGTATTGGGAAGTGGATTTGTCCATGCCCTACTAATGCCGTGCAATTAATGGTGACATTCTCCTTTTTCTTTTATTTCATCCTTTTACTTTAATTTTTAACATTACTTTTAATTGACTCAGGATGTTTGAGAGTCGTTCAAACCTCATTGGATTTCATATGGAGAAAGTAGAATTTTACATCCCACTCAAATTCTAGCAGGCTTAACATTTTCCAGGATTTCAATATTGGGGGGATTGTAACGTTTTCTTTGGAATCTGTCATGTATGAGGGCATGGAATTAGCATTTAATTAAGAGGACCAAGCCCTCTATGTACCTCGATGTTGGTGGCATTGATTATTGAACTCCTCATTCATAACTCCTCCTAATCCATAGTTTACTCTGGTCTAGCAACTATTTTTATAAAATTGATTAGCACTTGAATGAATGATTCTTTCATGCTATGTTGTAGATAATGGTGTGGATCCTCTAGCCAATAAAGGGACCACTTGTATAAGTAACTAGTAGGGTTGCAAAGATTTAGGCCCTACATGAGGAGTGTGTCAACTCTTGATTGACTTGGAAAATTGGACTTTAGTAATATAAGATATTATTATGCTCATTCACACACAAATATATTGGATTATTTTATATTGTTAACTTTTCTACGGATTGGTAGATATTCGCCTATTTCAAATTAGATGGTGTGCAATTTACCATCATTACTATACTTAGAGATGTGTGTCACATCCATTTATGGTGTATTAAATATTTTGGGGACTATTTTTGGCAGGTTGGAATGTTTCATTTGGTATTAAAGCAGGGTTGAATTCATACCAATGGTACAAGGAGTATGTTGTCTTCCCATATATATAATGAATATTTACTGCAATAACTCTTTCGTATTATCTTCTATATTAATATTAAATCACTTAACAATTTCAAGCTTCACTTATGTCAAATCAACATGATAAGCTATTGCTAAAATTACCAACCAAGAAGATAATGAATGCTGAAAATCAAATGTACGATTGAGACAATTTTGGATACATATATGAAGATGAAGCACACGTATCTACTATAGCCTCATACCAAGGCAATTGCAATCCTCTAGTTCTCCAAAAGATACTCCACAAAACTAGTATCAAGATTGCAAGACTCCTTGGCTCTAACCAAGATGCCCCCTCTCTCCTCTCCAACAAGTATTGCCTAGGGTTTAATCACAAAACCCTAATTTTCAAGACTACAAAGATGAAACCTTAACCCTAGTATTCAAGATGCACCAAAACCTCCAAGAAACTCTAGCAACTCCAAGACGAGGGATACAATGCAAAGAAGAAAACTTGAGAGAGAGAGAGAGAGAGAGAGAGGTTAAAACACTCTTCTCACCACATCCTTCTGAGGCTTTTCTCATGAAATGCTAGTTCTCCTTCTCTAAAAGGAAGATGAATAACAATGAGTGAGTCAAAGAACAAACTCTTTCCTTCTAATGAGGGGTTATGGATTCTAACAATACACAAGTGGGCCTAAACCCTTACAAGCAACGTACTACAAACAGGTAGGTCCATACATGTGAAGCATTACACTCTAAGGGTACACACGGTGATGTTGTACACAATCAAGGCTCCAAGGTGGTGTTGCTAAACAAGATGTGTCCACTTTCCTTTGTCGAAAGTCCAAATAGACTCCATCACTCCTTCGAAGCCATGTGCTTCTTTGGGTCCCCACCTACATGATCATTGTCATAGCCCAAGCATCCCCAAGTGAACTCCAATACTTCATGCAAGCATCCAAGCAACCCAATGCCATATAAGGTTGAACACCCCCCCTCTAGATTGTCCAACACTACTCCTCCAATTCAAGGCATCCTCCAAGCAAGTAACATGCTATCACAAGGTCTCCAACTTTCCAAAGAGAAGACCACATAAGCACTCAATCTAGTTCTAGCAAATCAAGAGCAAGCCGCCTCCACATGTACATGTCCATCGCAAAACAACCAAGGGCTCATTCATAGTCCATGTACCTCATACCATATGGTCCCAACTCCAAGTGTTAAGTTCCCTCCAACTGTTCAATGCTCCTCCTCGTAGGTAGGAACCTCTTCTAGTCAAGCAATTGACTCCATCGTTGTGTGAACCCATGGTTTATTCAACTTGCTGACGAATGTATCAACCTAATAGGCAATTTTGATATATTGACTCTCTAACTAGGTCAAGCATCCACCCAATCGAAGCCATCCATTTGTCCATCAAGCATCGCCAAGGGTCTAGGAGACATGGAATTCTCATAGCAAGGTGAAACACTTTTTGAGTAACCCCCAAAACTAATGGAAGGCATAACGTTTTTACTAGAGAAGGAGGGATAAATAGAAAACTTAAGTTTCTAAATTTTGAATGGGATATGAAATTTTTCTTTCTCTATATAAAGTTTGATGTAGTTGGAACCTCTCTTAAACATCTTGAAATAGTTAATGGTAATGTTAAAAAATTAAGTAAAAGGATAGAAAATGCAAGATAAAGGAGAAGCTCACTTTTACTTAAAGATTTTAGTATTACCATTAATTTTCAATGTCACAAATTTCTCAAAGATCAATCCCTATCTTTATTTTGACTTAAATGGTTCTTTTATAGGCTAAGTTACCAGGATTCAGATACGGATACAGATCCGGAACCAGATCTGCTAGTTTTTTGAAAATACAGGGCCCAGATACAGCAAGAATAAGTTAAGTACAAAAAAATTAAAAT
Organism: Pinus albicaulis; assembly: GCA_034641835.2. Lineage (NCBI taxonomy): Eukaryota > Viridiplantae > Streptophyta > Pinopsida > Pinales > Pinaceae > Pinus > Pinus albicaulis. The sequence goes on along the minus strand of JAXQQM020087013.1, from coordinate 285,769 downwards.
ATAATAATACTTTTTAATTTTAAAAAACACTTTAGAATTCAAAAATCAAATACTCACTGAAACCATCAAACACTTTTAGAACTGAAACCATTAGACATATTTTAAATATAAACACTGAAACACTGAAATGAAATGAATCATGATGCATCATCCCTCATACAAAGTAACAAAAAGCCAAAGGATAATCATAATATCATAAATGATAATAGTAAATAAATTTACATATCCTCAAATGGATCTACATTATCTTCTGCATATTGCAACTCTACATCATGAATAGATGATGGGGGTCCTGGAATGTATGAAGTTGCATCAGTAGGGACTGGTGGTGGAACAATATCCTCAATTAGTTTGAGGTGAGTCATGTCATTTAGTGTCAGGTTCAAGTCAGAGATCTCAGGCTCTACATCCCACATCTTGCTCGGACCCTTTTTATACTCTGGTTCAACATGTGATAGAAGATGGAGGTTGGAATGAACATACACAAGATCCTCAGCCTTTGCCGCTCCCAGCCTATTTCTCTTCACTGAATGGATGAAGCCATATGTACTCCAATTCCTCTCAGCTGATGAGGAACTAGCAACCTGTGATAACAACTTGGTGGCTAAAGTGGAGAGATGAATGCTATCCCCACCATGGAAGCCCCACCAAGTGATATGATCAAGATGTCCTCGATCATCCATAGCTATTGGATCTGAAAAGATACTAGTAGATTGTACAAAACCTCCAATTCTTGGCGTACTTCCATTGCAACTCCCATATCTCTATATATTTTCCTTAAAGCTGTCTTGTATCCTTGTACCACTTCAAAATCCTTGTTTGGTGTTGTTCTACCAGGTAAAGACAAAATTTTGGAATGGTAATATTTAGGTGCAATGCATAGGCAAAAAGGTGTAATGGTGTGGTCATTTTGTTCCACCTTTCTGCAACTATGTCCTTCACTAAATAATAGAATGTTTCATAAGGGTCATTTTCACTTGCCATGATAATTTCCCTTATCCTCTCCAACATATTATCAATGTTTTTATAAACCTCCCCCAAGCAAGGTGTATCTATGTCAAATGCCCTGATCAATGTCAAGATTGGTTCAGTGAACCGCAAAAGGTATTGGACTTTGTCTCACCATGCATCATCAAGAATGATGGTCTTGATTTTTTGCCCTCTATCAGAAGTGGAAGTCCTCCATGATTCCCAAAGAGAGTCAATGACCATTGCTTGTAATGCTTGTCTCACCTCTACAAGCCTCTTTATCACAAGAGTGTGGGAGACAAAATGAGTTTCAACAACCTATAAGTTTAAAAAAGTCAAATCTCAAATGAGAAATCATATATAAATTAAATTTGTAATTAAAATTAATAATTTCAAATACAAATAATATTTAATAAAAAAAAGTACCTTCAGTAGCTCCAACTTTGCAAAACCTCGATATATGGCTTGGGACATTGAATGATTGGTTATGAATATTTGGATTTCTTTTGCTGCTACATAAATTTCATTAATCCATTCAATCTCTCCAATCTCAACAGGCATAAGGTTCAATGAATGTACTGCACATGGAGTCCAAAAGATGTGATCATATTGACCTTCCACAATCAATCTTGCAGCTTTACAAACCTATGCGTTGTCCGTAATGACTTTGACAACATTATGCAACCCCACAGTTTTTATTGCATCAATAAGAATTGTGGATATGAAAGATGCATCTTTCTCTATTCCACTGCAATCAACAGCCTTCAAAAACATTGCCCCTTGGGGGCATACTGCAACAACATTAATTAATGGACGGTTTCTCTGGTCTCTCCATCCATCAGAAATGATGGACACCCCTGTTTCTGCCCATGTATTCCGGATTTCCTGTAGCTGTCTATCCACAAATTGTCTCTCTGATGCCAACAAAGTAGTGCGGACCTTTTCATATCTAGGGCTTTTGTACCCTTTTGGCGCTTCATTAACAACCTTAATCATTTGTTGCCAATAAGGGGAACGCACCCAATTGAATGCAAGCCCATTTGCATAGAGCAACGAGCTACATGTTCATCGGCTATGTCTCTACCTTGATTATTGAAAGCTGCTTTAAGAGGGCCTAGAGTGGGCCTTTTATTAGTTGTGGCAGTAGGCTTAGATGGCAATGGAGGCCTAGTTATAGGGCTTTGCACAGGGTGTTTTCCCTTAGCAAGCTTCCTATCAGCAACTTCTTGCAAAGAGGAATAGAATTTCATTTTTCTAGGACTCAAACCTTTGCCAGGTTTTCCATTTGCATCTTTTGGCCCGGTGCATACTTGCACCCCTGTGTTAGTTTGACCTGTGAGATGGGCCTTCACTCTAGTATATGAGCCATTTTTTATATCTTGGCATTCATTGCACTTCCATTTAAATGAACTACCTCTAGGATTTTTTTCAATAATCTCCACATACTGCCATAGAAGAGATTTTGGGTCTATTTTGATGATTTCCCCTTCACTTTGCTCATGATGTGATGGTTCCATAATGATAATGGTCAATAAGTTACCTTACTGCATATAAGATTCAAATTATAATATATTAGCTTGGAGTAGTGCAAAGCGATCTCGACCAGTCAATCAGGTTTAAATTTTAATTTCAATCACTTACACTACCACAAAAGAATTAAAAATTAAATAAAAAAATTATGGGTTATCTTCTTATGGGTAATGTAAAGAGCGAGTGTTAGCTTTTGGGGTTACTTACAAGATTTTTTTTTTGTTGAGTGGGCCCTAGGGATACAAAAAAGATTAAAATTAAAAATTAAATAAAATATTTAAAAACCCCTCCTCCTTGGGCCTCATATATCTTACCATCTATCACTTACACTACCATTTAAATATTAAAAGTTTAAATCTTAATGTATCACTTACAAATGTGATACAATTTAGTATTTAGGAATATTATGGTTTATCATTTGTCTAGTACAAATTAATAATTATATACATTTATGATTATAATATTACAAATAGATAATAATAAATATTAAATATTGCAGTAAATTTAATTTATAATAGACATTTAATAAAATTATTGAATGATAAAATTTTAAAAACCATATCATTTTTAAAATACCTGGGCTGAGGTTTCAACTTTCGGGACAGAGGTTTCGAGACAGGCACAACACCCTCGCGCCTCGGCTGAGTTGGCTCCATCTCCTCGATAGACAATGGCCACAACAGTGAGCACATCGGGCTCCAACTCTTTCTCGACAGATAAATGGTATGGTCACTGTTGAGACACTTAATGTCTGCGGCCCTGCGAAAAATAGAACAACATTCGCCTGCGTTCATAATGTCTGCGGCCTTGCGAAAAATAAAACAACGTTTGCCTGTTGCGTGATGAATGTTGCCTGTTGCCATGCGTGATGAAATCCTCTACGTGTGTGCTATACGTGATGAACTCGGTGATGAACTGTTTAGTGTTTAGTGTTCCACCTTCTCCTTTGCAATGCGACAAAATGTTTTGCTTCTCCGCAATGTGACAAAATGTTCTGGCTATGCTGTTCAATATGGTCAATTTCGAGATGAGCCTTACCTTTACGCTTTAACTTTCACAAAGAAACCTAAAAACCAAATCGCGGGTGGAAAAAAAAAACTTTGTCCGGTTTCGGCATGTGCTTTTTGGGCGAATATTACAGGATCCGTTTCCGTGTAGCGTGTTCCGTTTCCGGCATACGACATACACCAACTGTCGTATCTGATCCGTATTTCCAACAGATCCGGATCAGATCCGGGGATCCGAGGGATCTTGGCCCTCAGATCTGGGGATCTGGTAACTTAGTTTATAGGTAAGGTGATATTTTCCTATGGGTCCCAATCTCCTCTTGAGAACTTAGGTCAACCTAGAAACTTCAAAAAATGTGTTTTTTTTTCATGTGCAATAGATACACGCACTAATTAATGAAATATCGATAATTATTTCTAATGATGTATATCTTCTTTTAGCAATTCTAGTTTATCATTAAGCAATTATACTTCAGAAATTCAATTATAAACTACGTTGCACGGGTTCCCGCACCCGGGGGTGGGGTTCTCGAACCCGCACCGGGTTTCCGCACCCAAGTACCGGATTCGGGTATGGGTTCTTCTCAGAAGAACCCAAACGAACCGGGTTCTTCAAAAAAAAAATTCGGGTTCTTGGGTTCTTTTGGTATGAAGAACCCATCGTTTGGGTACTTAGAAACCGAATTTCGGGTTCTTCAGGGTTCTTCATGAACATTTTTTTCAAATATATAAATTTTTTTAAATGATTAAAAATTAAAAAATTTAATTAAATTTTAATAAATATTAAAAATAAATTATAATTTAATAAAATAAATTATAAAAAGTTTGGAGCTTCAATGGAGAACAAGATTTTCGAGAAATATTGAGGTATTCCAGTGTTATCGGTTGATTTTATACGCTTATTTGGTGCTTTCTATTTCATTTAGCAGGTTGAAAGATCTCATGATAGTCTGAGCACATAAATCCAAATCTGGGCCTGTGAAGATGAATTCCACTGTTAAACAGAGGTTGAATTTGTAGTTTTGAGTGGCTATTCTCATCATAGTGGTAGTCTGAAGATCCCAGTAGTTCGATTCACCCTTTTTGTGGAGCAGCTCGAATACCAGTGAGAGATACTCTCTTTATTTTAATGTTGGACGAGTTTCCTTGTTGTTTAGGACTGCATATTGGTGGCAGAGCTGGACATATGGACCATGGGGTCTATCTAATGCCCTAGCCAAACCGAGTACCTAATTAATGGGCTGCGTATCAGTGGCAGGGTTGTGTGTAGCTTTGTGGGAGTTCAAAATTAGTTACAGCCAAGGTATTTTATTCTCTGGTGGGGCGTGAGTCTGAGTATAATGCACAGCTTAAGCTTAAGCTTTTGATTTCCTGCTGTCCACAAGTTCTGGAGAGTTTATTGAAGGAGATATCTGATAAGCCACTCTTGTGCACTCATCATTGTTGGAAACACATTCTGGGCAGCGTACTACCTCTAGGATCAGTTCTGCTTGGAACCACAAGAGCTGATATCAAATGTGAACCTGTACATGCATTTCTGGGCAGCGTATATCACAGACCACAGCTGGAGGGCTGTCCTAGTGCGCTGATATTTTGTATATACACCCATTAGTGTTGTTTGTCTTCATCTTCAGAAATATACTACTCAGAAAGACCACAACTTTCACATATTCTGGGTTGTTGAAATCTGATATAAAGTGCTGAAGAGGATGTTGTCATCATATCAACCCAAAGTAACCAGGTTCCGTGCGTCCTATCTACTGTATCAGCTCACTGTTTTAGTCTCACAATAAATAGTATTTCACTGTAAAATTCCGAGTTGAAAATGTTAGTGGAAAGTGGCAGATTTTGTTATGGTATGGTGTTACTCGAATAATATTTGTATTACTGAGTTTAATGCATGAATACATCTCTGTTGTGGGATATCTATGAGTTTATGCCACTGATTTTAAAGGCCAATCTGAACTGAAACAAGAGAACTCACCTACAACAAAGAGCATGTGATATGTTTGACAAACTGCCTAGCTGGAAAGGTGTTAATTTTGGGCAACTAGGTCCAAAATATAGTAATATATATGATATGTAAATTATAATTTATAATTTATAATATATATTAATATAAAAATATCCACACGAACCCACGCACCCTGTTTCAAAAAATGCCGTCCTCGTCCCCGTCCCCGTCCCCGCACTCGCACCCGCACCCACGTTTCCTGGCAACATAGATTATAAATGCACAAGGACAATGGAGATCACAGTGCACAAGGAGAACACAAGATTTACCCCTGGAAAACCCACTTTGGGAAAAACCCAACAACCTTTTCCTTAGAGAAAATTTTCAGTTCAACAAGAGATACATCTAATACAGCTAGTCAACTATGAGGTCAAATTGACCAACAATGCTATGGTCAAACCTGGTCAATCAACCCTCTTGTCAAGTCAAATTTTTTCCCTTCAACTTTGGCCCTCTCTAATTGGCCTAGGTTGAATTTCAACCTCCCAGAATATGCCCAAAAACTCGATCTTGTTGCCTAAAACAATCTACCCAGAATTTTGGCCGTGCTGCTCAAGAGCTCGACCTGCTGCCCAGAAACTGCGTAGAAAGTCACAGGTGCGAAGTCAAGAGAGAGAGAGAAATGCTAGGGATGAACTCTTCCTTCGTCTTCTTCACTGAGATGCCCAAAATATTATGTATTTTGTGTGGTCGAATAATTGCTTGTGGAGGAGGTCGAATGTGTTGAAATTGTAACTAGTGTCGGTCTTCATAATATAATTTTATCATTGACATATTTATTATATTCATTATTATTATATTTTATTTTTGGTCAAAGTAGGTTCTTCATGCTGAGAGATTAAAAAAGAGTTAGAAGAATTTGTATTTGAGTCATGTCCCATTTGGACATTTGAAAGAAAAGAATTTGAATTTTATTTTTGGGTCAAAAACTCAACACAAAGACCATGTTATGAATATAATTCATATAAATATAATAATAATAAATAATAATTATTTAACTAATGGTTAGTTAGTTAGTAATGAAGAGGCATGTCTTAGAGACACGACCATTCGTGAAGGGGAACTTGCCTAGGGTATATAAGCAGACCCTCATTTTCATTTGTAATCATCTTACATCAATTCAATATACAATAATCCATATACAATTACATGTCTTACAATGGACATTCACGTCTTTGAAGTATTTTAAAGATTTTCGCTGTGTATACGACTTTTGGTCGTCACACTGGTATCAAAGCCAGGTTGGCTGATCACCAGACCCTTGGCCATCAATCTTTCGACAACTTTGTTGCTGTCATAATCAAAGCGTTTCGCTACATATTTTGGAGATTCTCCATTTTCCCCAATTGGCCTTGGCCATTAAAATCTATATATATAGAAAAAAATTTATTAAATAATAATAATAATAATAATAATAATAAATAAAAACAGAAAATTGAAAAGAAAAGAAAATTATAATTAAAAAAAGAAGCGATATATATAAAATAAGAAAAAAAAGAGAGAATAGTATATTACCTGCGACCGCATCCCCGTCTTATTGCTGCCCGACCGAAACAAAAATTGTTGTCCGATAGTGCCATCATAACCACTAAAACAATCGTTTGAAAGCCATCGTAGCCGCTGGAATACATTGCAAAACTATTATTGTCGGTCATTACCACCGTCTTACTGTAAAAACTCCAACGACAAGTCCTAGTCGAAGCACACGTTATCATTGCAGGCCACAACTACAAAAGTCTCCACCGTTGCCATACTTGCCTGCCGCGATTGTTCTGCAACTCGTGCTCCCGTTGCCAATTACATCTGCTCTCCATTGACTTCGTGTTCCCTGACATCCTATGCCCTTGCTCCTCATTCCTCCTACCACCGACTGAGCTCTAGACCAACTTGTCGGCTTCCCTGCCGTATTCATCCAACCTTGTAGTCAAGCCTTGCGGATAACTTGAGTTCCACTGTCCTACCCGACTGCTGTGTATCCTTTCGACCGCCGCCAATTTTCTCGTACCCAACCATCACGACGTTGTCTCCCACCATTTGATATTTTCCTCGTACCCCTCTAGACTGTCATGTTCCTGTCACCGACGTCAAATCTAACATTGAACCCGCATGCAATTCAACCGTATTTTGTCCCTGCATAACTTTTAATTGTATAAACCATCACATATAATTTTATTAAATAGTCTTATATAAATATAGTAATTTGTTATATAATTTTATAAGTATATAATTAATTTATATTTATATAACTAAAAAACTATATAGTTTAATTATGTAATTATTTTATATAGTTTATAACTATATAATTATTTAATTTGATTATACCAACTTATTCAAATAATAATAATAATAATAATAATAATAATAGTATATATTCAAAGACTTTTAAGAGCAGAAGGCCTAAAGAGTTGAAAAAAAATCAGTTTTAAACTTAAAATTTTAATAAAACTTGATTAAAGATTTAAAGACCCTATCTTAAGTATTTAAGATATTCAAAAGACATGTTACGTACAAAGGAATTATAAAAAGAAATAGAGATTGAAAGGACCAATTATCGTTGACAAAGCAAAGAAAGAAGGGAAGATGAGTTCCACACAACAATCCTTATTTTGGACTAAATGTCCAACTTGTCTAAACGTATTTGGATATTCATATATTGAAAAAAATGCGATTTATGTTGTCAATCATTTGGAAGATTATTTAGTATAGAAGAACATCAAGTCAATGAGCAGATGCAAATAAAACGATTAAAGGAAGAAATCACAAAATTTAAACAAAAGAATGAAGCATCAGAAAAGAAATATAAAAATCTCGAAGATCAGTTTCATGAAATATCAACATAAAGCAATGAAGAAATTTTGGCTTCTAAGGGACCACAATGAGAAATTACTTTCACAAATAAAAAAGTCCAAGGTTAAGAAACAAAGACTTAAACAAGAAAAGGAAAGTTCTGATAAGGAACTAAAGGAGAATATATCAGAAAAAGAAAAAGAAAAATTGTGTTTAAAAACCCTTAATAAAAAATTATTAGAGAAAATAAAAAATTTAAAAGATAAAGAGGAAGATGCTAAGGACAAAATCAACAGTTTAGAAAACGAAGAGCTTTCACGTCTGAGGAATCATAACCAAGCCTTACTTACGCAAATAAATAAGCTTAAAAGTGACAAGAAGTCACTAAATGACAAGTTAGAACAACTTCAAGAAGTAGTATCGAAGTTTCCAGTCGTTTCAGTCCAAGTTGAAGATAAAAAAACAAATACCGATCCAGTCAAAATCGTAACTCAAGCAAACGGTAAACCTACTGAAGTGAAGACGCATGCAAAAGTTGCAATTCAAACGATGGATATTCCAAATGATGATTTAGTCACCAAGTGAACAACAACAACGCTTGAAGGATATCAGGAAACAACCACTAACATGATAAGGGAAAGTCCAACCAGAAGAAATTTTTATCGACACCTGAATCAGAAGAGCAAACTTTTCAATCAATCTACGTACCAGTATCACTCATAACATAAACGACAAATTTATGTTTCCAGGAATATTGAAGTTTGCAGAATCCAGTCCTACGATAACTATTCATCACAAAATTCGATTCCACGGAAGATTAATCTACGATGGTCTGATCCGTTCTTAGTACGACAATTTTTTCTATCACTTAGACTATCAGATCGTCTTGTATCAATGAAGATGAATGTTCAGAAACGAGAAGATATTTTCAGTAAGCTTTGAGGACAAAGCTTCTTGAAGAGAGAGACAATGTTATGAATATAATTCATATAAAAATAATAAATATAATAATAATAAATAATAATTAATTAACTAATTGTTAGTTAATTAGTAATGAAGAGGCATGTCTTAGAGACATGGCCATTTATGAAAGGGAACCTGCCTGGGGTATATAAGCAGACCCTCTTTCTCATTTGTAATCATCCTACATCAATTCAATATACAATAATCCATATACAGTTACATGTCTTACAATGGACATTCATGTCTTTGAAGTATTTTAAAGATTTCCACTGCGTATATGACTTTTGGTCGTTATAGATCAAGTCGGCCTATGTGGCATCTATTCGATTCTCTTGGACAACTATATATAAGAGTTAGCTCAACCTCTTGGAAGACCATTTTAGTTCATCACATCATACATCGATTTTTGCACCTAATCAAGAAGGAAGAAAGCGAAAGTCAAGGGAGAAGAGTGGAAAAGTCAAATGATATTAAAAAAGAAATTTTCTGCCTTATTTTTGTTCACATGTGCAAAATTTTTGTGGCATCTTTGAAGTAATTACAGGGTTGAAATTCGGCCTCCATTGCAGACTGAAAATTTTGTGATTCTGACCAAATTTCAAGAAGTTTGACCAATGTTGACTTTCGTTGACCACTCTGGGTCAACGACCCCATAACAGTACGCCCCTTTTTTTCCCAAAATGGATCCATCATGTCTGAATGTCCATGCCATTCAGATTTCATCATCAGTCGACCGTTTGTAAATGATGTAAACCCATTCTGCATGTTTATAATGTAAATAATGTAGTAAGACCATCATGCATGTAACAAGCTAGGTAAGACTAGTATTTTGGTGACGATTTCTATCCTAGGAGGTTTTTCATCTCACTGATTCATTTTTGTCTTTAGACACAAATGATCAACGACGTTTTTCCCTCTAACCTCACTCCAAAGCTAGGGTGGATTTTGTCATCAAGATATTAAGTGAGTCCTAGTGTTTTTTATCGAGTCTTTGTAAAAGTGATTTGGGAATGATCCTAGCTAATTGGCTAGATTATTTTATTACAGGTTACTTGGTCTACTAGATCATATTTTGAGTCGCAGAATTGGGTAGATTATTGAGGGTCTATTACGAATGGATGTTTCCCCTCATGGGTTTAATGTATTAATCTTATGTAAAGAGGGTTGGAAAAATAATTAATCCTCTTGTAATTCAATTAATTAAATTTTCTGGCCAAACTAAATTAAAAATCCTAAGCCAAAAATTGAATTAATTTTATGTCCTAGGTAAATTTAAATTCTTCAAAGACAAAATTCGCGGGTCTCTAAAAAATAAAATTTTAAAGATCTCGGGCCAAGGGAATATTGATAATTTTAAGAAATTTAGGACCCTTGGACCTTGGTAGTCAAGTTAAAGTCAAATTTTTGAGGTAATTAACTCAAAATTATTATTTTTGAGTTAATTAAAAAATAATTAAATGAAAAATTCGAAATTCCTCAAAAAATAAATAATTTCGACAGACGATATTAAAATATAATTAAGTCTTTTTCGACGGTCAAGATTACTTTGACGGGGATCAAGCAAACTAGCCGTTGGAGAAATTATCTATAAATTAGAGGTCGGTTTTAGTCTTTTTTTAAATCCGATCTTTTGATCGTGTACTAAGCTCTGAAGCACTCTTGTATATTTTCTGGAATAAATGCAAAGTCTTTGGGGTTTCAAGTTGCGGTGGTGTTCCTCTTCATGAATTTATGGTAACATTGTTTTAACTTCTGCAGATATTATTTGAAAATCACAAATCAATAGCTCTCCTAGAATAATATGAATACATGTATCTTATTTAGTTTGTTGGATTTAGGGTACCATTTTTAATTTTGTTTGAAGTAGCAGGTATCTCTATTTCTTCAAAATTTCATTATTATTCTATTTCTCTACTTGGTTTGATAGTTGATCTAGTGTTTGCAGAAGATCTCTAAGGTTTCATTGAGCGTTTGGGGATAGTCAGTTGAGAATTTAGAGGGCTGGAGATTAATTCAAATTCTCTTCTTGATAATTACTTGTGAGCTTACTTGAGTTACTTATGTCTTCTCTTCTTTAGTTTATTTAGTCTTTCATCAAGTCAATTATCAAAATACACGAGACACAAAATTAGGCTCCTAGAGCCAGGGCAAAACCTCTCCCTCTTGAAGAGGAAAACCCGTAAGGAATTCTTCTTATGGATCTTCAAATGACAAGTACCATGACCAAGACTTAGATCCTTGACCTAGGAATGTCTCCAAGACCTTGTCAATGCTTCTTTGTATGCTTCACAACGCTGATCCTTCTCTCCCGTACCAACTTGCACTAACTTGCACCACCACTGGAGAACTCGGTCTCTAATTATATCTTCCTTGATTTAGTCTTTGATTATCAACATACTTCTTCTTGTTTCATGTTCACTTGAGATATATTGCTTTCCTTTTATGTACTGAGATATATTGCTTTCCTTTTATTTACCTTCCTTCTATTCTCTCACTTTCACGCTGTGATATCCACACTTCTTTTCATCCTGAATCTGCACTGTTATACTGATCTAAAGTCCGCACTAGGTTCAAATTTACCTTCCTTCTATTCTCTCACTTTCACGCTGTGATATCCACTCTTCTTTTCATCCTGAATCCGCACTAGGTTTAGACTTGACCGCAGTTCCTTTATCCTAATCCACACTTCTTAGACTCTGATCCGAATGTATATTTCAGACTTTACCTGTTCCTGAAGTCCGCACTGAACACCATACTTGTCATCATATTCACCTCAGGTTTGTACGCAATATCCTTCAAGATTGTCGCAACTTCTACTTGCTGATCCACACCTTTTTCTTCAGAGCTGTCAGCACTTGTTCCAAACTTCTTCACGCTGTAGTTACCTTAGAGAAGTCCACACTTCCTATCTGTCTGATACAGATATATCCACACTTAACCACTATAGAAACTTCAGAGAGATCCGCATACTTGGTGGTGTCAAATGAGCCGCAGGTCCCTTCATATATATAGTGCTTTGACTTGCTTTTAGGCCGACCCTACAACAAGTTTGTAGGTCGACATCCTCACTGTATATAGACCGACTTCATCACTGATTAATAAGCTTATTTTCCAGCGTTGAATGTGGGTTGTCTTGATGGCGGTTATGAGCCATTCTTCCTCAAGGTCTTGGAGTACATCCTTCAGACTAGTCACTTCATGTACATGACTCTTAATTACACTTATAAACAAAAGACAAACCCTAATAGACATCAAGAAGAAGTGTATTGACCTATAATAAAATCTTTCTCATGAAATCCATGAAGCAAGTATAACAAAAATAAATTTTATTATCTTTGTCTTCTTCTTTACATAAATACATAATTACATAGTCAATATGAAGACCGATCCTAGTTATATTTTTCAACCATCCCTCTTAACTAGGGAGGTATTCATATAGGTACATGGTCACTTTCAAACTGAAGAATCTCATAAGAAGAATCAGATTGGTAATTGCATCTGTATAGCATCATATCAATCAGCATTGTCCTAGTGCAAGGCCTTCTTGGACTATTCTTCTCTTGGGTAGCTAGCCCTCAAAGAATATCGGTCCCCGACTACTCTTTATCTTGAATGCTCTATCACATTCTCAAATATTTCGAATGCCAGATGATTACCCAATCCTCCATTCTGTCTTCCCAAGTGAAGACCAAAATGATGTGTCTATCTCTCCCTCTCAGCAAGGGAGGACCTATTTCACAAGGGAATGTACTCATTCCTATACAAGGAATGTACCTAAGCTCATTCTTAGGAATTACCGAGTTTCTTCCAAGTAAGAAACTTATCACCAGGCTCCCTCTTAACCAGGGACCTGTAGCAGCAGTGGTGAGACACCCAACTGCTCATGAACAATTCCTCCCCTCGATGTCATGGATTTCGATCTTGAGGAATCTATAGGAATTTACAGGGTGAGTTTCGTAGATCAAGAACCAAAGGTCACCGCTCACAAACAGATCTCAAATCAGTACACCAATATAATCACGTGGTTAAAACCCTCAAAGAGGGAAACAGTGCACGGCCCGAGCCAACGCAGCCACTTCAGGCAATTTATTAATATAAAAAGAAAAGTTACATATGTTTCTCTCATAAACGGTTACAGGACAAATGACCCTCCATGCTCTTTAAATAGAGATCATGGACCAATCAGGTGTTAAGCCATGAATCAAGTGTCGTTAATACCGATGTGAGAGATAACCGTCGGATCACTACAAATCGTGACCGTCGGATTATAAGTTACAAATGTACATGGTAAAGAAACACACTTTACCTAACTGTACACTAGACTAAGTTATTCTTAACTATTTCCTATGTGTCGGAATATCCTAACATCCCCCCTTAAGAACAACTTGGGATAGGATTGAAGGATTTGCAAAGGTGACACAAAAGGAGCCTATTTCCTATGTGTCGAAATATCCTAACAGCCCCCTTAAGAACAAATTGGGATAGGATTGAAGGATTTAAAAAAGTGACACAATAGGAGAAGGAAGGAGGCATTAGAGCCTATCCCCCCTTAATGACAACTTTCCTGAATTCCAAGCATGGATCGAAGTTTGGTAATCTTCGCTTCTGTAAGAGCCTTTGTAAAGATATTGACTACTTGATCATTGGTTGGACAGTGTTGCACTTCAAGAACACGATCATGAATGAGCTTTCCGATGAAGTGTATGTGGAGTTCAATGTGTTTCATACGTTGATGCTGAACTGGATCTTTACATAGTTGAATGGCACTCTGATTATCACACCAAAGTGTAGTTGGATGCTGCTGATGGAGACCAAATTCAGACAGGATCTGACGAAGCCACATGGCTTCATTGTTGGCTTCAACTGCACCACGATACTCTGCTTCTGTTGAAGAAAGAGAGATGGCACTTTGTTTCTTACAAGACCAAGTAATAGGTCCTAAACCGAGAGTGAATACATATCCTGTAGTCGACTTTCGATCATCAGGGTCACCGGCCCAATCAGAATCAGTGAAACCAATCAACAATGGAGATGCTTCTACACTGTAATGAATCCCAAACTGAACTGTACCTCGAATATATCGAAGTATTCTTTTGGCTGCTTTCCAGTGACTTTCATGAGGTTGGTGCATAAACCGAGCGACAAGACCAACGGCAAAGGAAAGGTCAGGACGGGTATGGGTTAGATACAGAAGTTTACCAACAAGTTGACGATATAAGGTAGCATCAACTTCAGGGGTAGTACAAGTGACTGAAAGCTTGACTCCAGACTGAAAGGGAGAAGGGGCTGGCTTACAATCTTCCATGTGAAAGTGGTGTAGAAGATCACAGGCATACTTGGACTGAGAGAGGGTAATGCCTTCCTTGGATTGCAAGACTTGAAGACCAAGGAAATAATGCAAGTGTCCTAAGTATGTCATTTCAAACTTATTTTTGAGGCTAGACTTCACATGGTTTATATGGTTTGGATCACTACCAGTAAGGATAAGATCATCAACATAAAGAACAAGGATGGTGAAGGAATTAACCACTTTCTTGGTGTAGACAGTGTTGTCAGAATGACACCTAGAAAAGCCATTATCTAAGAGAAATCTATCCATTTTGGCATACCAAGCTTGAGGAGCTTGTTTGAGACCATAGAGAGACTTCCTAAGGCGACAAACAAGGCTAGAGTCTTTTTGGATAAAGCTAGGGGGTTGTTCCATGTAGATTTCTTCATGCAAATCTCCATGTAAGAAGGCGGATTTAACATCCATCTGATGGACTTCCCATTTAAAGGAGGCAGCAAGGGAAAGAACAAGGCGGATAGAATTAATTTTGGCAACAGGGGAGAAGGTTTCGGTATAGTCAATGCCTTCAACTTGTGAAAAACCTTTAGCGACAAGACGAGATTTATGTCTATCCACTTTTCCATCTGGTCCAAACTTTGTTTTGTAAACCCATCTGCATCTGACAAGTTTTCTTCCTTTTGGAAGAGGAACAAGATCCCAAGTATCATTCGCCAATAAGGTACGATATTCTTCATTCATAGCTGCATCCCAATCTGGATGACTGGAGGCTTCTTCAAAGGTTTCTGGATCAAGATTTTCTACAACTTGAGCCAATAAGGAAGAGGCTCTTTCAAACTGAGAACGAGTACGTCGTCGATCGGCAGGGTCACCTGCAAGAGAACCTGCTGCATCCCGAGTAGAGTGGACCCATCTTGGAAGCGGTGGAGTATAAGGAACAATTTCAAGAGGTGGAGGAGGATTGTCATCCTCGCTGTCATCATCTGAACTAGAAGGAATGCTATTAAAAATAGAAGAGAGAGAGAGAGGTGGCACATATGCCGAATCAGGCTCGCAGGCCAAAGGTGGCACACCCGCTGAACTAGGCTCGCAGGCCGATATATTTCATCAAATTTTACATCTCTTCTAATGATTATATTTTTGGATTTTGGTTGAAGAAGTCTATATCCTTTGACATCTTTAGAATATCCAACAAAAATGCATTTTTCACTCTTAGGTTCTAAGGCTTTATGTTTCGCATCTGGAATATGGGCCCAAGCATCACTTCCAAAAACACGAAAGTGACTTACAACTGGTTTGATTGAGCTCCAAGCTTCTTCTGGAGTTATATTTTTTAAAACCTTAGTAGGAGTGCGATTTACTATGTAATTTTCACAGTTAATGGCTTCTGCCCAAAAATTGAGACCAAGTCCTTTATATTGAAGCATACAATTAGCCATTTCTTTTAAGGTGCGATTCTTCCTTTCAGCTACACCATTTTGTTGTGGAGTATATGGAACAATATGTTGCAATTGAATGCCATACTTAGTGCAGAAGTTGATAAATTTGTTGTTAACATATTCTCCTCCATTGTCTGATCTTAACTAAAGAATTTGATGTCTAGATTGTTTCTCAACAAAGGCCTTAAAGGCCAAGAACATGTTAAAAAATTCACTCTTGAGTTTTAAGAAGTATACCCAAGTGTGTCTGGAAAAATCATCAATGAAAGTTAAGAAGTACTTGCAACCAGAGAAAGAAACAACAGGAAGTGGACCACATAAATCACTATGCACAAGCTGCAAAGGGGTTGAAGCGTGCCAAGAGGCACGTTTGTCAAAACTATCCCGATGATGTTTTCCGAGTACACATCCGGAGCAAACACCATCTCGGCAAGATACCATAGGAAGACCTGTCACCATATTTTCCTTACATAGAGTTTGAAGAGAGCGATAGTTTAAGTGACCAAATCACTCATGCCAAAGTTTGCTCACTTCATCATTATGAGCAACAAAAACGAAGGGAAGACATGATGATCCAAAGTTGTCAAACTTATACAACCTTGTGGAATCATCAACAATGCCAGTAGCTAAAATATGTTTAGGATCTTTGAGGTCCTTGATTACAACATCATGAGGTGAGAATTCTACTATTTTCCCTTCACCTGAATGAGCTATCTGATAAACAGAGAGAAGGTTGCATAACAAGGTAGGAACACATAGTACATCATTAAACTGACCATTATCGAGATGAATGGTTCTAGATCCTACAACACTAAGAGATCTATCATCACCAACATAAATATGTTTGGTGTTACAATCATTTAAAGAAGAAAACATGGATTTATTTTTAGCCATGTGGTAAGAAGCTCCAGAATCAATGAGCCACTCATGAGAATGAGAAGAAGAAGATACATTTAATGCATAACGAGATCTTGATGCTTGGGAACCACAAGCAGAAAGTGCCATTCCTGAAGATGAAGATGAAGAGTGCTCCAAATTGATGCCGTGCTTCTTCATTGCTGCTTCTAAGGCTTCCATTTTCTTAAAACATTTGGACTCTAAATGGCCATCATGATTGCAAAAGTTGCAATGTCTATCTGTCTTCTTTCCTTTGTTTTTATATGCCTTATCATTTTGGTGAGTTGCTTTTTCAGTTTGTGGCTGAAATTGCTTAGGACCCTTGTTTGGTTTCGGACCATACTTTTTAGGATACTGCTTCTTGGGATTCTTTTGATATGATTGTTGTTGGGCTGCTAAGGCTTTCTTAGAAGTGTTTCCAGAAGTGATAAGACCAAGGTGTAAGAGTTTTTCTTGTTCTCTTATCAAAGAATCACAAAAGGAATCAAAAGAGGGATTCTTGTAGGTGGTTCCTGAAGAAATGATGGCTTCTCTAGTGGAATGGAAGGTGGAAACAAATACAGAGTAAGCATGGCCAAGCTTAGCAAGAATGCAATAGATGAGGCTACTATCTTTCTTTTTGACCTTACAACCTTCTAAAAGAGGTCTAAGGGTCTTGAATTTGGACAAAAAGTCTTCAATAGAGGAGAAATTATTAGGGTCCAAAGTAAGCAACTAATTTTCAAGCTGGTGAGCCCTGATTTGATTTTGAATGCCAAAGACAGTATTTAGCTTATTCAGGGCTTCATGAGGGGTGTCAATGTCAAGGATATGAAATCGAAGATCTCGAGCAATGGACATTCCTATCAACCCTCGTGCTTGATGTTGTTTATTTTCCCATTTAGCGATTTTATCATCATTAGAAGGTTTAGTTTCTACCCCTGTGTCTATTCTGTAAAGCCCTTTACTTCTAAGTATATCTACCATGTGAGGTAGCAATTGGAAATAATTGGTGTTGTTAAGAATAATCGGGCATGCACTTTCCATTTAAAAAAAGAAACTGAAGCTGGGAAAAGCTGAAACTAACTGCTCCAATGGAAAGATCTCGAAAAATTAGGCCGTTTAAAAAAAAACGGCTTCCGGATGAAGAAGTTATGCTTTTGTGAAAAAACGAGTTGAAGATGCTGAATAGTTATGGGAACGGGATGCAGTGCGACTTTTTAAAAAAAATTCCGCCCTTTTAAACAAAAACTTTTTACAAAAGAAGCTTGAGAAAGAGATTTGAACCCAAGATCTCTATTCTCATAAACTAACTCCTCACCAAAGGAGATAGTAAAAGGATTCTGTTATTGTTTGAAAGGAGGAAGGGGTTTTTTTTTTTTACTCTTCGGTGTGCGTCCCTTTTTATGCACAAAAAAACACAAAAACCGAAAAAAAAAATGATGCAAGCCCTACGGCAGAATGTTAGATTTTTGGTTAGCTTTACCGGCAACTATCAATTTTTTCACTATTTTTGATTTCCCGAGATCGCATAAAGACGCGGGGAAGGAGCATACATAGCAAAAAAAAATCCCTTTTCCTATTTCTGATTTGCCGAGATCGCACGCAGCGCAGAGCAAAGAGCATACATAGAGAAGAGGGTATAGATCCGACAAATAAATAAAACCCAAAAAACCAAAATAAACAGAGGAAACCGAAATAAGCAGAACTATTAACAAATATAATTGCAAAACAAATGCTTTATACCTCCAGATCTAAATTGTCATAACTTGGGCAACCAAAAATCTTTTCGCATGAAACGAAGGCGTTCCTTACTGTAACAGATGCTCCAGACACAACAGAGCAGTTATCCAAGCCCAAAAATGTTCAGAAATAGTAGATCTACAAAACGACATTCACATATAGTCAAACCGGCTTCAGATTTTGATCAACAACGGACGCGACCCTCAAAATAGCTCTGATACCATGTAGGAATTTACAAGGTAAGTTTCGTAGATCAAGAACCAAAGGTCACCACCGCTCACAAACAGATCACAAATCAGTACACTAGTATAATGACGTGGTTAAAACCCTCAAAGAGGGAAACAGTGCACGACCTGAGCCAACGCGGCCACTTCAGGCAATTTATTAATATAAAAAGAAAAGTTACATATGTTTCTCTCATAAACGGTTATAGGGCAAATGACCCTCCATGCTCTTTAAATAGAGATCATGGACAAATCGGGTGTTAAGCCACAGATCAAGTGTCGTTAATACCGAGGTGAGAGATAACCATCGGATCACTACAAATCGTGACCGTCGGATTATAAGTTACAAATGTACATGGTAAAGAAACACACTTTACCTAACTCTACACTAGACTAAGTTATTCTTAACTATTTCCTATGTGTTGGAATATCCTAACATCCCCCCTTAAGAACAACTTGAGATAGGATTGAAGGATTTACAAAGGTGACACAAAAGGAGCCTATTTCCTATGTGTCGAAATATCCTAACAGAATCTTCAACTTTAGCTTCATAGGGCACAAATCATCCATCACTTACATCCATGAGTCATGTCAGCTAACAAAAAGTGATTTATGAGATTTCCTTATCTGGTCCACCTTTTATGCCATGCTGCTTTCTTTCAAACCATCCCCAAGGATCTTACATCCTTTAAGATGATTGGCAACCCTGCATAAATTCATTCATATGAACATATACATATGAACTTTTAATTCAAAAGTTACCTTAGTGAGGGTCTTTCACCATGACATCTTCCTGTAGGCATTGACATCATCTATTCATATTCACACATCTCCTAATGATATGTCTTGTCAAGGGTCTTCTTCTTTACCAAACTTCTATCAGAGTCTACATATCATCCCAGGAGTTGTTCTAGTCACGTCTTCTTGGCTTCCGGATGATAACTGCCTCTTGACATGGTTGCACTTCATCATCTCTTCCTTTCTGCACATCTTCATTCCTAGGAACTTCCAATTTCTAGTTCCTTGTTCATATACAACCACCTCATATTCCATATGAGGATATATTATGTTGATTTCATCTGTCTGTGCATCGTAAGAGATCATACTTCTAAATTTTATTACCTGCAACCATATGACATGACTACATAGCATCCAGTGTTAGCATATAAATATATATACCTCATACCTTTTTCCTTTGAGTCATCCTATAGCAATTTTACTAGAATGAAGAGCTTCATTCCCTTGACCTGCTTCATCAATATGTCATCACATCCTAATCCCACAATTCTGTAGCATAGAATTCTTTGATGAAACCTTTCCATTTCTTTCTAATCTGTGAATTCATAGAGAATTCTATTAGAAAATGTCAACACCTATTTCCATGATGACCCTTGATCTTGATGAGTGCCTTCCATCAGTATTGTTATCAGTGAGGTTTTCCAGGAGCTGATTCACCAAGAGCTCCTATCATGCTTCTATCATGATGCTATTAACAAACAATGCTTCCTATCATACTAACCAACAGAAATCACTTAAAGAAGAAGATGATCTAAATCATAATAGAGATCCCTCGCTTCTTCTTTCTTAGATTTCTTTGCATCAGGTTCTTCCCTCATATCTGTGACATGGGCTTCTTCCTTTTTCCTCTTGTCCTTTCCAGATGTAGGAAAATCTCATTTATAATGCCCAAGTTCATTACATCCAAAACATCGTACTTTTTCCATATTTCTTCTTTTATTCTGAGGACCGAATTTTCCGAATCTTCCTTTCTTCCTGGATATGGCTGCAAAGGCTTGATTCCCTTCACTTGATCCTGTATTAGCTTTGGCTTTCAATCTAGTTTCCTCTATTTTACATAGAGACCATAAATCATGGAATGGTGTTGCTTCTTTCTTTCCATATAAACTTGAAGTGAAGTTTCCCCATTCTTCTGGTAGAGCATTCAACACCACTTTAGTCATCTCAGTGTTAGACATTACTTCTCCCAGTTCTTGCAATTGGTGTCTTATTTCAGAAATCCTCATAAAGTATGGAGTGGTTCCTTCTTCTCTTGACAATTTCATTTTATATAGTTCTTGTCTCAAAGAGATTGCTTCTCCTGCAGTACTCACAGAGAATAGCTCCACGAGTTTCTCATATATTTCTTTAGCAGACTTTAGTTTTGAGAAACCATGTTGAGAATTTAGAGGGTTGGAGATTAATTCAAATTCTCTTCTTGATAATTACTTGTGAGCTTACTTGAGTTACTTATGTCTTCTCTTATTTAGCTTATTTAGTCTTTCATCAAGTCAAATATAAAAATACAGGAGACACAAAATTAGGCTCCTATAGCCAGGGCAAAACCTCTCCCTCTTGGAGAGAAAAACCCGTAAGGAATTCTTCTTATGGATCTTCAAATGACAAGTACCATGACCAAGACTCAGATCCTTGACCTAGGAATGTCTCCAAGACCTTGTCAATGCTTCTTTGTATGCTTCACAACGCTGATCCCGGGTCAAGGGAATGTTGATAATTTTAAGAAATTTTGGACCCTTGGACCTTGGTAGTCAAGTCAAAGTCAATTTTTTGAGGTAATCCTGTAATATCCCGTTTCGGGGATATCTCTAAAACACGGCAAACTCCAACCAGAGATGGACTGGGAGGGCAGTTACCGGATATTCCGCCTCTGAAAAGAGGACGAGATCCGGAGGCTATCTGGCCCTTTCCAGACTCTGTCTAAGAGTGAAAGAGAAACACACCAAGTGGTATAGAACTAGAATGCTCAAGAATATATATAAATAATAGTGCAGCAGACATATAATAGCATAGAAAGGAAATACGGTAAATACGGCAACTCATCCAGAAACATAGAGAGGAAATGCTAAGCCATTTTATTAATCTGAGAAATATAATGAAGTACAATAGGCGATCAGAGTGATGGCACCTAATCTTGCTCAAGGCAAGTGAAGAAATACTATCAGAATATACAGGAAATGGCTGCTCTTTGAACTGCGTCCCAGCTGCTGGAAAACTGCCGTGTCGCTGCTACTGCTGGAATGAACTGAAGACTAGGGGCTGATCCCCTTGTCGGAATGAGCTGAAAATCTGCAATCCTCCTCTACTCACCAATCCCGACAAAACCCAGAAACCATATAAAAAATGGCCGACCCCCGAAAACCTCCAGAAAACACCCCCTTGGGGAATTACGCTGGCCTCCAAGGCTTTGCGCAGAGGCTAAATGAGAATGACTGAAACACCACCTCAAACTCCACCAAAATCCTCCCACAGGCAAAGGCTGATCCTCTGCTCAAAATCTCGGCTCAATCTCCTGCAAAAATCCTGATCTGGAGCACCTCCAAAATGGACTACGTCCTCTCTGCCAGTGACTGCGCATTCTCTATGAAAGACCAGCTCCGCAACAAACCGAAACGACAAACCCTCTCACAAAATACTGAAGGAATAACCTTGCCCGAGCAGGTACTCGAAGTCCCCTGGGGCTAAGGGCGAGATCTCCGACCGGAGACACTCAATGCATTAAACAGTGCTGCAGATAGGCTAAACAACCAGCGTGCTCAAGAAGACAAAACGTCTAGCTCAAAATCATCAACAATAGAATGAATCAAATGAGAAGGCTCCTCCTTCTTTTATAACGTTGGCCTTCCTCCAATCCCAAGGCCATCTCCTCAACGTAGCCTCCATCTCTTGCCACGTGTCCAACCTCTCCTGTGCAGAAGCTTCTAGAGCTAACGTGAGCCCCCTCTCTACGTGGTGCTTGGCCCCCCTTGGCTCCTCTTAAGTTACAACGTTATGCTACTAGGAGGATGTTTTATTTCACTTAAGTGAGTTAGGCTCTCTCTACTCACTTTTTATTTATTTATAAACTATAGACGACAAAACTATACAAAATCGAATATTCCAATTAGCTGTCACTAATTAGGAATATTACAGTCTCTCTCGGCAAAATGTTGCTTGTCCTCAAGCAACTGAAGTGATGGATGCTGCAAAATTTTCTCACTCTCCCAAGTGGCATCCTCATCCGACAAATTCTTCCACCTCACCAAGAATTCCCGGACTGTCCTACTCTGAAGCTGCCTCTCCCTGGTATCAATAATAGCCTCTGGCTGCAACACCAAGTGCCCCTCATCATCCGTGGGTGGTAGCTCATCTGTCACGGTCACCTGTTGCCCCAGCGCCTTCTTCAGGCATGATACATGAAAAACATTGTGGATCTTGCTGCCTTGGGGCAACTCCAACTCATACGCAACCTGCCCAATCCTGCGTATCACCCTGTATTGCCCATAAAAACGAGGCTTGAGCTTCTCAGCTCCCTTCTGCTTCAGCGATGACTGTTGGTATGGCTGTAATCATAGGTAGACCAAGTCCCCTACCTCAAACTGTCTTTCCACCCGACCCCTGTCGGCATACAGCTTCTGCTGGTTCTGTGCTGTAGCCATATTGTCCTTGAGAGCTCGGAGAATGTCCTGACTCTCTTGGATCCAAATCTTGGTTCTAGGAGCCTTGCTAGCACCGAACATCACATCAGCAAGAGATAAGGAATGATACCCATACAAAGCATAAAATGGTGACATACCAATGGACATGTGATGTGTCGTGTTGTAGCAGTACTCCCCCAAATGTAACCATCTCAACCATGCTCGCTGCTGCCCACTGACATAGTTACGCAAGTAGCCCTCCAGCCACTTGTTAACTATCTCCGTCTGTCCATCCGTCTGTGGGTGATAACTGGTACTCGGTGTTAACTCCGTCCCCACTAGCCGGAAAAGCTCCTGCCAAAATCCGCCCATGAAGCGGCTGTCCCTGTCACTGATGATGGTCTTAGAAAGACAATGCAGACTGAAAACCTCTCTGAAGAACAACTCGGCCACCTGTGCTGCTGTATAATGCGCGGATATGGCGAAAAAGTGTGCATACTTTGTCAGCCGATCAACGACGACAAAGATACAATCCTTGCCCTGCACCATGGGCAACCCTGTGATGAAGTCCATCGAGATACTCTCCCATTTCCCCTCCGGAATGGGAAGAGGCTGCAATAAACCTGCGGGATGGCTCATCTCCCCTTTGTTCCTCTGACAAACATCGCACTCCCTGATGTGCTGGAGTACGTCCTCCTTGAGGCCCTTCCATGAGAACCTCTCTCTAATGGCCCTGTAGGTTTTGGTAAACCCCTGATGGCCTCCCAATGGAGAATCATGTGATGCTTGGAGTATCTTCTTCTTACGCTGAGACCCCTCAGTCAAGAAGATCCTGTCCCTGTAGTAGATGATCTCATCAACCACCCTGTACCTATCATCCGCCACCTGTCCATCTAGCAACTCACATGCAAATCTGTCCTTGGAGTACTCCACTAAAAGTCGAGCCCTCCAATCTGTATACAGGCTCATAAGAGATAACGTGGCTGGTCTACGTGAAAGGGCATCTGCTACCACGTTAGTCTTACCCTTGACATACTCAATGTCAAAGTCATATGCTTGGATCTTACTGATCCACTTCTGCTGCCTCTCCTGTAGCTGCTTCTGCTCCAAAAAGAACCTGAGGCTGTTGTGGTTAGTTCTCACCCTGAACCTGTTCCCTACCAAATACTGTCGGAATTTGGCCAAGGCATGCATGATGGCCAACATCTCCTTGTCGTATATAGAATACAACCTCTTGTGCGGAAGGAGCTTCTGACTCTCAAAGGCTATAGGGTGTCCCCCCTGCATCAATACTGCGTCGATCCCCTCTCCCGACGCATCACACTCCAAGACAAATGGCTGCGTAAAATCCGGCAATGCAAGCACTGGGCAGCTACTCATCACCTCCTTGAGCCTATCAAAGGCTCGCTGCGCTGTATCTGACCAACTGAATGCCCCCTTCGTCAAATCAGTAAGGGGTGCAGCAAGCTGTGAGAAACCTCTGACGAACTTCCTGTAGTACGTACATATACCAATGAACCCTCGAAGTTCCGTCACGTTCCTCGGCTCCGGCCAATCTGTGATGGCTCTAATCATCTCCTCATGGACCCTCGCTCCGTCCACTCCAATAATGTGACCCAAATACAACATCTCCGTCATCCCAAACTCACACTTGGAGAGCTTAGCATAGAACTGTTGCTCTTCCAAGATTCGTAGCACTGCCTCTATATGCTAGAGATGCTCCTCCCAAGTCCTGCTATATATGAGTATGTCATCGAAGAAGACCAATACAAACTTCCTCAGATGAC
This sequence comes from Pinus albicaulis, assembly GCA_034641835.2. Classification (NCBI taxonomy): domain Eukaryota; kingdom Viridiplantae; phylum Streptophyta; class Pinopsida; order Pinales; family Pinaceae; genus Pinus; species Pinus albicaulis. Next base: position 260,731 of record JAXQQM020087013.1, on the reverse strand, counting down.
TGCGGAAGATATGGTTCATGCAAGACTGAAAGGTGGCTGGTGCATTGGTCAGCCCAAAAGGCATAACCAAAAACTCAAAGTGCCCATAATGACACTTGAAGGCGGTCTTGGGAATGTCTTGTTCCCTGACGTGGATCTGATGGTACCTTGATCTCAAATCAGTCTTCGAGAAGAACTTGGCTCCTCTCAGCTCATCCATCAACTCGTCGATCCTGGGTATAGGATACCTTTTCTTCAGGATCTTCTTGTTCAGGGCCCTGTAATCAATGCACATCCTCAAGGTGCCGTCCTTCTTCTTCACCAACACCACATAAGAAGCAAACAGACTTGTGCTCGGTCTGATGTGCCCAAGAGCCAACAACTCCTGGATGGCCCGCTCAATCTCATCTTGATAGGCTTTGGGATGCCTATAGGGGGTAGTGATCACCGCCTGAATGCCCTGCTCAAGCTCAATGGTGTGCTCGAACCCTCGGTCCGGTGGCCGTCCTTGTGGTATATCCCCAAACACTGCATCATACCTGTCAAGGATGGCCTGTATATCAGGATGAACTGCTCGATCGGTGGTCTCTGCCTCTGATGCCCTCAACTCAACCACCCACTCTATGTCTACCTTCCGGAAGTCTGCCTCCATCCGGTGTGCCAAAATTGTCTGAGGTGGGTAAGTGTGCATCCCTCGGATCTTCTCATGCTTCCCGATCTTCTTGTCATCCCACTCCATCTCTAAGGCTTCCCAATCCGTGGTGACCTTCCCCAGAGTAATCAACCATTGAACACCCAATACCACATTGGTATCTGGTATGTTGACCACGAAAAAGTGGTCGGTCACGGTGTAGGTACCCATCGTCACTGCCAACTTTGGAACATACCAGGCACACTGCATCGTCTGGGCTTCTGGGACCAAGACTGAAAATCCGTCAAAGATCTCGGTCGGTATACCCCTCCTCTCGACCATCTGTGCATCAATGAAGTTGTGGGTCGCCCCACTGTCAACCAAGACTGATACTTGCTGGCCACGTACTGTCCCTCGTACGCGCAACGTCAAATACTTAGGAACTCCTCGCAAGGGTCCCTCCTGTGGGTGCAAAAGATGCACCTCCTGTCCCTGGAGGTGGAGGCGGCAACTGATCCTGGGCCGTCTGACTATCTCCTGCCTCCTCATCATCCTCCTCATCCTCTTCCCCGCTATCATCAGAGAAGACCTCAATGAAGTGTGCTTTGCCAGCTGCACACCTATGCCCTGGTGCCCACGGCTCCTGACAAGTGAAGCACAACCGCTTCTTCCTCAACTCCCTCCTGGCATCATCATCTATTTGTGCCCGACCTGGATTCCCCTTGGGAGGAGGAACCCTCACATCCTTCCCCTTGGGCTGGAAACCCTGTCTCTGGGGGTAAGGTGTCCGCGTCCTGGGCAATGCATCCTGTAAGTCCCTGGTCCTGCTAATAGCATCCTGGAGTGTAGCTGGTCTAGTAGATCTGACTAGACCCCGAAGTGGCTCTGCCAATCCCTCCACAAACATATAGATCATCCGAGCTGCGGATAGTTCTGGCACCATCACTGAAATCCTCAAGAAATCTGCAATGTAAGTCTCTAGGCTCCCAGTCTGCTTGAGCCTTGTCAGCTCAACAAAGTGTTGTTCTGGATCCCTCCGGTCAAAACGCTCCATCAACCTCCTGGTAAACTCGGCATATGTCGTCACTGTAGAATGCCCGAGTGTCACCATCCCATGGAACCACCAGTCTTGGGCCTCACCATCCAAATGCAATGTCGCCACCTTGATGGCCTTCGTCTCCAACATCTGGTTAAGCTGGAAATAGATGTCCAGCTTCTCCACCCAAGACTTTGCCGAACTGTTTGATGAGCCATCAAACGTAGGCAAATGGAATCTGATAGATGTGCGGTGGGTATCTCCATCATTATAATGTCGGTGCCCTCTATGATGGTCGCGGGGTCTACTGTCCCGCTGGAGCTAAACAAAATCCCGGAATGAGATAGCATCCCTGAACTCCTGCCCATAGGCCTGATACTCTGCAAAATACTTGCCCATGTGTCTCGCCTCTGTCCGCCGCCTCGCCTCGTGTTCTGCCTCTCCCTAAGAAAGGGGCATGGTAGAGCGGGGGTGCACGGAAGCCACTCCAACGAGGAGTATCACGCCGAAAGCACTCATGCTCCAGCACATGGGATGTACCGATCCCCTCTCCTACCCGGAAAACCCGTGGGGCTCACGTCATCTAACCTCTACAAATGGACCCTTGACCCATCACCTCAACTGCGCATCTATTGACTCGCACCGATTTGAGGATGCTTCCCAACCGTTTGGCCTCTCTCGTGTCATCCGCCATCGACCTCTCTCGCTCTCCGACCCACCCCCTTGTGCCCCTCCCCGCTTCTCGCGTCCCGTCACAAGCTCTCTCTCCTGCTCTGTGTCCACCACTCGAACACAGTGTCCCTCTCCGTAGGTGTTCTCCAACCTACGCTCTCGGTCTCTGTACTTCCTGCCTCTGTAACAAATATATGGTCTCTTCCCCGGTGTCATAGACCACAGGCTGAGCCAGAACTATGCTCTGATACCACTGTAATATCCCGTTTCGGGGATATCTCTAAAACACGGCAAACTCCAACCAGAAATGGACTGGGAGGGCATTTACCGGATATTCCGCCTCTGAAAAGAGGACGAGATTCGGAGGCTATCTGGCCCTTTCCAGACTCTATCTAAGAGTGAAAGAGAAACACACCAAGTGGTATAGAACTAGAATGCTCAAGAATATATATAAATAATAGTGCAGCAGACATATAATAGCATAGAAAGGAAATACGACAAATACGGCAACTCATCTAGAAACATAGAGAGGAAATGCTAAGCCATTTTATTAATCTGAGAAATATAATGAAGTACAATAGGTGATCAGAGTGATGGCACTTAATCTTGCTCAAGGCAAGTGAAGAAATACTCTCAGAATATACAGGAAATGGCTGCTCTCTAAACTGCGTCCCAGCTGCTGGAAAACTGCCGTGTAGTTGCTACTGTTGGAATGAACTGAAGACTAGGGGCTGATCCCCTTGCCGGAATGAGCTGAAAATCTGCGATCCTCCTCTACTCACCAATCCCGACAAAACCCAGAAACCATATAAAAAATGGCCGACCCCCGAAAACCTCCAGAAAACACCCCCTTGGGGAACTACGGTGGCCTCCAAGGCTCTGCGCAGAGGCTAAATGAGAATGACTGAAACACCGCCTCAAACTCCACCAAAATCCTCCCACAGGAAAAGGCTGATCCTCTGCTCAAAATCTCGGTTCAATCTCCTACAGAAATCCCGATCCGGAGCACCTCCAAAATGGACTGCGTCCTCTCTCCCAGTGACTGCGCAATCTCTATGAAAGACCAGCTCCGCAACAAACCCAAACGACAAACCCTCTCACAAAATACTGAAGGAATAACCTTGCCCGAGCAGGCACTCGAAGTCCCCCGGGGCTAAGGGCGAGATCTCTGACCGGAGACACTCAATGCACTAAACAGTGCTGCAGACAGGCTAAACAGCTAGTGTGCTCAAGAAGACAAAACGTCTAGCTCAAAATCATCAACAACATAATGAATCAAATGAGAAGGCTCCTCCTCCTTTTATAACGTCGGCCTTCCTCCAATCCCAAGGCCATCTCCTCAACGTAGCCTCCATCTCTTGCCACGTGTCCAACCTCTCCTGCGCAGAAGCTTCTAGAGCTAACGTGAGCCCCCTCTCTACGTGGTGCTTGGCCCCCCTTGGCTCCTCTTAAGTTACAACGTTATGCTACTAGGAGGATGTTTTATTTCACTTAAGTGAGTTAGACCCTCTCTACTCATTTTTTATTTATTTATAAACTATAGACGGAAAAATTATACAAAATCGAATATTCCAATTAGCTGTCGCTAATTAGGAATATTACAAATCCGCACTTCTTTTCATCCTGAATCCGCACTGTTATACTGATCTGAAGTCCGCAGTAGGTTCAAACTTGACTGCAACTCCTTTATACTAATCCACACTTCTTAGACCCTGATCCGAATGTATATATTAGACTTTACCTGTTCCTGAAGTCCGCACTGAACACCATACTTGTCATCATATTCAGCTCAGGTTTGCACGCAATATCCTTCAAGATTGACCGCAACTTCTATTTGCTGATCCACACCTTTTTCTTCAGCGCTGTCAGCACTTGTTCCAAACTTCCTCATGCTGTAGTTACCTCAGAGAAGTCCGCACTTCCTATCTGTCTGAAGAATGCAGTTTAACATAGATATATCCGCACTTAACCACTGTAGAAACTTTAGAGAGACCACATACTTGGTGGTGTCAAATGAGCTGCAGGTCCCTTCATATATATAGTGCTTTGAGTTGCTTTTAGGCCGACCCTACAACAAGTTTGTACGCTGACATCCTCACTGTATATAGGCCGACTTCATCACTGATTAATAAGCTTATTTTCCAGCGTTGAATGTGGGCTGTCTTGAGGGCGGTTATGATCCATTCTTCCACAAGGTCTTGGAGTACATTCTTCAGACTAGTCACTTCATATACATGACTGTTAATTACACTTATAAAACAAAAGACAAACCCTAATAAAGATCAAGAAGAAGTCTATTGACCTATAATAAAATCTTGCTCATGAAACCCATGAAGCAAGTATAAAAAAAATACATTTTATTATCTTTATCTTATTCTTTAAACAAAGAAGTGAATAAGGCTAGCGATATCTTTTGAAAAGGTACAGTAAATCAGAGGCTAAACGACAGGCAATACTTAGAAAAATATTTAAAAGACTCAACTGATATTATGTAAAAAAATTAAAACATAATATGGATGAAAGGGTAATCTTTATTAATCAACAAACTAGTTTCGACTTTGACAGGTCTCATCAGTGAATGATACAAAGAAAACCTTTTACAATGAGTCTTTTAATAAGAATTCGGAAAGAGGCAAAGGAGGAAAGTCTGAAACAGTTCAGAACCGCATGCGGAATACAGCCCAGAATTCAAGACTGCAGGCCAAGAAATTAGGACTGTAGGCTAAAAATCAAGACTGTCTGTCCGAAAATCAGCAACGGTTATTTGCAGAAGGCAGAAAATAGAAACTATGCTGACGTAGCTGACAATGCGTCCAGAGACTGTAACGGTAACTCTGATACTGCGGTAGAACGATAACTGAAGGCTGTCAGTGTAGTCAAAAGATTTCGCTAAACAGTTGGGATGAACCTTTGGCATCAAGAAATATTGGGCAAAAAAGTACTAAAAATAGTAGGAAAATATCAAGAAATATCGGAGCTGACAATGCGTCCAGAGACTGTAATGGTAACTCTGACACTGCGGCAGAACGATAACTGAAGGCTGTCAGTGTAGTCGAAAAATTTGGCTGAACAGTTGGGATGAACCGTTGGTGTTAAGAAATATCGGGCAAAAAAGTACTAAAAATAGCAGGAAAATATATGCTAAAAATAGAAAAAAGGCCCAAAAGTTTCCCCCTCATTTGCCAAGGGGGGGGGGGTTGAATTTCTTTCGATGTTTTCTTGACTATACAATGCGGAAGGAGGTGACTAGACAACAAAGAAAAGAAAGATTGCAAGGTGTGCAATAAAGAGACTCAGTCTTGGGTAACTACATTCCAGATACCTCAGAAAGTGTCTGAAGATATACACAGCGTGAAAGAGTGTCTCTACAACAAGAAAGGGACCTCGGTCTTGGTGCAGAAAGAAGGACCGAAGAAGAGTTTGTAGAAGGTTGAGCCTAGATCCAAGAAGAGCTGGAAAGAAGCATATTGTTAAGGGCTATTAGACTAGGGACCGAGTTTCCCTAGTGTTGGTACAGTACAATGCAGAAAAGGAAGATCAATATAAGGAGCTTAGAAGAGCAGTGACAAGGGTCTTGGAAGCATACTAGTGTCAAGGGTCTAGGTCATGGTATTGGTACTCGTCAACTGAAAGTCTATAAGAAGAATTACTTTCGGGTTTTCCTCTCCAAGAGGGACAGGTTTTGGCCTTGGCTTGCTAGCCTAAATATTTGTGTCTCTTGTGCATTTGATAATTGACTTGATGAAGAACGGAATATTCTAACAAAGATAAGATCTAAGTGAAAGAAGCATAACAAAATCACAAGTAATTATCATGTAAGAGAAATTTTAATAAAAGACCTAATTTCTCAACATGGTGTCAGAGCTAAGGTACTGAAGACAAGAAAGAGTAGTTTAGCAAGAAGGCACAAGGTTCAAGCTTTAGAAAAGACAACAAGGATCAATTTCTCTAGAAGAAATCCAAGCGAGGTAAAGGATCTACATTTAAGAAGGATCTACAGTGAAGAGTCAAACCCTAGATCTAAGAAGGAAGATCATCTTTTAAGAAGTAGTCTACAAGGAAGTCGGTGATCCATCTGAAGAAGACCAAAGACCTCACTCAAAGGGCTTATACATCAAGGCCCTTTCAAGAGGAAAAGAAACACCAAGGAGGTGATCTTTATCTTCAAAGAATCCAAAGCTATCTCGTGATTGAAGCCAAGTCAACATTGTTGGAGCCATCATCAAGCCATCCTTGATCATCATCATCATCAAAGATCCAAGGTGATCTACAGCTTTACACCACTGTTGAAGAAGTCTATTTATGTAACTAGGATCGGTCTTCATTATGACTATGTAACTATGTATTTATGAAAAGAAGACAAAGATAATATATCTATTTTTGATATGGTTGTCTCATGGGTTTCATGAGCAAGGTCTAGGTCAAAGGACTTCTTCTTGATGTCCTCTAGGTATTTGTTTTCTGGTCATAAATGTCCTATTTAAGAAGTCATGTATGAAGTGTCTAAGTATGCTCCAAATCATGTCACATAAGCCTTGAAAGTCCATCGTTGAACCCTTCTAAAGAACAACAAATAAATATCATGTAAACTCGGCATATATCTAGTAGAGAAGTCGGCCTACAAGGTGACTGTAGTGTCGGCCTAAAAGACAAGAATATGCACTATATATGAGAAGGTTCTGCGGCCCAGTTCAACGAGAAGAATTATGGATTTGTCTATGGTTTCACAGTGATCAAAAGTGTGGATTTAAGACAAGGAGAAGCTGCAGACTTCAGGAACGAAACGAGTCTGATATACATATATTTGGATAAGGGTATATGATATATCTGTGTTATATATATGCTGATACATCTGTGGTAAGAATGCAGATTGTTCTGAGTTCAAAGGTGCGGATTTCCGAGAGTACAAAATGCGGTTTGTTCTGAGTTAAAAGGTGAGGACTTCAGAGAGTATCAAGTACAAATGAAAGGGCAGCCCCAAGAAGTATTGCGGATACCTTTGAAGTAAATCACAACATAAAGAAGTCTGCCATAAGTGCAAGGTCAAGCCAGTATTGAAGAACAAGGTGCGTACTTGGTCTTGGATGTTTATTTTTGAAACTATGGATGCAAATCAATGAAAAGAGGTTGCGGCTAAAGTGCAGTCTAAGTATTATTCTTTGAAGAACAAGTAAGAGAAAGTGTTTGAAGGTTAAATAGAGACCGATTTCTCTAGGGAAGTACAGGGACAGTGCAGGGCGATGCAAAAATGAAGGGTCAACATTGAAGGTCAACAAAGAAGCAGTGACAAGGTTTTGTAAGCATACATAGGTCAAGGGTCTAAGTCTTGGTCATGGTACTTGTCATCTGAAAGGTCTATAAGAAGAATTTCTCGTGGGTTTTCCTGTCCAAGAGGGAGAGGTTTTGCCCTGGCTCAAGGAGCCTAATTTTGTGTCTCTTGTACTATTTGATAATTGACTTGATGAAAGACTAAATAAGCTAAGAAGAGAAGACATAAGTAAATCAAATAAGCTCACAAGTAATTATCAAGAAGAGAATTTGAATTAATCATCAACCCTCAAAATTCTCAACATGGTTTCAGAGCTAAGGTGCTGAACTCAAGGGCTACTTGACAAAGAGACACTCCAGGAAGCAAAAATCGAAGTTTGGGTGAAAAGTCAAATTAGTTTGCAAGGAAGACACTCAACCTGTTTCAAGGAGGATCTTCTATCCCATTCAAACGATCAACTCATTCAACAAAATAATCTTTGCCATCAAAGATTTACATTCAATACATTGTTAGAAGAGGACATCATCTTTTGAAAATATCCTTTATCGACAAGGATCCAAGAACACCTACATTGAAGATTTCTTTCTTAGAAGAAGCTCCTAACTTCATCTTCATCATCATCAAGAAAGCTGCAAGCCACTCTACTCAAGTAAGTATCTATGACCTTACTTAAATCTGTCAAGATGACTTGTTGTAAAGAAAGTAACAAGCTGGTTGGGTCATCAAACTTTAGCGCATGGAAGAAGAGGACATATTTGAATTGAATTGAAGACGAAGTTATGGACTACATCAAAGGATCTATAATTCAACCACCAAAAGAAGATGCTCCAGCTCATACCAAGTACATGAAGGGAGAAATCAGAGCCCAGAGGATTCTCATAGAATCCATTAAGGACTCACTCATTCCTGTACCAAAACTAAAGTCTGCTAAAGAAATCTATGAGAAACTGGTGGAGCTATTCTTTGTGAGTACTGTAGGAGAAGAAATCTCTCTGAGACAAGAACTATATAAAATGAAATTGTCAAGGGAAGAAGGAATCACTTCATACTTTATGAGGATTTGTGAAATAAGAGATCAACTGTAGGAACTGGGAGAAGTAATGTCTGACACTGAGATGACTACAGTGGTGCTGCATGCTCTACAAGAAGAATGGGGAAACTTTACTTCAAGTTTATACGGGAAGAAAGAAGCCACACCATTCCACAATTTATGGTCTCTATGTAAAATAGAGGAAACAAGATTGAAGGCCAAAGCTGATACAGGATCAAGTGAAGGGAATCAAGCCTTTGCAGCCATTTCCAGGAAGAAAGGAAGATTCGGTAAATTTGGTCCTCAGAATAAAAGAAGAAATATGGACAAAGTACGATGCTTTGGATGTAATGAAGTTTGGCATTATAAAAGAGATTGTCCTAAATATGAAAAGGACAAGAGAAAAAAGGGAAGAAGTCCATGTCTCAGAAATGAGGGAAGAACCTGATGCAAAGAATCTAAGAAAGAAGCGAGGGATCTCCACTATGATTGAGATCATCTTCTCCTTTAAGTGATTTCTGTTGGTTGTAAAATGGTATGATAGGAAGCAGTATAGCATCATGATCGAAGCATGGTAGGAGCTCTCGATGAAACATCTCCTGGAAAACCTTACTGATATCAATACTGATGGAAGTCAGTCATGAAGATCAAGGGTTATCATGAAAACAAGTGCTGACATTTTCTAATGGAGTTCTCTATGAATTCATTGATTAGAAAGAAAGCATAATGGTTTCATCAAGAATTCTATGCTACAAAATTCTGGGATGTGATGACATATTGATGAAGCAGGTAAGGGGAATGAAGCTCTTCATTCTAGTAAAATTGCTACAGGATGACTTGAAGGAAAAAAGGTATGAGGTATATATATTTATGCTAACACTGGATACTGTGAAGTCATGTCATATGGTTGCAGGTAATGGACTTCTATATTTAGAAGTATGGTTGATAGAGGAGGATCTCTCTCTTGGTCCACTGACAGATGAAATCAACATAATATATCCTCGTATGGAATATGAGGTGGTTGTATATGGACAAGGAACTGTAAAATTGGATGTTCCTGGAAATGAAGATGTGTAGAAAGGAAGAGATCATGAAGTGCAACCATGTCAAAAGGCAGTTATCATTCGGAAGCCAAGAAAATGTGACTAGAATATCTCCTGGGAGGATATGTAGACTCTGATAGTAGTCTGGTAAAGAAGAAGACTCTTGACAAGTCACAAAACATATCATTAGGAGATGTGTCATTCTAAATAAAGGATGTCGATGCCAACAAGAAGATGTCATGGTGAAAGATCATAACTAAGGCAACTTTTGTTTTTAAAAGTTCACACGTATATGTTTATCTGGATGAATTTGTGGAGGGATGCTAATCATGAGAAAGGATGTAAGATCCTTGGAGATGATTCGAAAGCAGCATGGCATAAAAGGTGGACAAGATAAGAAAGACAGATGAATCACGTTCTTGTAGATGACATAACTCATGAATGAAAGTGATGGATGATATGTGCCCTATGGAACTAAAGTTGAAGATTCCTCAATATCGAAATCCATGACATGGAGGGGAGGAATTCTTCATGAGCAGTTGCGTGTCTCACCATTGCTACTGCAGGTCCCTGATTGGGAGGGAGCCTGGTGATCAGTGTCTTACTTGGAAGATAATTCCTAAGAATGAGCTTTAGTACTTTCCTTATACTGGAATGAGTACATTGCCTTGTGGAATAGTTCCTCCTTGGCTGAGAGGGAGAGATAGACAAATCATTCTGGTTTTCACTTGGGAAGACAGAATGGAGGATTGGGTAATCGTCTGGCATTTGATACTCTTTGGAAATGTGTTAGGGCATTCAAGATAAGAGTAATCAGGGACCAATATTCTCTGATGGCTAGCTAACGAAGAGAAGAATAGACCAAGAAGGTCATACTTTGGGAACACCCGTGTGGAGTATGTACCTTGGAGAGACAATGACTATGGTGTCTATAAGTCATGTGTCTCGCCAACATTGTAGCCCATTGTCTCGTCGAGAGATAGGGCTGTTAGTCAAGGCCTTGCACTAGGACAATGTTGGTTAATATGATGCTATACAGATGCGATTACTAATCCGATTCTTCTTATGAGATTCTTCAGTTTGAAAGTGACCATGTACCTGTATGAATACATCCCTGGTTAAGAGGGAGTGTTGAAAAGTGTAACTAGGATCGGTCTTTATTATGACTATGTAACTATGTATTTATGAAAAGAAGAAGACAAAGATAATATATATATATATTTTTGATATGGTTGTCTCATGGGTTTCATGAGCAAGGTCTAGCTCAAAGGACTTCTTGATGTCCTCTAGGTTTTTGTTTTCTGGTCATAAATGTCCTATTTAATAAGTCATGTATGAAGTGTCTAAGTATGCTCCAAATCATGTCACGTAAGCCTTGAAAGTCCAGCGTTGAACCCTTCTAAAGAGCAACAAATAAACAACATGTAAAGTCGGCCTATATCTAGTAGAGAAGTCGACCTACAAGGTGACTGTAGGGTTGGCCTAAAAGACAAGAATATGCACTATTTATGAGAAGGATCTGCGGCCCAGTTCAACGATAAGTATTGCGGATTTGTCTGGGGTTTCACAGTGATCAACAGTGCGGATTTAAGACAAGGAGAAGCTGGAGACTTCAGGAATGGAACGAGTCTGATATACATATATTCAGATAAGGGTATATGATATATTTGTGTTATATATATGCTGATATATCTGTGGTAAGAATGCAGACTGTTTTGAGTTCAAAGGTGCAGATTTTAGAGAGTACAAAATGCGGTTTGTTCTGAGTTAAAAGGTGAGGACTTCAGACAGTATGAAGTATGAATGAAAGGGAAGCCCCAAGAATTATTGCAGACACCTCTGAAGTAAATCACAACGTAAAGAAATCTGCCATAATTGCAAGGTTATGGTATTATTGAAGAACAAGGTGCGAACTTGGTCTTGGATGCTTGTTTTTGAAACTGTGGATGCAAATCAATGAGAAGAGGCTGCAGCTAAAGTGCAGTCTAAGTATTATTCTCTGAAGAACAAGTAAGAGAAAGTGTTTTAAGGTAAAATAGAGACCGATTTGTCTAGGGAAGTACAGGGACAGTGCAGGCCGGTGCAGAAATGAAGGGTCAACAAAGAAGCAGTGACAAGGTTTTGTAAGCATACATAGGTCAAGGGTCTAAGTCTTGGTCATGGTACTTGTCATCTGAAAGGTCTGTAAGAAGAATTTCTCGTGGGTTTTCCTCTCTAAGAGGGAGAGGCTTTGCCTTGGCTCAAGGAGCCTAATTTTTTGTCTCTTGTACTATTTGATAATTGACTTGATGAAAGACTAAATAAGCTTAAGAAGAGAAGACATAAGTAAATCAAATAAGCTCACAAGTAATTATCAAGAAGAGAATTTGAATTAATCATCAACCCTCAAAATTCTCAACATGGATTCAGAACTAAGGTGCTGAACTCAAGGGCTACTTGACAAAGAGACACTCCAGGAAGCAAAAATCAAAGTTTGGGTGAAAAGTCAAATCAGTTTGCAAGGAAGACACTCAAGCTATTTAAAAGAGGATTTTCTATATCATTCAAAGAATCAGCTCATTCGAGAAAATAATCTTTGCCATCAAAGATTTACATTCAAGACATTAGAGAATGGACATTTCCACAGTCATAAATCTACATAGTTCACCAGAAGTTCTCAACATTATATTCAAGACATTGTTAGAAGAGGACATCATCTTTTGAAAATATCCTTTATCGTCAAGGATCCAAGAACACCTACATTGAAGATTTCTATCTTAGAAGAAGCTCCTAACTTTATCTTCATCATCATCAAGAAAGCTGCAAGCCACTCTACTCAAGTAAGTATCTATGACCTTACTTAAATCTCTCAAGATGACTTATTGTAAAGAAAGCAACAAGCTGGTTGGGTCATCAAACTTTAGCGCATGGAAGAAGAGGACAAATTTGAATTTAAATGAAGATGAAGTTATGGACTACATCGAAGGCTCTACAATTCAACCACCAAAAGAAGATGCTCCAGCTCATGCCAAGTACATGAAGGGAGAAATCAGAGCCCAGAGGATTCTCATAGAATCCATTAAGGAATCACTCATTCTTGTATCAAAACTAAAGTCTGCTAAAGAAATCTATGAGAAACTGGTGGAGCTATTCTCTGTGAGTACTGTAGGAGAAGCAATCTCTCTGAGACAAGAACTATATAAAGTGAAAATGTCAAGGGAAGAAGGAATCACTTCATACTTTATGAGGATTTGTGAAATAAGAGATCAACTGCAGGAGCTGGGAGAAGTAATGTCTGACACTGAGATGACTACAGTGGTGCTGAATGCTTTGCCAGAAGAATGGGGAAACTTCACTTCAAGTTTATACGGGAAGAAAGAAGCCACACCATTCCCCGATTTATGGTCTCTATGTAAAATAGAGGAAACAAGATTGAAAGCCAAAGCTGATACAGGATCAAGTGTGAAGGGAATCAAGTCTTTGCAGCCATTTCTAGGAAGAAAGGAAGATTCGGTAAATTTGGTCCTCAAGATAAAAGAAGAAATATGGAAAAGTACGATGCTTTGGATGTAATGAAGTTGGGCATTGTAAAAGAGATTGTCCTAAATCTAAAAAGGACAAGAGAAAAAGGGAAGAAACCAATGTCTCAGAAATGAGGAAAGGACCTGATGCAAAGAAATCTAAGAAAGAAGAAGCGAGGGATCTCCACTATGATTGAGATCATCTTCTCATTTAAGTGATTTCTGATGGTTGTAAAATTGTATGATAGGAAGCAGTATAGCATCATGATCGAAGCATGGCAGGAGCTCTCGATGAAACAACTCCTGGAAAACCTCACTGATATCAATATTGATGGAAGGCAGTCATCAAGTTCTAGGGTCATCATGAAAATTGGTGCTGACATTTTCTAGTGGAGTTCTCTATGAATTCACTAATTAGAAAGAAAGCATAATGGTTTCATCAAGAATTCTATGCTACAGAATTATGGGATGTGATGACATAATGATGAAGCAGGTCAAGGGAATGAAGCTCTTCATTCTAGTAAAATTGCTACAGGATGAATCAAAGGAAAAAGGTACGAGGTATATATATTTATGCTGACACTGGATGCTGTGAAGTCATGTCATATGGTTGCAGGTAATTGACTTCTATATTTAGAAGTATGATTGATAGAGGAGGATCTCTCTCTCAGTGCACTGACAGATGAAATCAACATAATATATCCTCATATGGAATATGAGGTGGTTGTATATGGACAAGGAACTGTAAAATTGGAAGTTCCTGGGAATGAAGATGTGCAGAAAGGAAGAGATCATGAAGTGCAACATCGTCAAGAGGCAGTTATCATCCGAAAGCCAAGAAGATGTGACTAGAATATCTCCTGGGAGGATATGTAGACTCTGATAGTAGTCTGGTAAAGAAGAAGACCCTTGACAAAACATATCATTAGGAGATGTGTCAATCTGAATAAAGGATGCCGATGCCTACAGGAAGATGTCATGGTGAAAGATCATCACTGAGGTAACTTTTGTTTTTAAAAGTTCATACATATATGTTTATCTGGATGGATTTGTGCAGGGCTGCTAATCATGTGAAAGGATGTAAGATCCTTGGAGAGGATTCGAAATCAGCATGGCATAAAAGGTGGACCAGATAAGAAAGATAGATGAATTACTTTCTGGTAGATGACATGACTCATGAATGAAAGTGATGGATGATCTGTGATCTATGGAGTTAAAGTTGAAGATTCCTCAATATTGAAATCCATGACATCGAGGGGAGGAATTCTTCATGAGCAGCTCGGTGTCTCACCATTGCTGCTGCAGGTCCCTGATTGAGAGAGAGCCTGGTGATCAGTTTCTTACTTGGAAGAAACCGGGTAATTATTAAGAATGAGCTTAGGTACAATCCTTATACATGAATGAGTACATTCCTTTGTGGAATGGTTCCTCCCTGGCTGAGAGGGAGAGATAGACACATCATTCTGGTTTTCACTTGGGAAGACAGAATGGAGTATTGGGTAATCATCTGGCATTCAATACTCTTTGTGAATGTGTTAGGGCATTCAAGATAAGAGTAATCGTGGACCGATATTCTTTGAGGGCTATCTACCCAATAGAAGAGTAGTCCAAGAAGGTCATACTTTGGGAACACCCGTGTGGAGTATGTACCTTGGAGAGACAATGACTATGGTGTGTATAAGTCACGTGTCTCACCATAATTGTAGCCCATTGTCTCGTTGAGAGATGGGGCTGTTAGTTAAGGCCTTGCACTAGGACAATGCTAGTTGTTATGATGTTATACAGATGCGATTACCAATCTGATTCTTCTTATGAGATTCTTCAGTTTGAAAGTGACCATGTACCTGTATGAATACCTCCCTAGTTAAGAGGGAGTGTTGGAAAGTGTAACTAGGATCAGTCTTCATTATGACGATGTAACTATGTATTTATGAAAAGAGGAAGACAAATATAATATATATATTTTTGATATGGTTGTCTCATGGGTTTCATGAGCAAGGTCTAGGTCAAAGGACTTCTTCTTGATGTCCTCTAGGTTTTTGTTTTCTGGTCATAAATGTCCTATTTAAGAAGCCATGTATGAAGTGTCTATGTATGCTCCAAATCATGTCACATAAGCCTTGAAAGTGTAGCGTTGAAGCCTTCTGAAGAACAACAAATAAACTGCATGTAAAGTCGACCTATATCCAATAGAGAAGTCGGCCTACAAGGTGACTGTAGGGTCGGCCTAAAAGACAAGAATATGCACTCTATATGAGAAGGTTCAACGACCCAGTTCAATGACAAGAATTGTGGATTTGTCTGCGGTTTCACAGTGATCAACAGTGCGGATTTAAGACAAGGAGAAGCTGCGGACTTTAGGAATGGAACGAGTATGATATACATATTTTCGGATAAGGGTATACGATATATTTGTGTTATATATATGCTGATACATCTGTGGTAAGAAAGCGGATTGTTCTGAGGTCAAAGGTGCGAATTTCAGAGAGTACAAAATGCGGTTTGTTCTAAGTTAAAAGGTGAGGACTTCAGAGAGTATCAAGTACGAATGAAAGGGCAGCCCCAAGAAGTATTGCAGACACCTCTGAAGTAAATCACAGTGTAAAGAAGTCTGCCATAATTGCAAGGTCAAGGTAGTATTGAAGAACAAGGTGCGAACTTGGTCTTGGATGTTTGTTTTTTAAACTGTAGATGCAAATCAATGAGAAGAGGCTGTGGTCTAAAGTGCAGTCTAAGTATTATTCTCTGAAGAACAAGTAAGAGAAAGTGTTTGAAGATAAACTAGAGACCAAAGTGAAGTACAAGGACATTGCAGGTCGGTGCAGAAATGAAGGGTCAGCATTGAAGGTCAACAAAGAAGCAGTGACAAGTTTTTGGAAGCATACATAGGTCAATGGTCTAAGTCTTGGTCATGGTACTTGTCATCTGAAAGGTCTATAAGAAGAATTTCTCATGGGTTTTCCTCTCCAAGAGGGAGAGGTTTTGCCCTGGCTCAAGGAGCCTAATTTTGTGTCTCTTGTACTATTTGATAATTGACTTGATGAAAGACTAAATAAGCTAAGAAGAGAAGACATAAGTAAATCAAATAAGCTCACAAGTAATTATCAAGAAGAGATTTTGAATTAATCATCAACCCTCAAAATTCTCAAAATGAAGCCATGTCAACATTGTTGGAGCCATCATCAAGCCATCCTTGATCATCATCATCCTCAAGGATACAAGGTGATCTACCGCTTTACACCACTCTTGAAGAAGTCTATGTAAGAGGGAGCTACTGCTACTATCTACATCATCATCAACAAGGAAGTTGGTAGTAGAAGAAAGGCATCTACTCAAGTAAGAATATTTATGACTTCATCTGAATCTGTCAAAATGTCTTTTTGCAAAGAAAGCAACAAATTGGTTGGGGTTTCAAACTTTCTTGCATGGAAGAAAAGGACAAATCTAAATCTTTTTGAGAATGAAGTCATGGACTATATCAAAGGGACGACAACTAGACCCTCAAAAGAAGATACTCAAGCTCATGTCAAATACATGAAGGGAGACATAAGAGGCCAGAGGATCCTTATAGAATCCATAGAGGACTCTCTCATCCCCTATGTATCAAAACTAGAATCTTCAAAAGAAATATATGACAAATTAGTGGAGCTATTCTCGGTGAAACGATAGGGGAAGTAATATCTCCGATACAAGAACTAAACAAGTTGAAGTTGTCAAGAGAGGAAGGAATCACTTCATATTTTACGAAGATTTTTGAAATATGAGATTAACTGTAGGAATTGGGAGAAGTAATGTCTGATAGAGAAATGACTACAATGGTACTGAATGCTCTACGGAGGGATGGGGAAACTTCACTTCAAGTATCGATGGAAGGAAAGAAGCAATACCATTCTGGGATGTATGGTCTCTATGTAAGATAGAAGAGACTAGATTAAAAGCTAAAATTGATGCAGGATCAAATGAAGAAAATCAAGCCTAATCTGCCATGTCTAGAAGAAAGGGAAGATTTGGTAAGTTTGGTCCTAAGAAGAAAAGGGAGAAACATGGATAAGATACGATGCTATGGATGTAATGAACTTGGGCACTATAAGAAAGATTGTCCCAAATCTTCCAAGGACAAGAGGAAAAAGGAAGAAGCCCATGTCGTCGGAGAAATGGAAGAACCAGATTTAAATAAACCGAAGAAAGAAGAAGTGAAAGATCTCTACTATGATTGAGATCATCTTTCTCTTTAAGAGGTATCTGTCCGTTGTAAAATAGTATGTTAGGAAGCATTGTATATTAGATAGATACATCACTTTAGAATTGGCATCATGATGGAAGCATTAAAGGAGGACCACTTGTCATAGGAGGATTTTTGTAACACATGTATGTGACAACTATGCTATGAGATAAGTGGCTCCTAGGTACCTCACTGAAAACAACATTTATGGAAGGCAATCATCTAGATCAAGGGTCATCATTCAATAATCAATATGGAAACATGTGCTCACATTTTCTATTGGAATGCTCTTTGGATTCATTGGTTAGAAAGAAAGAAAAAGTTTTCATGGAGAATTCTAACTTGCAGAATTCTGGGATTAGGATAAGATGACATATTGATGAAGCAGGTCAAGAGAATGAAATTTTTCATTCTAAGGAAAATTGCTGTAGGATGACTCAAAAGGAAAAGAGATGAGGTACATGTATATTTATGCTTACACTGGATGCTATAAAGTCATGTCATATGGTTGCAGGTAATATACTTCTATCTTTAGAGGTATGAAAAAAAGGAAAATAGAATTTCCTCCGATGTTCAGGTTGCCAAAAGGCATGATCCACACTAGATGAAATCAACATAATATGTCCTCATATGGAATATGAGGTGGTTGTACACAATTAAGGAACTACATATCGGAAGCTCCTGGGAATGAAATCAAATTGTGTGGAGAAAGAAAGGAAGAGATCGTGAGAAGTGCAACCATGATAAAAAGCAATCAACATCCAAGGAAGCCAAGAAGATTTGACTAGAAAATCTCCTGGGAAGATATGTAGACTCTGATAGAAGTCTGGAAAAGATGGAGACCCTTGACAATACATATCTTTAGGAGATGTGTCAATCTGTAACAAAGGATGCCGATGCCTACAAGAAGATATCATGGTGAAAGATCATCACTAAGGTAACTTTTGATTTAAAAGTTCATATTTATAATTAAATAATATCTGATGAGCTTATGCAGGTTTGCCAAAGGGAAGTATATGTCTTCCATAGGTTGACAACGATATGGCAGGATGAAAGATCCTTGGAAGAAATATGGTTCGAAGGAAAGCGACATAACATGAAGCTAGAGCAGATGAAAAAGACCGATAGATTACTTTCTGATAGAAGACATGACTTGTGGATGAAAGTGATGGATGATCTGTGCCCTATGAAGAGATCGCAAAGATGAAGACTGCTCAACATTGAAGAAATTCATGACATCGAAGAAGGGAGTTCTTCATGAGCAGCTGGGTGTTTTCATCATTACTGCAGCAGGTCCCTGATTAAGAGGGAGCCTAGTAATAAGTTTCTTACTCGGAAGAAACTTGGTAATTCCTAAGTCGAGAGGGAGCTTAGGTACATTCCTTGCATAGGAACGAGTACATTCCTTTGTGGAATATGTCCTCCCTAGTTGAGAGGGCGAGATAGACATGTCATTCTGGTCTTCACCTAGGAAGACAAAATGGGCGATTGGGTATTCATTTGACATCTGGTACTCTTGAGGATATATTAGGGCATCTAAGATAAGAGTAGTTGTGGAAGGACAAATATTCTTTGAGGACTGGGAATCCAAGATAAGAATAGTTGTGAACATATCCTCAGTGAACTTGGGTGGGATATGATCTAAGAGAGACAATGATGTAGGTGTCTATTCATCATTGGGCTTGCCAACATTGGAGCTCAAAGATCTCGTGGAGAGATGGAGCTGTTAGTCAAGGCCTTGCAATATAACAATGCTGGTTGATATGATGCTATACAGATGAGATTACCAATCTGATTCTTCTTATGAAATTCTTCAGATTGAGAGTGACCATGTACCATTATGAATACCTCCCTAGTTAAGAAGGAGTGTTGAAAAGTGTAATTAGGTTCGGTCTTCATAATGACTTGTAATTATGAATTTATGTAATGAAGAGACAGATAATAAAATGTATTTTGTAATACTTGATTCATGGGTTTCATGAGCAAGGAGTTTTTGTTATAGGTAAAAGACTACTTCATGATGTCTTTAGGAGTTTGTCGTCTTGTCATAAGTATAATTTAGAGTCATGTAGCTGAAGTGATGTTATAGTTGTAAAAGACAAATTATTGATGTAATTGTATGCTCCAAGACCTTGTCAAGATTCTCCCTTAATGAAGTCAGCTCACTCTAAGTTAATTATGTTGCCTTGAGGTGGGAAATAATCCCTATATATAGAGGGACTGCAGCCTCACTTGGACAAGCATCTTGGTCAAGTTCTGTAATCAAGTGCGAAGGAGAAGGGCTACAATTGGTGCGTAGAAAGGCGTAAGAATAGAAGCCATCTCAGCGAAGTCCAGAGCTGTAATTGGGTCAAGTGTTATCTCTGTTAGGGTCTATATCTGCCTCGTATACTTCAATTAGGACGAGGGCTACCTCAGTGAGAAACATGTCTCCAATACAGTGCAAAAGAAAGGAGACTATACAGTGCGGAAGGAGCTGACTAGACAACAAAGAAAAGAAATATTGCAAGGTGTGCAATAAAGAGACTCAGTCTTGGGTAACTACATTCTAGATACCTCAGAAAGGGTCCGAAGATATACACAGCGTGAAGGAGGGTCTCTACAGCAAGAAAGAGACCTCGGTCTTGGTGTAGAAAGAAGGACCAACAAAGAGTTTGTAGAAGGCCAAGCCTAGATCCAAGGAAAGCTGGAAAGAAGCATATTGTTAAGCGCTATTAGACTAGGGACTGAGTTTCCCTAGTGCTGGTGCAGTACAATGCGGAAAAGGAAGATCAATATAAGGATCCTAGAAGAGCAGTCACAAGGGTCTTGGAAGCATACTAGTGTCAAGGGTCTAGGTCATGGTATTGGTACTCGTCAATTGAAAGTCTAGAAGAAGAATTACTTTCGGGTTTTCCTCTCCAAGAGGGAGAGGTTTTGGCCCTGGCTTGCTAGCCTAAAAATTTGTGTCTCTTGTGCATTTGATAATTGACTTGATGAAGAACGTAATAATCTAACGAAGATAAGATCCAAGTGAAATAAGCATAACGAAATCACAAGTAATTATCATGTAAGAGAAATTTTAATAAAAGCCCTAATTTCTCAACAAAACCATGTTGAGTCAACCTTAGAACCCTAGGGTGCTCCATCACAAACTAAGAGGCATTCATGAAAACATGCAGCAAGAAGCTGAACATTCCACATGAAACCTTAGTCCACATCTTCATATACCATTCAAGCCACATAATCTAGAGCATTCATCTCGTAGGCCTCCAACTAGGTCGAAATGGTTCAAGTAGCCATTGTGAGGGTTAGGATTACATAAAATTGTGTGGAAGGGGAGCACTTTACCAATAGCTCATGTCATATTAAAGTGCTCTAGCTATCAAAATCCTTCAAGGAAGCTAGGGGGCTCACATCAACTCAAACCACACCAAGATAACCCCAAAGAGATGAGACTTTGTGAAGGGAGAGTTACTATGCCAAAAGCCCTCTACAACACAATGATGTCAACCAAACCAAGATATTTTTACAATCTCAAACAAGCCCAAAGATGTCAGGGTGTTTTTCCCATGGAATTATATATCCAAATGTATCAAAAGGCTTTCCCTAATTAAGTCTACTACATGAAGGGAAAGCAATCATCAAGTCAACCAGAGTATAAACATCATCAAGATATCCATGACTATATCACCAATAACCCCATCAAGTGAAATCATAACCCCTAGGCCATCCAGTGCTCCATTTATCTGCAAACCCCTGATATGTGTGATGAAAATCACATGTAACCTCATGCAAAATGAGGGGTAACAGGAAGGTTTGTTAAATTTGCTCCATTTGCATCGTAAGCTTTTTCTCCTCTTGTGTAGTGTATGGTTATGTATTACCTGTTTGATTGACTATCAAACCCGTGTATTCAGCCATGTTGAAGCAAGTATCCAGCTTTTTTAATGTATTTTCAGCTTGTTTCATGTTTGAACGTACGGCTTTCAATATTTACCTGTATTTTTAGTAATGTAGCCATGCTAGATTTCAGATATTTTCTGTTATATGGGCTATGGTTCCATTTCCAATGCTGCTGTTCATATGTGAAAGGGTAATTTATTATACCTTTTTTTATTTGATGAATATTAGTGCAGAGATTAGTTTTCAGTCGTCACAAAATGTTTGTTGACATCTCCTCCTAACTATTTCATTTTCTTTGATGGCAGCTTGTTTTTGGCTCAAATGTGACAATAGCAGTGCAGGATCCATCTTATCCGGTAATGACTAACCACCTGATCAAGGAGATGCAGTTTTAATCAATTTTGTATTTCATTAAACATGAATCATGGAAAGACAGGTTAAAACTTGCTAGTCACCCACGACAGATGGGTGGGATGAAAGCTTTTAAAAGTAATGCGTTTAGGACATGTCTGTACTTTAAATTTTTATGGTTTAATTGCATTTTTGAAATATTTATGAAAAGGTTAAATTTTGTTTTTATTTTATAAATGGCTTTCTTTTTGAGAAGGAAATTTACTTACCAGTACCAAGAACTGATGATCTATAAACTGAATGCTGTGGTATCGGTCCAGTATGTCATCAATAGGTACATCTTCATTGATATGATGACATAGTCTAAATACTCGAACTTAATGACATGCGTTTTTGTTTAACAGAAACAATTTTCATTATCATTCAAAATAAAAAATGACATATATTTCAGTAACACAGAGGTTTGTTGCATCCGACTACAAAGCTATTAGCTATCAGGGACAGCAGAATAATCCTATATAGCAGCGTTCTCAGCTTTCTTTGGATGGAGGACTATGTAACACCGCTCATGATGTTAAGCCCCGAATCATTCCAATTTTCATTATACATACTCCTTGATGGGTTTCTTGAGAAATACAACTCTTGAGTATTGGTGTACCTAATAAAACTTGACAAATGGCATGAATTTTATAAGTTATTGTGAAGTTTGAAGATGATACTTAATGTGATCTACCTAGTGGCATTTACATATGACATGACTCACTTTCTATGTTGCATTGACTTGTGTACATTTTCCCTGGATTGATGGTCATATTTGGGCACTTGGAGCATCTCCTTAGATGATGTACTTTGCATGGACATGACGTTGATATGACCTTTGAGTCCTTTGAAGGGCGTTGAGGGGCTATTTGTACATTTTATGGCCATCCCACCTTTTCAAGAGGTCGTTCCACTTCTTTTGGAGGTCCGTTCCAAAGAATAAATGGGTACCTCACAGAGAGCAAGTGATAATGGATCAAATTAGGGCACACAATTATGTCTGATAGATGGATTGATGGAAGATCCAGCACCATTTTAATTTTCTTAATTTGATGCCCAAAAGGTACCATGTTTCTCAAATCTGTGGATGCATTTGATGAGGTGAAGGATGCATAGTCATTATTTCGTATTTTGGATGAAATGGCTATGGAAGTAGGGGTAGAGAATGTTGTATAAATGATCACAGGAAATGCCTCCAACTATGTTGCAAATGGAAGGATGCTGGACTATTTGGTGGACTCCATGTATAACCCAATATTTTGACCTCACGCTTAATGATATTGGAAAAATTGAGTGGGTGAAGAAGTGTGTGGAAGAAGCAAAATCCATAACTAGCTACATTTACAACCACTCATGGTTTTTGAACCTAATAAGGGAACACACTCGGAGTAGAGGGCTTGTTCAGTCAACCATTACATGATTTGCAACAAACTTTCTTTTGTTGCAATCCCTTGTTCAACAAAAAACCAATTTGTGAAAGATGTTTTCTTGTGATGAATGGAATGCATCTTAGTGGAGCAAAAAGGTTGAAGGGAAAGAGGTGGTTGATAAAATGTTTGACTTTTTTTGTTTGGAGAATGGAAGAAGAGATATTGCTATTTAGCGAGCCTCTTGTTAGATTGTTGTGGATGGTGGATGGTGATAAATCCACCATGGGTTTTGTTTGTGAGGCCATGGATTAAGCTAAAGAGGCGATAAAGCGGTAAAAGACGAAAATATCTCTCTATGGAGAATCATTGATGGTGGAACAATCAATTCAGTAGACTTTAACGTGCAACAAGCTATTACTTAAACCCAAGGTATTATTATTTTATGTAGTTCGGACAAGTGTTCTAGTCTCAGGTGGTGTCTATGAGGCTAGAGACAAATGAATTAATTTTCTCCAATACCTAGAAAATGTTGCTAAAGAAAATTGCTTTAATTAGAATTAATTAGTTTATTAATTTTTCTAAGCCTAACTTAGGGAAATGGTTTAATTAATCAGGATTAACTGAGGTAAATTGATTTTTTCTAGTGACTTCTAGAAAGGTCATGTGATGGGGTCAAGATGATCTTCACCATTGATTGAGATTAGATCGTGGCCATTGGTTGCTCAACGAGAGATTATAAGAGAAAATCTATGGGTGTTTGGAGAACATTTGCAGTGATAGCAAGGGTGTAGTGATAGCATGGAAGACAACAAGCAACGTGGAATCAACAATCATTGAATAGAAGATTTCCGGAGAGAATTTCTTCATCAATTTCTTCCAGTTTTCGAGATACAAAGGGAGAAAAATTGCCAATTCAATTTGTTTGTAGGAGGTCGAGATTTTTTCTGGTGCGCAAGGGTTTTTGGAGGCTAAGTTTGTATTCGCATGTGTGGGAGATAAGCAGTTTCTAAGGTCGTTTTCTTCCAAGGAAAGCCGAGAGGTCAGGTCGAGGTTAGTGGTCGGAGGAGGCTGAGTTTGTTAGAGTTCGTGAGGTCGAATTTCCTTTAATTGGGGCTGCATGTGTGAGGTCGTACACACTTGCAGAGGGAAGTCGAATCATCTTAGGAGGGTCGAGTTATCTTGTAGAGGGAGGCCAAGTTCCTTCCATGTATTTTTATGTGCTGGTAGCTAGAAAAATTAATTACCAGAGCTTTGCCGGTTTATAATAAAAACCCTCATTTGCTGCATTGGTTTTGCCTTCGGGGTTTTTCTAGGGACATTTTTCCAAAAATATTGGTGTTCATTATTTTGTTTGTGTGCAATGTTTTCTCAGTTTTTGTGATTTAATTTTCAGTGAAGTTGTAATAGTGTTTTATTCAGTGTTTGGTACATATAAATTGCAGAAGACATAATATTTTCAGATAGGTGAATAATAACCAATAACTACAATAACTACAACAGTATTAAAAATTTGACATGGTATCAGAGCATATCTCAGGGTAGAAGAAGGGTCTGCACATGCATAGGAAGAAAAAAGTCGAGGGTTTAAATCCCAGTTTGTATTCTTCAGTTTATTTGGATTTTGCTATATTGTTGAGGGTTTGTAAAATTGCCTCAACAGGTTTTAGAGATTAGGACAGATTGGATGGAGCCTCAAATTTTGGTGTATGGAAAACCAAAATTACCTTGTTGTTGGAAGAAAAATGATCTCAAGGAGTATGCCACCAACGTGATTGCCATACCGATAGATCCAACACAACTTGCAACATACAAGAAGATGCCAAAGCACGCAGGATAATCCTTGATGGAGTGAAGGACCATATAGTTCCACATATCGCCGAGTTAGATACAATGGAGCAAATGTGGGACACTATTTTGAAGTGGTTCTAGGATGCTACCACTAATAGGAAGCTGCATCTCAAAGAAAAGCTGAGGAATACCAAGATGAAAGGTGAAGGCGTTACAAGTTACCTCACTAGGCTTAGATTAGTAAAGGACAAGTTAGTTGCAGTGGGTGATAAACCAGATGATGACGAGCTAGTCTGTGTAGCCTTGAACGGGTTTATGAAGTAGTGGGATGTCTTCGTTCAAGTCATCAATGGAAGAGACACCTTATCGAGTTGGGATCGATTATGGAGTGATTTCACTCAAGAGGAGCTTAGACTCAAAAGAGTAGCAGTAGTAAGACTCAAAAGAGTGAGGAGCTGTAGGAGAAAGTGGCCCTAGTAAGAAAAGGAGAAGCGAAGAAGCGGTCTAGCAAGGGATCAAACCCAAAAGGTGAGAAGAAGGACCTTTCAAAGGCCAAATGCCATGGTTGTCACGAGTTCGATCACTATGTCAACAGTTGTCCACAAAGAAAGAAGACTGATAAGAAGAGCAAGCAACAGACAATAGCTTCAGTGAGTGCAGATGAGCTCTCCAACGGGATGGATAAGGAATTCACACTTATCACTTGTCTATCTAGCTCGACTCACAAGGTTTTTGGTATATAGATAGTGGGGCATCATTTCATATGACAAGAGTTACAAAGTACTTCTCCAACTACAAGGAGGAGGACACCAGATTCCAGATCCAAATGGGGAACAAGTCCAAATGCAACACAGTTGCGAGAGGGACAATTCTGTTTTAGAACGAGAATGGCAAGTCAATTTCTATTCATGATGTGTTGCGTGTGACAAGCTTGGGTATGAACTTGATTTCTGTATCTATGCTTCAGGATAAAGGGTACGATGTAAGCTTTAGAGGAGCACAGGTGGTGGTTAGGCACAAGGATTGGAAATCACTTATAGTGATTGGAGTTAGGAGTGGCCGGTTGTATAGGTTGCAGATGGACAACGACAATAATCTGAGGGATTAGGTGTAGCTATGGTAGAGGAGGATGGGTTGTTAGATTATGGCCAGTGACAAATGTTCTAGTCTCTATGATGTCTAATAGGCTAAGGAACAGAAGATCTCCAAAACCTAGAAAGTCTTTCGGGAGAAAAGACTTGGAGATTGCCTCAATTAAATTAATTAGCCATAATTAAAATATTTGCTAAGTCTAACATAAGAAAATTGGTTAATTAATGTGAATAAATTGAGGGAGTTCGATTTTTCTCTAGAGACTTCCAGAAAAAATTAATTGATGAAGTCAAGTTGATCTTAGCCATCGATTGAAATGTGATCGTCGCTGTTGAGAATCCAACTAGAGATTATAAGAGAAGGTCAAAGGGCTCGGAGAAGAGCATTGAATCAATTGTGAGTTGAGCAGTTCGACCACCCAGTTGCAGGTATTCAGCAAAGGGTGTTGTTGAAGCTAGGGAAGCATCAGAGGCAGGGGATCAACATAGATTTGGGAGCAGGATTCTGGAGGATATTTCCTCAATAGTTTCCAGTATCCGGGATACAGGAAGAGGAGGCTGCTACAACGAGTGCGAGTAGCCAACTTTCCCAGTGTAAGTTGCCTGAGAAGACCACGTTTCTGTTGCTAGAGGTTTGATCTATTTTCAAGAGGCAGAGGGAGGCATGGCGACTTGCTAGGACGTGATTCCGGGGTTGTACAAATTTCCAGAGAGAAGCAGTGCACATTTCAAACCAGGTAGTGCGAAGAGCCAGGAAGTGCGAGTTACTGGGAAAGGGCCAGATCGAGGAGCAAAGGGAGATAAATAGTCTCCAGATTATTTTCCCAGTAAGATCAGTATTTGTCGAAGGTTTGCCAGTGAAAGGAAACCAATTGATTGTACTTTCAAATTGCTGAATAATAATAAAACCCTCATATGTTGCATTGGTTTTCCCTTCGAGGTCTTTTCCAGGCGCTGTTGTCCAAAAATAACGGTCTCATATTTTTGTGTGTGTGCATATTTCACAGTTCCAGTATTTTATATTCTGCAACATTTTTAATTATGAAGATTGCAATAGTGATTTAATCATTATTTGCCTTCAAGTTAATTACAGAGGGCAAATAATCTCTAGTGGATAGAAAATTAAATTCTAGTCTATTGCAATCTTGGAAATTTCACATGGTATCAGAGCAGTAAAGATCAGATCGGGAGCTCTAGAAGTGGGGGTTGTGCAGTTCAAAGGGAGATTTGAAGCACAATAAACCATATTTGCGTAGGCCAGACAGACATTGCGAATTGCAAAGAGGCAACAGTTTGATTTCCAGTCCAATCTGGAGGAAATGTTTGAATTGTCTCAAAGAGTAGTAGTAGGTAGTGAGGTTTCCAGAAAAGGGTTTCCGGAGGTAATTCATATATTCACAGAGCAGATCTAGTGCAGAGGGTTTGCAACATAAGGGTTTTGCTATATTAGATCAACGTAGGCCAAGGAACTTAAAGCACACGAAGATTTATACCTAGGATTTCTCTGGTGTATTTGAGTACTTAAATTTTTCTAGATATGGCCATAGAAAGATTCTGAGGCCATGATGGTATTGTTGGTCAAAGTTGTCATTGATGTCAATATGGCATTGTGGGCAAATATTCTTGTGATGCATGAACCACCCTTTTGTGATGTTTCCTTAACCTCATGAAAGACTCTCCTTATGCAAACCCTAACACTAGAGAAACCCTAGTTGTGTTGAAGCAAACCCTAGGTGAAAACCCTAAGGTGTGAAACCCTAATCCTATGTGCATACCCTAGATGCCTCATGTATATCATAAAGGTCACACTTGGAGCCTTAAAGAAGAAGCCCTTACCATGAAACCTTCCTAGCTACATGTATGCACATGTAATGACAAACTCTCTTGCCTTAGCATGGTTCAATGCAATAAATGCATGAATTCATGAAGCCCTAAATGCCTTGCTAAAGATGCCCTAATCCTAATAAGCTTAAAGGCCTAAGTCTATGAAGAAGGAACCCTAGACTTAAAATCCTAAAAGGTTGCTATGGATAAATTAATGATGACAGTTCACAAAAATATAAATTTATTGATGGAAAAATGACCTCATTTAAAGGTGGAATTGACATAGGCTTGTATAGGATTTTTTCCTCTTTCCAATGAGCTATCACTCGCCCTCTAACTCATAGGCTGTGAGAAAATGATTTTTCAAGTTTAAATATAGTATTTTTTAAGGTTGGCTGACTGATGTAGGCTCACTTGTTCAGGTCGGCTCCAATGAAGAGACATGTCTTTTCATACACTCAAACCACTATAAATATAAGCCTGATCTCATTCCTCTAGCCATCAACTTGGTGATCATTTTCAGAGAACAATTTTCAGTGAAGAACACAGTTAGGAGGCACAGAAATTAAAGGAGGCCGAAGAAGACAAAAGTTTACTGTTTGGGAAAATTTTCAAGGTTATTCATCACAGTTAAAGCAGAATAAGAGCTTGGAACAGTAATTACTTCCTTCAAGCTCAGACTTGGTTTTAAAGAGACCTCAGATCAGAATTAAAGGAAAAGAGAACAATCTTAATATAACCTGGAACTACAAACCTGTGCTCATAAAAAAACTCGGATCTGTGGTCATATGCCTCGGTGCTGTGATATAAGAGGTTGAACTGAAGCTCGGTTTATTAAGCATTGAACTGTCACCTCTAAAACACAGATTTACTGTTTTCAACTGTGATCCAAAGCGTATAAGGGCTCAACATTATTACCTCAGTCCTGAAGGTAGTCTGTAGAAGCTCAGACCTCCAGCAGAAGACCGAAGTTACAGTCTTTCAAGCTCAGACAGTCATCCTTCCAGTTCAGAATAGTGCTGTAAGGTGCTCAGACCTGTTGTTGTCCTGTGGCAGCTCTTATACATTGAAACCTCTCTCGTATGGACACATTTGAGTAATTCTACAGCAACATATGAAACGTTTTGAAGCAGCAGATGATAACAGTGTTGAAGATAACTAAATAATATCTTGGAACATTATTTGAAGCATTGTTAGAGCAGAATTAAAAAGGCTGCCTTTTTGGAAGGTGTTTGTGGTGCACTCTTGAATATTGTTTGAAGCAGCATTTTATGGACATTTTGAAACAGTCCTAGAATCAGCTAGAAGCAAATTTGGGTTGACATTGGGGGCAGTTGCTTTGAAGCATTGTTTTGAAGGCACCCTGAAGGATTCATTGAGGTGTTGTGAAGATCTTCAACAATCAAAGAAGAGTTTTGCAGACATAGAACTATCATTGGAACAGACCTTCTAAAAAGCAACAATTGTAGCAGTGTTTGAACATCTTCTTGAAGACCACTTTGAAAGAAATTATTAGAGCAGTCCATAACATTATTGAAGGACATTATAAGCTTGATGTGCAGACCTTGAAGCATCCTTATAGAGAGTTTGGAAGAACATTTGAAGCAATTGAAGCTTTGTGAAGACATACCTTGGAGCTGACATTGAAGATCCATTGAAGGGAATTGGAAAACTTGTAGAGGCTGGTCTTGAAAATACTATTGGAGACCATGATGCATTGTTGAAGCCATCATGAGGTGACCTTGGATAATTTTGTTTGGGTAACATGAAGAGTTGTGGAGATACCTTCATGAGAAGACAAAGTTGTCATTGATGAGCTAGGTGCCTCGGAGATCGCTGAAGGTGAAGATATTGTCAAGGCTGGTTGTAGAAGCTATTGGGAGCCTTGAAGAATTGTTGAATCTATCTTGAATTGAAGCTGTGGGTTGGAGCCCTAGAGGATAGGAGTCCTCAAGAACATCAGGTTGGAGCTTGTACCAATGATAGGGTTGGAGCCCTATAGGTTGGAGCCTCATAGAGACAAGGTTGGTGCCTTGGGAAAATAGGGTTGAAGTCCTAGAGGTTGGAGCTTGGAAAAGTACAGGTTGGAGCCTAGTGGATTGGAGATTGGTGTCTTCATCTAGGGTTGGAGCCCTACACTATATTATACTTGATTTATTGTAAAGAAGATGATTGAAGTCCTCGTTATTCTTGATTAATAAAAGTATTTATTCTTATTGTTCATTTTGTGTTCTAATTATAAGTGATCTAACTATTAAAAATAACAATTGAAAAGAAATACTGATTCACCCCCCTCTCAGCATTTCCAACAGGTATGGATTTGTGTTCTAGATTGGAAGAAGAAGTCGCTCAGATTGCTTGCATCTCTAGCTCGACTTCACATGGTGTTTGTTATATAGATAGTGGAGTGTCAACACACATGACAAGAGTTAGAGACTACTTCTCTAGCTATAGGTAGGAGGAGATGGATTTCCAGATTCAGATGGAAAACAAAGGTAAATGTACTCTAGTTCGGAGAGGCACCATCGAGATTCAAAGGGAGTCAAGAGAAAGCACCAGTGTTACAAATGTGTTGCATGTGCCAGGCTTAGGCATGAACCTAATTTCAGTTTCTGAACCAGAGGACAAGGGATATGATGTCTACTTCGTAAGGATGAAGGTGTTCATTAAACACTAGAATTGGAAGAACATGAAGTAGATTGGGGTCCGAAGAAACAGGTTATATAAGTTGCAACTTGATTCTCCAAAGGCACTAGTCAAAAACAACAGTAGCAGTGGGAGAGCCTTGAATGAATTTTGCTATAGGAGATTGGGACATTTACACCATGCAACACTGAGGATGCTCGAGGAGACTATGACAGATGTTCTAGAATTGAGCACGAAACACGACGATGTCTGCAGGGGGTGCATGCTTGGGAAATACGCTAAGGCAATATTCCCAAGAAGTGACAAAGAATCAAATGGTGTGTTACAACTTGTGCATTCAGACAATTGTGACCCAATGTTCACTAGATCTCTCATAGGGTATGTGTACTTTGTTACCTTCATAGATGACTACTCCATGAAGACTTGGATCTACTTTTTGAAGACCAAGGATGAGGTCTTCAATCATTTCCAGGAGTTCAAAGATCTAGTGGAAAAGTCGACAGGGGAAAAGTTCAAGGTACTTTGCACGGATAACAAAGGAGAGTACACAAATAGTGGCTTCATAGGATTCTGTTCGAAGGAGGGCATCAAGAGGGAGTGGACAAATAGATACAATCCAGAACAAAATAGAGTAGCGGAGTGGAGAAACAAGAGTATTTTTGGGGTTGCAAAGGCTATGCTATATGATTAGGACATGCCTAATTTTCTATGAGCAGAGGCATGTAGCACAACGATGTACATACAAAAGAAGGTGCCTAACTTCCTCATAGGGTGTTGGCGAAGACAACACCAGAGGAGATTTTCTCAGGGAAGAAACCAGAGGTCAGTCACTTCAGAATATTTGGTAGTATAACATACTGCCATGTCCCAGATGAGAAACACATTAAGTTAGATCAAACTTCAGAGTAGGGATATTTCGTCAGGTATAGCAAAAACTCAAAGGCATATAGGATCTACATTCCTAGCAGTAGGAGGATTATCGTGAGATGAGACATGAAGTAGTCAGTAGTGGGCTCTAGATGGATCTACAAGATCAAGTACGCTGCAAATGAGAGTGTAGAGAAGTACAAGGCTAGGTTTGTGGCCAAGGGGTATGCGCAAAAAGAAAGCATAGATTATGAGGAGACCTTCGCTTCAGTAGCTAGATATACTTCCATCATTGATATCTCTAGCAACACAAATGGGATGGAAGATTCACTAAATGGACGTCAAGAGAACATTCTTGAAAGGAGTGATAGAGGAGGAGGTATATATAGAACAGCTAGAGTGCTTCGAGACACATGAGAGGGGAACAAACATGTGCAGGCTGAAGAGAGCGCTATACGAGCTCAAACAAGCTCCCAAGGCATGGTATGGTTTCATTGAAAACTACTTGCAGCTATGAAAATTTCGTGAACCAGAATCCTATTGCAGTAACTGGAAATAATTCTCCTAATTGTTAAATTAATTTTTTACAATTTATTTACTATGTGCTACAACAAATACTGAAACAATCACACTGCAACCTACACAAATAAACTGCGGAAGAAAATAAATGCTAGAAGAAATGCCAGCACACATACATAAAATAACACAATTATTTTTGGACGAAAGTCCTCAGAAAACCCAGCTTGGGAAAACCGTTGCAGCAGTTGAGGGTTTTATTATTATGTAACAGTGAAAAAATTTGAGTAGAACTGGATGCCGAAACAAGCAATCCTACAGAGAAAAAATGGAAAGAAAAATGTAGTGAGGAATTTCCTCACTCCACAAGCGAATCCTAGCTCTGACCTTTGCTCAAATAGAGTCGTCCAAACTGTCTCTGTAAAATACTGAATATGAGCCCTTTCTGGCCCACTGGAACCCTGTTAAAATTGGACAACTAGGTCCAAACTCCATGTTGTGATGCTCAGATGAAGATACCGATATTTTTATTGGATTCCTCTTTCAGAGAGGTGTAAGATCCATATAAAATTTATCTTAATCCGATGAGAAGAACATTTATTTTGAATTTATTATTTATAATAAATTATATGTGTAGGTCGGCCTTAAGGTTTTACACCCCCAGCAGATGTGTCACACACCTCAATGATGTATATAAATACCGTCAACTTTGGAGAGCATTTCACACTCACTCATCACATCATCTTCTTCTCTTCTGATCTAGTACGAGCTACTTGGAGGACAATTTCGATCCACACGTGGGAAGAAGGATGAAATTGCTGCAGCTAGGGTTTCCACGAAGGTTTGACCAGCGTTGACTTTGGTCAACGCATGGTCCAAAGAGGCCGAAATTTGTTGGAGAATTCGATTTTGAGAGGCCGTACACATTGGCACAAGAACCGAGGTCAAAAGGTTGACCAAAGTTGGAGCTGCGTTGACTTTGATGTTGCTGCCCTGCGTTGACTTTTTTGGAGTTGACTTG
The DNA here is from genome assembly GCA_034641835.2 of Pinus albicaulis. NCBI lineage: Eukaryota > Viridiplantae > Streptophyta > Pinopsida > Pinales > Pinaceae > Pinus > Pinus albicaulis. Next base: position 227,951 of record JAXQQM020087013.1, on the reverse strand, counting down.
AGTTGACTGGGTGACTGATTTGAGGATTGTTGTGACACATTCTGAGTTGGCTGATCAAGGAGACTTTGCTGGTTGAAGCATCCTGTTGACCGCCGTAATGCACCTTCATTCGAGTTTGGTTTGTCTTCTATAGATCCTTTGGTATGTTATCAACATTTTACTTAAGCATTTTAGGTGATTGTTGTAATAAAGTAAGTTGCATCAAGCATAGAACATCTACAAAAATTTACATATTATCGGAGTAGAGTGAAGACAAGCCCTACCTTTAGCAATCACCATCTAAGAAAAATGGGTTCCACAAGTTATGGCTTCAAGGAGAATGACAAGCTGACTGGAAGGGATGACTTCCATGCCTAGAAGATGATATTAGATCTCAAATTGGAAGACCATGATCTCATGGACCATGTACTGGGTAAGATACAAGAACCTCCATCCAATGCTATTGCTGCTGCTAAAACCAAGTATAAGAAGGGAGAGATCAAAGCAACGCTGATGATCAGGGAATCCATTCATAAAAGCCTGGTGGCCTACATCTCTGAGTTGGGTACATCTACAGAGATGTATGATAAATTGATCCTAATGTTCAAGGTAAACAATGTAAACCAAGTGCTATTCTTCAAGAATCAATTGAAGAATCTAAAGAAAGGCAGGGATGAGTCTGTCCAAACATACTTTCTGAAATTGACCGAGATTAGGAACAATCTGCTAGCTATTGGGGAGACAATAGCCGATCGTGAGATGGTACTCACCGCACTTGGAAGACTCCCATATGAATGGCAAGTATTCAACACTACCATTCTCAATAATAGTACAATTCCTAACTTTGACGAGCTACTATCCAGATGCATGCAAGAAGAGACAAGAATGAAGGAATATGAAAATGACAGAAATGCTGCCTATGCTGCTCATTCTAGAAAGAAGAACTCTGGTGGTTCTAAGAACAAAAGAAGAACAAGGGCCCAAGGAAAGAAGCGCAAGTGTTTCACTTGTCATAGGCCTGGTCACTATGCCAGAGAATGTCCTTTCAAAAAGGATTCTCCCGATAGTGATGACAACAACAATAACCGGAGGAATGGAAATCAAAGAAACAACAGGTCCAAAGGAAAGAGGAAGGCTCCCTTTGATGGAAACAATCAACCTTTCAAAAGGTCTAGAAACTCCAGGTATGAGGAGTCAAATGTTGTTGATAAAAGAAATGAATACATTCTTGTATCTGCTCTCTCTGCTGCATCCCCGCCCGACACTATGGATGTCGATGAGATGTGACCGGACCTCAAGACATCTTGGTTCAAAGGAAGCACTCTCTGACATGGTTGAGAAGGATACTAATCTAGAAATTATCCTTGGAGATAATCCCACATATCCCGTGAAAGGGACAGGGACTGTGACCCTCCACTTGTCTCAAGGACAAGTCCTACATTTGCAGGATGTACTCTATGTACCAAAATTGAAGAAGAACCTTGTGTCTATATCAGCGATTGAAGACAAAGGCTTCAATGTGGCATTCATTGATGGAAAAGTATGCATGTGGAAGAAGAATCTCAAGGAAGCTATCGTGATTGGTTTTAGAGTTGGAACACTCTACCAGGTTGAAGGAAGTCCTCTAGGAGCTATGACATGTGATACTATCAGACAAACTGAACTATGGCACCGAAGGTTTGGACACCTTCATTACAAGGCCCTTCCCGAAGCAAGGAAGGTGGTGACAGGGATGCCCGACTTTGGAAATAATCATGAAGGTGTATGTAAGGGTTGTGCCGAAGGAAAGCATACAAGGGGACCTTTCCCCTCAAGTGTCACAAAGACATTTGATATTTTGCAACTGGTCCATTCTGATCTATCTGGTATGCTACCCGTGACATCCCTAGGAGGATGTTCTTACTATATGACATTCACTGATGACTTCTCCCGCAAAACCTGGATATACTTCTTGAAGAAGAAGGATGAGGCTTTCATGTGGTTCCATACCTTCAAAGCCTTGGTGGAAAATATGACAGGGAAGAAGATCAAGATTTTGAGGATCGACAAGATTTTGAGGACCGGCAATGCTTTCAAATATTAGATGAATTAGATCAAATGAGTTCAGATGACTCGAGAGAAAGGCTGGCATTAAGAGGAGAATAAATACTACGCCTATATGAAATGAATAAGTGTTCTTTGGTATAAAACAGGCCCCATTGTGGAAGAGCACCGGTGCCATGCTTATGACCGAGGGTTCTGGGGGTTTGCATGGGAAAATTGCCGAATCTGTATGCTCATTCAAAGCTGATGCCCTCATTAAACACCTTGGACTCAAAACTCGAAAGAGAATTGCACAAGTAGAAACGTCTCACATTTGGGGCACTTTGGATGTCCACAATTTTATTTCCTTATTGCAAAAAGAAATAGTGGATGTATGCAGGAAGAAAGAAAGGAATGTTTAATGGCTCTGTGAAACCACAAGGCCTATAGAGTCTATGTACCTGGTCAAAGGGAAGTAGAGATATGCCATGATGTCACTTTTGACGAAGATGCTTCCCTGGAGAAAGTAGTAGATCTTCCAAGATCTGAAGAAAATCATGAAGAAAGGCCTGGAAATCAAGAAGAACCGCAGGATGAGACAATGCCTGATATTGAAGGACCAATGGACCCTATTGATCCATCTCCTTCACTGGGAAAGAGACCATCATGGCTCGGGGACACCCTCGAAGATGCTGAGGGTCATGCTGCCCCAAGGGGGACATTCCGAGAAAGCAAGAAGCCGTGTAGATACCAAGGGTATCTAGCTGCCATGAGTACTATTGTACAATCTGAACCTGGATCCTTTGAGGAAGCCGTAAAGCATCAAGTCTGGAAGGATGCTATGCACGAAGAATATGAGTCCATAATGAAGAATGATGTCTGGGATGTGGTCCCGAGACCGAAGGACAAATCAATTGTCACCGCGAAATGGCTCTACAAGATCAAACATGGATCTGATGGGAGTGCTGAAAAGTTCAAGGCAAGATTTGTTGCCCGTGGCTTCTCTCAAAAGGAAGGAATAGACTATGATGACATATTTGCACCTGTGGCACGATATACCACCATCCGATCAATCATAGCCCTTGCTGCTACGCAAGGATGGAGTCTTCATCAGATGGATGTCAAGACCGCTTTTCTGCATGGTGCAATAAAGAAAGAGGTGTATGTGGAACAACCTCTGGGATTTGAAGTTCAGGATCGAGACACTCATGTCTGCAGGTTGAAGAAAGCCCTCTATGGGTTAAAGCAAGCACCCAGAGCTTGGTATGAGAGGATGGATAGTTACTTGATGAAGCTGGGCTTCACTCGAAGTAATGCTGATCCGAACCTTTACTTCAAGGTTGTGCAGGAGAAGCCTCTCATTCTAGTGCTGTATGTGGACGACCTCTTCCTGACAGGTGCCGACCCTCTCATTCATCAATGTAAGAGGGAGCTCGCTGCTGAGTTCGAGATGAAGGACCTAGGACTGATGCACTACTTCCTAGGCCTGGAGGTCTGGCAGAGACCTGGAGAGATTTTCCTTTCTCAAGGAAAATACATTGTGAAACTTCTAGAAATATTTGGTATGGTGGACTGCAAGTCCGTGACAACACCGATGGAACTCAACTTCAAGAAGTTGAGTGGCAGCGCTGCTGGGCCTATCTTGGCCAATCCTACTGAGTATCGTCAACTCATAGGAGCTTTGATGTTCTTAGTGAACACCCGACCGGATATATGTTTTGCAGTGAACACTTTGAGTCAATAGATGGTTGAGCCTCATCACTTTCACTGGGTTGGTGCCAAGAATCTTCTGAGATATCTTCGGGGCACGATAAACCATGGGCTGAGATACACTGTCGGGAGTGTGACACTCCGTGGATATACTGATGCCGATTGGGCTGGCAGTGTGGTGGATCGTAAGAGCACATCGGGATGCTACTTCAATCTTGGTTCTGCTTCGATCTCATGGATGAGCAGGAAGCAGAAGTCGGTGGCTTTGAGCACCGCTGAGGCCGAATACATTGCAGCGAGTATGGCCTGTTGTGAAGCAGTTTGGTTGCGAAAGCTCTTTAGTGAGCTGTTTGGACATGTGCTAGATACCATTGTGATACTCTGTGATAACCAGAGTGGGATTCGTATGACTGAGAATCCTGTGTTCCACGACCGATCCAAGCATATTGATATCAGGTACCACTTTATCTGGGATATGGTACAACGAGGCGCCGTAAGGCTCGATCATATAGGAACTGATGAGCAGGTCGTGGATATTCTCACTAAGCCCCTGGGGAAGGTCAAGTTCCTAACCTTCCGTGAGAGTCTTGGTATCGTGGAACGACCCTATGATGTGGGTCCCATTGGACGATGAGCTCTGGGAGCTCTGGGGGGCTTTGGGGATAGCTTCTCGGAGCTATAAGCACTCACGGGGCTAGGCTTGCCGAACCTTGTGGTGCTTCTGCCCCACCGTTGTGATTATTGAGTTGGTTCACCTCTCATTTTTCTGTGCCCCGTATGCATCCTACCCATTGAGTTCAAGGCTCATGGGAAGTACCTCTCATTTGGCCAATGAGGTGGGAAAAGCTAGAGACTAGTAGCAAATATTGATGGACGCATCAGAGATTGTCGTACTCTCTATCTAGGATGGCACGGTCCAACCACTTGATCTGGGATCAAGTATAGTGAGGTTTCAGACCTCCGCCTGACTTCAGGTCAGATGAACCAACTTCGGGTTGGTTGGAGACTCTTTGTGAGTTTGATAGAGGTTTCGGACCTACGGTTTGGTGTCGATCGAGGATGATGTCTTTGTGTTGACCCTTTTGTTTTTGAAATAAAAGAGGCCCGACAAAGCAAGTTACGTGGATGGCCTTACGATGTTTTGGTGCGATAGATGGAGTTCTCCCTAGTTGGGGAGGGTGTTAAAATTGGACAACTAGGTCCAAACTCCATGTTGTGATGCTCAAATGAAGATACCGATATTTTTATTGGATTCCTCTTTTGGAGAGGTGTAAGATCCATATAAAATTTATCTTAATCAGATGAGCAGAACATTTATTTTGAATTTATTATTTATAATAAATTATATGTGCAGGTCGGCCTTAAGGTTTTACACCCCCAGCAGATGTGTCACACACCTCAATGATGTATATAAATACAGTCAACTTTGGAGAGCATTTCACACTCACTCATCACATCATCTTCTCTTCTGATCTAGTACGAGCTACTTGGAGGACAATTTCGATCCACACGTGGGAAGAAGGACGAAATTGCTGCAGCTAGGGTTTCCACGGAGGTTTGACCAACGTTGACTTTGGTCAACGCATGGTCCAAAGAGGCCGAAATTTGTTGGAGAATTCGATTTTGAGAGGCCGTACACATTGGCACAAGAACCGAGGTCAAAAGGTTCACCGAAGTTGGAGTTGCGTTGACTTTGATGTTGCTGCCCTGCGTTGACTTTTTTGGACATCGTTGACTTTTCTGGAATTGACTTGAGTTGACTGGGTGACTGATTTGAGGATTGTTGTGACACATTCTGAGTTGGCTGATCAAGGAGACTTTGCTGGTTGAAGCATCCTGTTGACCACCGTAACACACCTTCACATTCTCCTGTTTCTGGTTTGTCTTCTATAGATCCACTGGTATGTTCTATCAGCATTTTACTTAACTGTTTGGGTGATTGTTGTAATAAAAGTAAAGTTGCATCAAGCATAGAACATCTACAAAAATTTACAAACCCCCACATTGTTCCTCCAGCCTCTGCGTTAGCCCCTGAAGCCCTGTGCTGCCTCTGCGTCACCCTCTAAGCTTAGCACTGCCTCTGCATCACCCTGGTGGGCCTGCTTCAGCCCCTGCGCTGCCTCTGTTGCACCTTGGCTGGGTTGCGTCCCTCCTGCTGGGCCTCTGCACTGCTTAGTATGGATCTGCCTCTCTGATTATGTATTCTTGACCTCGGATCAGAGTAATCCCTCGTCGATCTGCCCCTCACCAATACTACAAGCTCACTCAAAAATTCTCAGTAAACTGCGCCCCAGAATTTCGATTTAGCTCAAGTGCTACTGCAATGTGCGTGTCCTGTAACTGACCCTAAGCCTTTAATATTTTTCTCGTTGAGAAATCAATGACCGTGATCTAATCTCTAATCAGCGGCTCAGATTTGGAAAGAATTGATCCACGTCACTTAGAACATTCTCACCCACATGTGTAAATTAATTCACTTTAATTTCCCTAAGTTAGACTTAGTTGTCCCCATTAAAAAATTTAATTATTTGAATAACTTTTACACTGGGTGGATTTCTCCAAACGATTTCGGGGTCTTGGGGATCTCATGTGTTCTAGCCCCTCAACAAATTTTCAGAGCTAGAGCACATCAGATGCTACCCAAAATCTCAACACTCCCTCTTAGTGAGGAATGTGCTCTAGCAACACTTCACTCCAGAAGTGTTACTTTGATCTCTGGCATTGGTCCCCTGCGCTGTTGATGCTCGACTTGCTGCCCTTCATCCACTGCGCTGCTTCTTTCTGTACTACTGCCCATGTCACTGCCACTAACACTGCCACATTTGTACTGCATCTCCCTCTCAAATTGCTGCATCATGTTGCCTATAGCACTACCATTGCTAACTGCTGCATTGCAACTCAATTGCCGAGAAGTAAGCAACTGAAGGACACACCCAACAATTGACAGACAAGTCAGTCTAGTTGCATCTCATCATTGAAGCACCCTCTGCTGCTGCTCTGCGCTGTCCCTCTAGAGCCTTTGCATTGCTGTTGTTCTGCACTGCAGTAAGGACTGCCCCTCTGCGCTGCTGAAGTCCCATCAGCCTCTACGTTGCTGTTGCTGCTGCCATTGCATTGCGCTGCTCCAATCTTCAATGCTCTAGCATTGCCTTGTGCCTCTCCATGATCCTTTGCGTCCACTGACTCCAGTCATCCTGCTATTGTCTTAAGGACCCTGTAGCTCGTATGTGATCCAAGAGTTTGGGCACCTCAAGGATCCCGCCGTCACCATCTATAGTTCACTGTACAGATCTGTCGCCCCACCTCTATGAAAATTTCTGAATACAATAATACAAAAATCCTACTGCAGTATCTTGATTTACTTCTCCTACTTGTGATTTAATTATACAAGTTATTTTCAGAAAATATTCAGAAAATACCAAAGTAAACACAACTAACAACCTACACACATACAGATCATTTACTGAATATTACGCTCATTCGAGAAAGTGACACAGATTTTTCGGACAAATGTCCCCGGAAAAACCCAATGCGGGAAAACTAGTGCAATAGATATGAGGGTTTATTATTATTAAGTAGAATCTGAGTACAACAAATCTGGGCACCTTACTGGTTAACCCGATAGAGAAAATAAAATCTACAACAATACCCGCTGTTCGAGAGACTGAAAACTGGACTGATTCACACCCTCAAACGGGATTTACAGAACTCAGCCCCTTTCTGCATCTAGAAACCCCAGCGCTGCTTTGAAGCTGCCTACGTCAACCCTGCTAGCCTCTGCATGCCCCTACGTTGCTCAGAAGGGGGCTGCCTAACCCCAGACTACGTGACGCAGTCCTTACACTGCCCAGGATGGCCTCTGTGTAACCCTGAAGACCTCCTGCTACCTTAGCGCTGCCCTTTCTGGGCCTACGTAGCACCTATGTAGCGGTTGAAGCCCTCTGCGCTGTGCAGCTGCTGCGTAGCCTCAACTTCCTCTGTGTTGCTCCTCTGCCTCTTGCTGACTTGGCTCTGGGATCAGATCATCCCCTTAGCCAATACTACCCCTTGTTGTAGCTGAAACTTTTCTGGAAATTCTTAGCAAACCCGCCCTAGAATTCCAGCTAAGTCTCAGTGCTCTGCCTCCGTGTGTGTGTCTCCAACTGACCCCCAAACCTTTCTCTTATACTTTTTCGTTGACACATCAACGACCGTGATTTAATCTCTTATCAACGACTTAGATTAAAAGACTGCTTGATCCCCGTCCTTAGAACATTTCATCACATGTGTTTAATTAATTCACTTAAATTTTTCTAATTCCCTAAGTCAGACTTAGGGTCCTCATTAAAAAAATTAATTACTTTAATATCTCACACATCAGATGAAATTTCTCCAAACGCTTTCTGGGTTTTGGAGGTCTTGTGTCTCTGAGCCCTTCCACAAAATTTCAGGGCTAGAGCACACCCGATGCTACCACAACACTCAAAATCTCAACACTCCCTCTTAGCACGGAGTGTGCTCTAGTAATTCATCCACACCATGTATCACAAGATCTTGTCATTGGTTTTTGCTCTGCTAATGCTTGGCCTGCTGCCCTCCATCCATTGCGTTGCTGCTTCCTGTACTGCTGCCCATGTCACTGCCACTGACACTGCTACATCTGCACTGCAGCTCCCTCTCAAATTGCTGCATCATGCTGCCCATAGCACTGCCACTGCTAACTGCTGCACTGCAACTTAGTTTCTGAGAAGTAAGAAACTTAAGGACCCCTCCCCAATCTTTGACAGACAAGTCAGGCTGCAACTCGTCATTGAAGCTCCCTTGGCTGCTGCTCTGCTATGTCCTAATGAAGCCACTTCGCTGCTACAGCTCTGCACTTCGTGAGCATTGCCTCTCTACGCTGTTGGAGTCCCATCAGCCTCTATGCTGCTGCCTCTACGCTGCTGCTGCCTTTACACTGCGCAGCTTCCTCTACAACGTCTCCGCACTGCCCTCTGCTTCATTGTCCCCTGCTACCGTCTTAAGGCTCCTGTAGCTCGTATGTGATCCAAGAGTTGGGCTTACTCAAGGATCCTGCCTCAGTATCTGTAGCTGCTCTACAGATCCATATCGCCCCACTTATGTGGCTCATGAGCACTCATGGCTATGTCATCATCACTCCCATCGTCTTTTGCTACAACTGCCTTGGATTCAGAAGATCCTTTGTCCTTTTTCTTAGGACAAGTGCTGGCGAAGTGTCCAAGTTCGCCATAGTTAAAGCATCGGACCTTGGATAGGTCCCTCTTCTTCTTCCCTTGCTGCCTTCGTTCCTTTGATGTAAGGGCTACATCATCTTCCTCTTCTTTCTTCACCTTGACAGTTTCGCTACTGCACTCATGGCTACGTCATCATCACTCCCATCGTCTTTTGCTACAACTGCCTTGGATTCAGAAGATCCTTTGTCCTTTTTCTTAGGACAAGTGCTGGCGAAGTGTCCAGGTTCGCTATAGTTAAAGCATCGGACCTTGGATAGGTCCCTCTTCTTCTTCCCTTGCTGCCTTCGTTCCTTGATGTAAGGGCTACATCATCTTCCTCTTCTTTCTTCACCTTAACAGTTCTGCTGCTGCTATTCCTCCTCTTGGTGAATCCCCTGATTTCCTCTTGACAAAGGATTGCCCACATGTCTTCCCAGGATGGTAACGCTGCCCTACCCAATATTCTTTGGACAAACGTTTCCCACTCCTCGGTGATGGCATTCAGGGTAGTCCTTACCAAGAGCCGTTCATCTGGAGTCGCACCCATGGCAATTAGTTTACCCGGATAGTCTGAAGTCGAAAAAGGAAGGGATCTATCTCCTCACCCTTTTGCATCTGGAACGACCTCATCTGATTCTCTAGAAGAATTTTTCTTTGAACAAAGCTTCCCTAATACATCGTCTCCAAAGTGGTCCACATCTCATTTGTCGTCTTCTTCCCGGCAATATGTGGCACGACATGATCTTTTACTCCATCCATGATCAAACGCTTAGCCCGCGCTTGATTTTCATTGAATTTCTTTAGAGGATTTGGATCGATAGGCACAACTAGGACATTCTCCGCATGGTTCTTGATGCCATACTCATCCAAGAATGTCAGTATCCTGGCTCTCCAGATGACAAAGTTGCATACACCGTCCAACCTGTCCTGATCTCTCAGTCCATGAGAGGCCATCTAGCTCAAATCTGACGAAACAATACTCTTCTCCCTCTTTCTGCTGCAAAACTCAACAAAAATACTGGATCAGGGTTTCTTGACGATCAAAAACCCTCTATGGTAGTTTCTCCCTCTGTCAACTGATTTCCCTCCTGGAAATCTTTAGCCAAAAACAGTCGAACAGTTCTCTACGATCACCCTCCTGATCGAATCTCAGGTCTGTTTGGCACAGATCTGCTGAGTGACTGTCTTCCTCCCGCTCTTTGTCAAATTAGCTAGGCACAATTCTGCATCGACAGAATCTCCACCACACCAGCAACTGTTGAAGAAGCACTGCTTCCAGATCTCGATAATACTTCACAACAACAGAAAAGTAAACTGAACTATGTCCCTCTAGCTGGCCTTTGCGTGAGCAGACTGGCCCAATGCAGTGTCTGCATGGTGCAGGCTGCTCCTGCGTCCCCCTGGAAGACACTGCGCTGTCTCTGCATCACCCAGATGGGACTGCGTTAGCCGTTGCATAGCCTTTGCTGGGACTGCGTCCTCCTGTTGCTGAGTTTCCCTCTCTGGATTTGCCGCTTCAGCTGCTACCCTGCAAAAAATATGTCTTCAGCTTATTTGCTCGAGATTCAGCTTGATCTGCAATCGCTCTAATACCATGTGAAATTTTTTGAATATAATAATACATAAATCCTACTACAGTATCTTGATTTACTTCTCCTACTTGTGATTTAATTATACAAGTTATTTTGAGAAAATATTTAGAAAATACCGAAGTAAACACAACTAACAACCTAAATACATATAGATCATTTACTGAATATTATGCTCATTCGACAAAGTGACACACAAAATTTTCGGACAAATATCCCCGGAAAAACCCAATGTGGGAAAACTGGTGCAACAAATATGAGGTTTTATTATTATTAAGTACAATATGAGTATAGCAAATCTGGGCACCTTACTGGTTAACTTGACAGAGAAAAAATTTGCAGCAATACGTGTTGTTTTGGAGACTGAAAACTAGACTGATTCACACCCTCAAACGGGATTTACAGAACTCAGCCCCTTTCTGCCTCTAGAAACTCCATCGCTGCTCTGAAGCTGCCTGCGTCAGCCCTGCTAGCCTCTACGTGCCCCTGCGTTGCTCAGAAGGGGACTGCGTAACCCCAGACTGGGTGACGCAGTCGTTACGCTGCCCTGGATGGCCTATGTGTAACCCTGAAGGCCTCCTGCTGCCTCAACGCTACCCTTTCTGGGCTTGCATAGCACCTGCGTAGCGGCTGAAGCCCTTTGCGCTGCGCAGCTGCTGTGTAGCCTCAACTTCCTCTGTGCTGCTCCTCTGGCTCTTGCTGACTCTTAGCTCCAGGATCAGATCATCCCCTTAGCCAATACTACCCCTCGCTGCAGCTGAAACTCTTTTGGAAATTCTTAGCAAACCCGCCCTAGAATTCTAGCTTAATCTTAGTACTCTGCCTCCGTGTTTGTGTCTCCAACTGACCCCCAAGCCTCTCTTTACTTTTTCGTTGACACATCAATAACCGTGATTTAATCTCTTATGGACGGCTTAGCTTAAAAGAATGCTTAATCCACGTCACTTAAAACATTTCATCACATGTGTTTAATTAATTCACTTTAATTTTTCTAATTCCCTACGTTGGACTTAGGGTCCTGTTAACGGAAAAAGATGTCCGACCAACAGTAAGGGATCTCCCTGGTAAAAAGTCTCGATTAGACTCTAACCCGTTTGTGATAGGGATCCCGTCCGGGGTGTGGGTCCAGCTACCGTTGAATACTCCTTTTCTCGGACACAAACGAGCCCTGCAGACCTATGAACACACGATTATTCGGATGGTACAAGACAAATGGTTGTTGAGTCTTAATGAACATAAACACTACAAATAGCAAGATGAGTTAAAGCATGCAGCCAAAGGAAATGCTGTTAGCAGCACATCATTAGGGTCACGCTTGTAAAAGCTATTCAAACCATAGAAGAAACAATTCTTTATGGTTGGAGCACCCTTCACTTCCTTAAGTGGTCTCAAGAGATAAGATAAATGTTAGTAACGGAGTTGCTAACATCTTCTAATTAAACAACCTAACATCATTAACACATTTAGTGAGTTGAAATGTATAAATGATATAAGCAGAAAATGCAGATTACTTAATCATAAAGATATCAGATACATAAGACAAATATTCATAGTGTTAACACATTAATCCTCATCGGATCCAAGAGTGGAATCAAAACAAGTGCTTGTATTCATTCTCAGAAAAGTGCATTCAATGCTATACAATTCTCTCTGCTCCTTTGGAGTCCCAAAAAAAGGATCCTTTACAATTCCCCGAAGGGGGTATTTATAGGACAAAATTGACCCTTGGGTATCCCTGAATTTTTGCCTTCTTGACCGTTGAGATGCTCTGCGACTTGAGGGAATCCGCGACTTGCGACCTTGGCTATGACTGCGACTTGCGACCCCATGGCTGTTGCAACTTGCGACCTCTTCTGTTTGCTGCGATATGTGACTTGGTCATGGGAGTAGTTGGGTGATTGCGAGATCAGGGACATCTACTTGCTGCTGTTCCTTGAGGTAACTCTGCCATGCCCGATAATTTGCAGCCACTGGGGAGATAATTTGCAGCCACTGGGGAGACCTGAGGCGTATCTTCTCTCAACCTGTGAAGACACTCGAGAGCATTTGGAATCAAAGTGTCTCTCTTGATCGTGATCTGATTTGATAGGGAGGCCAGTTTGGTGTAGATCCGGACCGGTGTCACGATGAATTGAACCAGGTTTTCTTGTGATGCCGAAAAGTCTTGAGAGGTCGCTGCTTGCCTTATGGGCTGTAGATATGCTTGAATATCCTTGGTGACTTCTTCCCACGTTTTCTCTTCTCCCAGTGCACTCAAAGATAGAATGTGGTGTACTTCGGCCATTGAGTCAATGCCGCTAATCAGATGTTCATATGCAGACATTACTTTCTCCAAGCCCTTGATGAGTTTCTCCTTGGATTGTACTTTTATCCGGATTTGAACCTTGTCATTCTCGGTGCCAATCCAATCTTTTCTAGGCAAGGTGGCCGGAGCTTGTGGATACATGTTCGACCATTCCAGTATTCTGTCTAAGGTAGTAGAGGCTTCCTTTAGTTGTGTGTTCCTCCTCTTGGTTTCTGCCTGTGCTTTCAGTAGTGGCGCGACGGTTTGTTTTATCGTGAACAGTTCTTCATATACCTATTTCATGGTGGCCTCCAAAGTGACTAGCTCTCCCTGAATAGTGAGTGGTATTTCATTAGTAGGGGTATTCCTAATCTGAAGCTGTTGGACTTCTTCTTGTCGCGCCTTCTTTTCCTGCTCTGACTTAGATCTCTTTAGTTCGGAGACCTGTAGTCTATTCTGCAGGGACATAATTTCTCTACTCATTCTGCTTACGTTCTCCTTGGTAGCTGCTGCAAAAGCGGTACCAGTTGATGCGATCATAACCAGATTGCTCCTGGTATCCAAGACTATATCCTTCTCTGTGGTGACTGTAAGAGGTGCAACAGTGTCTTGTGCCAAACATCTTCTCTTCTTCTGCCTGATCTTGTGTGTGAACTGATCATAGGTAAGTCTTGTGAGATCAAGCACTCCCTCATCTAGATCCTCGGAGGTACCCAATTCCGAGAGGGCAAAACGCACACTGGTTGCAGGAGTTGTTTGGGGCACCTCAATGTGTGGCAGCTCCATTTGTTTCTCTGTCTCTGGAGGAGGTGTCTTACTTCCTTCAGTTCCTTTGGAGGAATCTTCCCTTGACTTCCGACTTTCTTCCTCTCTCCTCTTTTGCTCTGTTTCTGGTCTATCTTGTTCTTCTTTCAGCTGGCTCTCTGCTTTTGCTTTGTCCTGTTCTTCCTTTAGCTGGTGCTCAGATTTTGCTCTAGCTTGATCTTCCTTTAACTGGCGCTCAGCTTCTGCCTTATCCTGTTTTATCTTTAGCTGGCGCTCAGCTTCTGCCTTTTCTTCCTCTTCTTTCTTCCGTTGTTCCTCTTCCTTTTTCTTGCGGTTTTCCTCCGCCCGCTTCTTTCTTTGTTCTTCTTTCAGTTGCTTCCTTCGTTTGTCCTCCTCCTCCTTTGTCTTCTCCTTGGCTTCTTGTTGAGCTTTAGCCTCTTTTTATCTTCGTTGGGCGGAAGAGTTATGGCCCGTACCGGTACTTTGCTTCTTGACTTTGGAAGATGAGGCTCCTCCCAGCGTATGGATTCTTTCTTCTAAGGTCTGGTTGTCCTGATCTTCCTGATCAGTTGATTCCTCTGGAGTGGCCTCCCTTGTCTTTGTTGTACCAGTTCTTGACTCTATTTTCAGCTGGGCAATCAGTATGCTAGTAACTCCATTTAAATTTGGCCCGCTTGCAGTGGGTGGGGATGATTCTCTCAGGATCATACGTTTGGTGTGCCAAGGGAGGTAGATAGAATCCTTTGACTTGCTTGGCCTCTGCCTCTACTTCCCTGAAATCCTTCACTGTGTAGGCACCGATAGTGAGCGGCAGAGTGGGCCATGGTTTCTTCTTGCCTTTAGTGAGAACTTTTGAAAACCCCCCTGACATCTGGTAACATGTTTCTTGGAGGAGTAGTTTGTCGGTTACGAACTGGGGCAGTGCGTGAGCAGCCTTGAGTGACCTGAAAACTCGGATGAATCATGAAAGTACTATCCGTGTCAGGAAACCAGTGGGCCACTCGGGTTATCGTCTCCATGGCTCGCCTGGACATGCACGGAGTGTCTTTTCCAAATAGTTTCCCGTAGAGAGCGGGGATGAAGCTGCGCGCGATTGACTCCATGTCTTGCTTATATATGGAATCCCAGAACACCATTAAATCTTTGTGAATTGGACCGCCATGCTCTGGATCCTAGTTGTGTGCCCACCCCTCAAAATGGCACCTTGCACATATTGCATCCAAAAGATAAGATGCCATATAAAACTCTGATACATACCCTTCATCAGGTGCTAGTGTCGCAGATATGTTCGATCTGAGGGCCGCCACTATCATGTTGGCCCAGTTGAAGTGGGTGCCGTACACAGTGACAGCGTACATCAGAGAAACCCAAGTGTCGTTGAACGTGGTTGCATCTGGACGGCCATACATTCTACATAACATCGCAGCTACGAGCTTGTAGACCTTCTTGAGACCTGCTGTTTGATATTCTTGGTCCTTCTTGAGCCGGAACTTTTCTGGGTCCTCCCACCATCCTCTTAAGGTCTCGGGAATGGGAACTGCATGAGTGGTGGCCCACTCCTCGGTGAAGGTCTGTTCTCGGGCGGGAAGCGCATAATAGAATTCTGCATCTTGCCCCTTCAGATTCGCGAATGACTTCCCGGCATGATCCCGAATAACCCAGATCTTGGGGTTGACCTTTTGCAAGATCCACTCGATCAACTCTGCACATGGGAATATAGGCGGATGGGCCCCCGCGTAGTGGAGCTTGGATCTTTTAACCTGAACATACACCTGCCGGTCTGGGAGGTCCTCTGGAAATTCAGGCTTTGTGAATTCTTGGTACACTTGATACCAAGTCATACTGTCCACTTTCCGAATGTGTAGGCGGTGTCCCCATAGATAGGGGGAAGAGAGAGAGGTATTTCCTCCTCCGAGATTTCTATCTCAAGGCTTTTGTTTCTTTTGCGAATTGCCGGAGGCCCCATATCACTTGAGGCTGACGAGATGGATACTCTCTCTAGCTCGGCTTCAAGGTTCCCTGGCATGTTCATAAACCAATCCCACGATAAGACAGATGTCATATTTATGAATACTTGGGCTGCTCCTACCTCTACTCAACTATTTTCAAGGAAATGGATGAACCTGCAACCTAGCGACCTTGTGACTGGGTCGCTGGGTCGCTAGGTTGCGTTAGTTTAAACTTTCATAGAAAAACGACCTAGTGACTTGGCGACTTGCGACTAGGTCGCGAGGTCGCTGAGTCGCGCTGGTTTAGATCTTCATGGAAGTGCGACCTGGCGACTTAGCGACTCGCGACCTAGGTTGCAAGGTCGCTGAGTCGCGAAGTCGCGCCATTCTGAACTTTCACGGATATGCGACCTAGCGACCCTGCGACTTAGCGACCGAGGTTGCCAGGTCGCGAGGTCGCGGGTCGCTCTAGGGCTTGACAAACGGTTTACGCGGCGACGAAGACCTTCATCTTGTTTTTAACCAAAAAAAGGAGGTAAGGTGACACATCAAGTGGAAAGCATACATGAAGTTCCTCATTGGAAAGGGCTAGAAAGGGAAGTTGAATAGACTAATGCAAGGGAGGCTTCCAGAGGAGGTACACAGGGAAGTCAAGCTATGGGGAGGGGCAAGTTATAGCAACAAGATTCATGGAAGAAAACAAAAGCTAGGTTGAGTTTTAAAAAGGCTAGGGTGAGGGAAATGGAGGCAACAATCAGTCAAAAAAGGAAACAATAGGAGGATTAGGCAACTTAGCCGGGAAAAACGCGTTCCAGCTGGATTTTCAGAGGCATTTTCTTTCTCCGTCGCGCAGGTCGAATGCGAGCTATGCGACCCTTCTATATATAAAAGGGTCGCACGTGTGGACAATAAATGAGGGTCGCAAGGTCGCAAATGAGTTGAGTTACGAGATATGCGACCTCGTGACTCTGCGACCTTGCGACCTGAGGGGTCGCAGGATCGCAAGGTCGCAATTGTTTGGTTTCAGGATGATATGCGACCTTGCGACTTCGCGACCTAAGGGGTCGCAAGGTCGCAGGGTCGCAAATTAGATGAGTTGACCAATTCTGCGACTTAGCGACTTGAGATTTTGAAAGAGTGAACTTAGGCTTGACTCCATTTTTCAAAAGGTTAGGGGCTCAAAAATTTAAAAGGGGCAATATTTTGGAGCGTGTAGTAGCGGCTAAAACAGGGACTCATTAAAAAAATTAATTATTTTAATATCTCACACATTAGATGAAATTTCTCCAAACACTTTTTGGGTTTTGGAGGTCTTGTGTGTCTGAGCCCTTCCACAAAATTTCAGGGCTAGAGCACACCCGATGCTACCACAACACTCAAAATCTTAGCAACCTCTTCTCTCAACGTACATGAGCACTCATGGCCACATCATCATCACTGCCGTTGTCCCCTTTCGCTACTGCTGCCTCGGAATCCGAATCTTCCTTGCCCTTCTTCTTAGGACAAGTATTGGCGAAGTGTCCCAATTCGCCACATCTAAAGCACCAGACCTTGGATAGGTCCTTCTTCTTCTTCCCTTGCTGCCTCTGTCCCTTAGATGCTAGGGCTGCATCTTCTTCCTCCTCCTTAATCTTGACTCCTCTGCTGCTGAATTCCCTCTTGGTTGTTCTCTTGATCTCCTCTTGTCGAAAGATTGCCCACATGCCCCCCCAGTTTGGGAGTTGTGCTCTGCCCAAAATGCTTTGGACAAAGGTCTCCCACCCATCGGTGACTGCATTCAGGACAGTCCTCACCGTGAGTCCATCATCAGGAGTTACCCCCATGGTAATCAACTGGTCTCGGATAGTCTGCAATCTGAAGAGGAAAGGATCGATCTCCTCTCCCTTGTGCATCTCAAACATCCGCATCTGATTCTCCAAAAGCATCTTCCTCTGGACGGAGCTACCTTGATACAACGTGGTTAATGTTTTCCACACCTCGTTTGTCGTCTTCTTCTCGGCAATATGCAGAACCACGTGATCTTTCACTCCATCGATGATTAAGCGTTTAGCCTCCGCCTGATTTTCATTAAACTTCTTCAGAGCATCAACATCGGTCGGCACAACCAGGACATTCTTGGCATGGTCTCTGATGCCATACTCCTCAAGGACTGTCAGGATTCTAGCTTTCCAGATAGCAAAGTTAGACACACCGTCTAACCTATCCTGATCTCTCAGTCCATACGGGGCCATCTCTACTCAAACTGTTGAAGTAAGTGCTCTTCTCCCTTCTACTGCTGCTACACTCAGCAAAAAGATCGGATCTGGGTTTCTTGGCGATATAATCTGTCTAGAGAATATGCTCTCTCTGACAAATGACTTCCCTCCCGAAAATCCTTCACCAATTTTATTGAATCATCCCTCTATGATCACTCCACTTGATCGAATCTCAAATTTGTTGGCTAGAAAATTTGTTGAGGAACTGTTTTCCCCTACTTTGTGAACCTTGCTAGGCACTGTTCTGTAGCAGCAGAAACAATGCCACACCAACAACTTCGAAGATCAGAAATTGCACTTCCAGTCCCGACAACTGGCACGTCACTCCAGCGTGGACTGCGTCACCCTCTAGGGCCCGCGTCAGCCTTTGCGTCAGCTCAACGTGAGCTTGACAGGCTCTGTGTCACCAACTAGGGTCTGCATCAGCCTCTGCGTCACCCTTCTGCTTGGTCTGCGTTGTCCCTTTGGTGTTGCGCTGCCTCTTCCTGGATCTGTGAGCTTAAGCTTCCCTCCTGCATCAAAAAATCTTCAGCGCCTTGTTGATGGCTTCAACTTGATCTGCAATCGCTTTGATACCATGTGAAAATTTCTGAATGTAGAAACCCTACTGCAGTATATTGATTTACTTCTCCTACTTGTTTTATTTAATTAACAAGTTATTTAGCTGAAGTATTAAAAAAAACATCAAAGTAAACACAACTGCAACCTACACATACATACTGATCATTTACTGAAACATAACGCAGATATGACAAAGGACACACATGTTTTTTCAGACAAATGTCCCCGAAAATACCCAATGCAGGAAAGCCAATGCAACAACTCTTAGAGGATTTTATTATTAAGTAGAATCTGAATACATCAAGGGCACCACTAGTGGTTTGCCCGACAGAGAATTTCACGGCAGTTGTACCTTATCACTCTGAGACAGAAAATATGGCTGATTCAGCCAAAGAGTCACTCTTCTGTAAAATATTGAATATGAGCTTGGCTGGGCCTCTGCGCTGCTTGGTACTGATCTCTTGAATCCTGACGAGGAAGGGGTCGATACATTCTCGTTTCTGCATCCTGGTGCATCTCAGCTTCTCCTCCAAGTACATCTTCCGCTGCTTGGAAATGCCCTAGTACAACGTGGAAAGTGTATCCCACATCTCTTTGGCCGTTCCCTTGGCCGCTCTGTGTGATACAATGTGATCCCGAACACCATCAAGGATCAACCTCTTCGCCCACGCCATCTCCTTTCTGTACTCTTTCAATTGATCCGCATCTGTGGGGACCACCACTACATTATCGATATATGCCTTGAGATCAAACTCATCTAGAAGGAAGGAGATCCTTACCTTCCAGATGACATAGTTGGAAGTACCATACAACCTGTCCCAATCTCGAAGTCCAGTAGTGGTCATCTCAAGTAATGTCGAAAATCTCCTCTTCCCTTCTGCTCAAATATTCGCACTCCGTTCTGGAGTGAGAAACTCAGCTCACAATGACTGCCGATCTGCAAGGGAAATTGAACTTCTTGAGACTAGAAGTTCCTTGAGGAAAATTTTCCCTCAGTGCGTGCTCTTCTTCCATTCGACGCTAGTTTTGCTCTAGCGCACTATTGTGAAACTTCTGCGTCCAGCTAGAGATCCGCTCTGCGAAAAAAATATAGGCTGCTCCCTTTGCCTTTGGAATCCTTGGATTTGGAGAGATCGATTTTTTTTGTCCCTCGGAAAAATCGATTCTCCTCAAGAAATTCAACCTCTTGGCCAAGGTGACTGCGCTTCCCTCTGGGGTTTCGATCTACTGCCCACACTGAACAACGAAACTCCTTTCTTCGCTACTGAGCTCTTCGGCTGATCATCTGTGCTCTGATACCATGTGAAAATTCCGTGAACCGAAATCCTATTGCAGTAACTAAAAATATTTCTCCTAATTGTTAAATTAATTTTTAACAATTTATTTGTTGTGTGCTACAACAAATAGTGAATCAATAACACTGCAACCTACACAAATAAAGTGCGTAAGGAAATAAATGCTGGAATAAATGCTAGTACACACATAAAATAACATAGTTATTTTTGGACAAAAGTCCCCAGAAAAACTTAACTCGGGAAAACTGGTGTAGCAGCTGAGGGTTTTATTATTATGCAATGGTGAAATAATTTAAGTACACTTGTATGTCGAAACTAGCAATCCTATAGAGGAAAACTGGCAAGAAAAATCTAGTGAGGAATTTCCTTACTCCACAGGCGAATCTGAGCTCTGACCTCTGCTCAAATTGAGCCGTCCAAACTGGCTCTGCGTAGTCACTGCGTCACCCTAGCACAATCACTTCTACACTTAGCTCAGAACAACTTCTCCTCAAGCTGTCTAGTCAGCTGTTGTCTTAAGAAAACGTCTCTCCTGGCCTTTGAAACCTATGCCCAACTTTTGGCACTGAAACTTTGCTTCTCCCCAACAAATACGAAATTGCCTCTAGAGGCTACTGCGCTGCTCTGCGTCAAGTTCACTGTGTCTCCTCTGCCTCTCTGCAAATGTACACATCGAATTTGGAATGCCTCCTCCGGCTTCACTATCTCTACCCCTCTCTCACTGCTTCGATCTCACTGACTCTCTCTCCTGCAACTAACAACTGCTACTTTGGAAATCGATTTGTCAATAAAATCGAACTGTTGAAGTGATTTCTCCAAGTCCCATCGACTTCTTCTTATAATCCTCTGTTGAGAATTCAACAACGAAGATTAGATCTTAATCGATGGCTAGGTTTAACTTGAAGTCGATCTATGTGAGTTTCTCGAACATTCACACCTTGACTTAATTAATTTTGATTAATTAGTCATATTCCCTAAGTTTAGACTTAGGAAATATTTAAAAATTGACTAATAATTTAATTAAGTCATTTCTAGGCAGAATTTTCTCAAACGATTTATGGGTTTTGGAGATCTCATGTATTCTAGCCTCTCCACAAAATTTCAAGGCTAGAAGACATCCGATGCTACAAAAACTAACAGCAACAAATGGGATTTGTAAAGAGTGATGCAGATTCTAAGCTTTACTATCTGATGGTAGAGGGTGAGCCACTCATCCTAGTGTTGTATGTGGATGACCTCTTCTTGACCGGGTCATCAGGGCTCATAGAGGACTGTAAGAGGAACTTGACAACAAAATTTAAGATGAAGGTTTTGGAACTGATGCATTACTTCCTAGGCTTGGAGTTATGGCAGAGGGATAGGGAGATCTCCCTTGGTCAAGGGAGATATACTACAGAGATCCTGAAGAGGTTGAGGATGCAGGATTGTAGACGTATGTCCACACTTATGATTACTAACTGGAGGAAGATAGATGCATCGGAGGACGAGGACATTGACCCGACATTGTATAGAGTCTAGACAACTCATCGGTTCACTCATGTATCTGGTCAACACAGGGCCAAACATCTGTTTCACGCTCAACACTCTTAGTCAGTTTATTGTGGGATCTAAGAGAGTGCACTAGATAACGGCGAGACACATATTAAGGTACTTGTGCGACACAGTCGAGTATGGGTTAAGGTATACTTGAGGTGATGGTGTCGGGCTATATGGTTATATGGATGCAGACTGGGCAGTTAGTTCAGTGGACAGGGAAAGCTCCTCGAGGTGTTGCTTCAGCATTGGATTGGGGGTTGTATCTTGGTGCAGCGAGAAGCAGTAGTTCGTGGCACTGAGTTTTGCAAAGGTAGAATATATGGCAGCTAGCATGGCGACACGCGAAGCTATTTGGCTTCTGAAGCTGCTAGTGAGTTTGTTTAGTCAGAGGTTGGAGGCGACCAATATCTACTGTGATAATTAGAGTTGCATCAAGCTCTCTGAGAATCTAGTGTTACATGATAGGTCAAAGCATATCGACATACAATACCACTTCATTAGAGATTGTGTGAAGCGTCGATCAGTTTGGCTACAACATGTTTCCATAGACCAGCAAGTAGCTAATATACTCATGAAAACCTTGGGTAGGGCAATGTTTGTCTACTTCAGAGAACACTTGGGTATAGTGGAGAGAACCTTGCACGCTAAGAGGGAGTGTTAGATTATGGTAGTTGTTACCCACCACCAGTTGGTGACCCCTATAAGAGAAATTTTTCTCTTAGATTTATCTGGAGCCAGCAACCACCTGATACCTCGATGTGCTACTATTCTTCGCCACCTGAGCCAACAATTGTGTGCCCTCACTCATATGTCATGATCATATGTTTGAAGGTGTGCCTTCCAACCACGAAGGTATGATTTTTCATTATGTAATTGGGTGTTTATGCTTGCCCTTCTTGTACACATTTGGGCTTGGATTAGTGGGGGAGTTGGCGGAAAGAACGGGCTTTCACTGTACTCTTGTTCCCTTGCCTCAACTTTGGGGTTTAATCTTGTATTTTTAGCCCCGTGGGATATCCTTTATTGGCTACTAGATTTAGGTGTGTGCTTGTGGTACTACATGGGAAATCATGTCCCGCTTCTCCATACCATATATGTCACTCCCTTCTGCTCATTACAGACCCATTTCACATTTTCCCCATCTAGGTCCACATTTATCCATTGGGTCCACTAAGTGTTAGCCTCCCCTTTCCCTTGTCCACACCTTAGGTAGGGCCTGGAATGATGCCCCAATGGTTGATGCAGCGAAAAAGAAATATAAAAAACATAAGATGGCCACATACAACAGGAAATGTACCACAAAATGCAAAATATGGGCGAGACAATAAAATTTAGCACATGGGAAAAAGCCAAACATGAGCTCTACCCCCTATCATATGGCCATCACCCTAGTTCCTAGGGCCTCTATGAGTGCCCCCTGCATCATTGAGGATCCATGATTGTCCCAACCCCTGGTGGGCAATGAATTGCCCTACCTTAAAGGGGTAATTATTGCTATACCTTACCCATCATGCTCTCATCCCCTTTGAGCCCCGAGCAATAAAATGAAGAAAAATCAATAGAAGGAAAAAGGCATATGAAGAAGGGTGGAAAAACAAAGGTTGAGGTAATTCATGTACTAGAATTGCTCCCTCCTACACCATACATCCAATGTGTGGGCCTCCTTCATTATAGCTACCCTTGTGCCATGGCATGTCGCTTGGTGCCTCTCCTTTTGTCCCACTCATTATTTCACATGGCACCTGCCATTTGATGGATGTACCATGGACTTGTCACTCCCTTAAAGGTTGAAACCACCTAATAGGGTCCTTCATTAACCTCACTTGTTGACCAAAGTAACACCTGTATATGTTTAAAGCCCATTTGGAAGGGCATGTCACTATGAAGTGTCCACTTTTGCCCTTGATTAGCAAGCTTATTTAATCAATTGCACTAATGGGTTATTGTACGGGAAGGTGAGGAGACACATTGGATATTATACAAGATTGTATGTGGGTCTTCATCTTGGATTTGGCCTCACTATACAGGATCCATACCCTCCAAAGGGTCATCATGGCACTTGTAGGGTGAGCGTTGAGAGCCACGAGCTTCCAGACATGCAGTGCATTGATTGCCATGCCATGGGATTCATCGGCACCACCACATTGCTTGTTCGTGCCACAACTATACAAAGATGATGATACACTTAGACCATGTTGCCCAGCTGACTACACATTGCACCTAACACTTGGCAAGTTGATCCAAGGCCCAGAGGAGGATTTGTCTTTCCTAGGGAGACATGGAAGGGCATATGTCATCTTCTAGCCCTCATTGATGGAGCATCAACTTAATCTTGAGCTGCTTGGAGACCCATGAGACCATTGCTTGTGCCGCAGAGCTAGTTGGGAGCACCACATGATGTTTTGCTTGGAGATCAAGGGGCCATCCCCTTTGACCACTATTCGTGGAGGCTTCTTCTTCATCATGGCACTTGAGGACTCAACTAGGTCCTCCAACGACCCTTTTACACCATTATTTTATGATTTCAGCCTCATTGGATGGCTTATCTTACACATTTGAGCTATTTGGTGGGCTTGTCACCAAAGACATGTTATTTTTGAACATTAAAATAATATTAGGGATATTTTTAGGCTAATTCGAATTAGAGGAGGCTCATATAAATACAACTAATCCTCATTCATTTCAATCGTCACTTGGGATTTTCACAAGGCTTATTAGAGATTTCAAACCTGCAATTTCATTTCAGCTTCATTGGATGGCTTATCTTACAAATTTGAGCTATTTGGAGGGCTTGTCACCAAAGACATGCTATTTTTGCACATTAAAATAATATTAGGGGCATTTTTAGGCTAATTCGAATTAGAGGAGGCTCATATAAATAAAGCTAATCCTCATTCATTTCAATCTTCACTTTGGGATTTTCACAAGGCTTATTAGAGATTTCAAACCTGCAATTTGGTGAAGGATTTGGATATGTATGGATGAATTTTGATGTTTGGATCTTTTTGCTATCTTTCTTGGAGCCTTTAATGTCTTGCTAATGGATGGATATACTTCAAATTGTCTTGCAAGTGCTCTTTAATGGTGTATTTATGATTTTCTCTATGTCTAATGCATGGAATATTGTCCCTTGATGAAATTTTGTGCCCTAGTTATTGAATGTGGTTCTAAAATGGTAATCTTGAGAAATTTTTGCATGTGTTACTCATTGATAATGTGAAATGAATGTTCCAAGTGGATGCTAAATATATTTCATCTTTTTGGATGAATTTTGATGTTTGGATATTTTTGCTATCTTTCTTGGAGCCTCTAATGTCTTGCTAATGGATGGTATACCTTGCATTGTCTTGTAAGTGCTGTTTAATGGTGTGTTTATGATTTTCGCTATGTCTAATGTATGGAATATTGTCTCTTGATGAAATTTTGTGCCCCAATTATTGAATGTGGTTCTAAAATGGTAATCTTGAGAAATTTTTGCATGTGCTACTCATTGATAATGTGAAATGAATGTTCCACGTGGATGCTAAATATATTTAATCCATGAAACTCCATTAACTTGATTAAAGAGGGTAAATGCTTGAAGGGGTAGTTAGGGCTTCCTCTTTAGACCTCCTTGAAGGATGTTTTGGTCAAGTCAAAGTTCCCATGATTCCAACCTCCCAATGGTCTAGGCACTAGTCTTGTCCCTTGATGGTCACCCTTAAATTTTATCGATAAATTCTCCTTTTTTCTTCATCCCTGTAATGAAAAGGAGGCTTTTTAGGGCTTGGTGCGAAATTTTAGGGAGGAAGAATTTTGGGATTCCATCCCGATATAATTCTTCCTTTCTGTCTCCTCTAGCGATCGTCAAGTTTTGGTGGAATTCCCACAATGGAATTTTTTGAAATTTGATGCCCTATCTATCACATCAAGAGGGAACCCTAGGTGCTAATCCTTCAACTTGGGGACTTCCTTAATGCTTGAGCTTTAGTAGTTGTATGAAGTATATCATTCATAGCCTTTTCTCTTGTCTACCCTGACCTTGGATGAACCCTAATCACATTAAATATCTAAACCCTAGGTCTTGTGTAGTCCTTATCTTAAGGGGTTTTTCTTGGAAAGTCTTCCTAGGTTCTCCCAAAGCGTGCACTTTGATTGAATCTTTCCATTGAATGGGCCACCTTGCCTCACTTCAAACATGCCCTAGACACATCTACCATAAGTGAGGAATACTGGGACTCCTCCCGTTGTTGAAAATCCAAGAAGAGAAGGGGACATAGGATGTGGTGATAGTGGGCCTTTGTCCTAGGACATTTTTGCGCCCTTCAGCTTTAGCCTGTTTACCATGCCTGGTTGTTTGTGCAACAACAATAGCAACAAACAAGTGTTCTAGTCTCTATGATGTCTAAGAGGCTAAGGAACATAGGATCTCCAAAACCTAAAAAAGGTTTCGTGAGAAAAGACTTAGAGATGTTTCAATTAAATTAATTAGCCATAATTGAAATATTTCCTAAGTCTAACTTACGAAAACTGGTTAATTAAAGTGAATTAATTGAGGAAGTTTGATTTTGCTTTAGAGATTTCCGAAAAAGTTAATTGATGAAGTCAAGTTGATCTTAGCCATCGATTGAGATGTGATCGTGGTCATTGAGACTCCAACGAGAGATTATAAGAGTAGGTTGAAGGGCTTGGAGAAGGGCATCAAATCAATTGTGAGTTGAGTAGTTCAACTACCCAGTTGCAGGCATTCAACAAGAATGCAGTTGAAGCCAGGGAAGCATCATAGGTAGGGGATCAATAGAGATTTGGGAGCAGGATTCTAGAGGAGATTTCCTCGGTATTTTCTAGTGTCCAGGAGACAAGAAGAGGAGGTCGAATTCAAGATAGGAAGAGGAGGAGGAATTCATCTACAGAGGAGGGTGCTACAACTAGTGCAAGTAGCCAAATTTCCCAATGCGAGTTGTCGAAGGAGGCCATGTTTTAGTTGCTAGAGGCCAGATCTATTTTCTAGAGGCAGAGCGAGTGGATTCCAGAGGCAGACGGAGGCAGGACGACTTGCTAGGAGGTGATTCTAGGGTTGTACAAATTTCCAAAGAGTAGCAATGCGCATTTCCTGCTAGGCAGTGTGGGTTGTGGGAGAGGGCCAAATCGAGTAGCAGAGGGAGACATATAGTTTGCAAATGATTTTGCCAGTGAGATCAGTATTTGCCGGAGGTTTTCCCATGAAAGGAAATTGGTTCATTGTACTCTCAAATTGTTGAATATTAATAAAATCCTCATCTGCGGCACTGGTTTTCCCTTCGGGGTTTTTCCAGGGGAAATTGTCCAAAAATAATGGTGTCATATTTTTGTGTGTGTGCATATTTATTAGTTCTAGTATTTTATATTCCACAACATTCTTAATTGTGAAGATTGCAATAGTGATTTAATTGTTATTTATTGTAAAGTTAATTGCAAAATACAAATAATCTCCAGTAGATAAAAGATTAAATTCTAGTTTATTGCAGTCGTGGAAATTTCACATGGGCCATATACATCATGGATCACTCAGATTTCTTTGTGAGACGGTGACATATGTTCTAGAGGTGAGCACAAAGAATGACAGTGTTTGTAGAGGATGTTTGTTGGGGAAGTTTGCAGAAGCAACTTTTCCAAGGAGTGACATGAGATTGAAGGGTGTTCTTGATCTACTGCATTCATATATATGTGGGCCGATGTCGACGAAGTGTCTCAGGGGATACATGTACTTCATTACTTTTAAAGATGATTTGTATAGAAATACCTAGATATACTTCCTAAAGACCAAAGATAGGTCTTAAGTTGCTTTTAGAAGTTCAAAGCTATAGTGGAGAATGCGATAAGTAAGAAGATTAAGGTTCTTCAGTTAGACAATGGAGGTGAGTACACAAGAAAGGATTTCCAAAAGTTTTGTACTAGGACAAGAATCAAGAGAGAATGAATGGTTCCTTACAACCCACAATAGAATGGGATTTCTCAGAGGAAGAATCGTTTTATATTGGAGGCAACGAGAGTGATGTTGTATGACCAGGATATGCCACACTACTTATCGGCATAGGCATGCTGTACGACAATCTATATTCAGAACAGGGTTCCTCATAGAGCATTGGGTAAGATGACACCAGAGGAGGCATTCACAGGGAAGAGGCTAGATGTCAGTCATTTCAGGATATTTGACTACCTAGCATATTGTCACATTCCAGGAGATACACATTCCAAGCTAGATCAGACTGTAGAGAGGGGGTACTTTCTAGGGTACAATGTGTTGATATTTTGTGTATTTGGGGTAGCATCAGTGGTGCTCTAGCTCCCAAATTTTGTGGAGGGACTAGAGTACACTT
The DNA here is from genome assembly GCA_034641835.2 of Pinus albicaulis. Lineage (NCBI taxonomy): Eukaryota > Viridiplantae > Streptophyta > Pinopsida > Pinales > Pinaceae > Pinus > Pinus albicaulis. The sequence goes on along the minus strand of JAXQQM020087013.1, from coordinate 200,455 downwards.
GATCTACAAGACCCAGAAATTGATTTGGTAAATTTCATTTGGTTTAGGAGATATTAAATTAAATAATTATTTTAATGTATTTCCGAACTTAAAACTTAGGGAACTTAAATAATTAAAGTAAATTTAATTAAACATGTGATGAAATTGTCCCAAGTCACACGGATCAAGCTTTCTTTTAATTGTAGCCATTGATTCAAGATCTGATCATGGTCGTTGATTTGTCAATGAGAAAAGTATAAAGGAAAGGCTTGGGGTCATTTGTAAAGACACACAGAGGCAGAGCACTGAAGCTAGGCTGAGATTCTAGGGCAGGGTTTGCTAAGAATACTCAGAAGTGTTTTAGTTGCAGAGAGGGGAATTTAGGCCAAGGGGATGATCTGATCCCGGGGTCTAGAATACATAAGAGGCAGAGATTAGCTCAAGGAAAGCGCAAAGGAGAAGGGAAGCTGCAACAACAAGGACAGTGTAGTCCCTCTAAGGACAGTGTGATTTTCAACAGGAAACCCTCAGAGGGTTACGCAGAGACCCCAAGGGGCAGCGTAGAGAATGCGTCACCCAGTCTGGGGTAACACAGTCCCTTCCAGAGTAGTGCTAAGGGTTAGAGGGGCTTCAGAGGCTGACGTAGAGGCTTTCAAGGGCAGCGCTTGGGTTTCTAGGGCCTAATCTTGGCTGAGTTCTGTAAATCCTGTTTGAGGGTGTGGATCAGTCATTATTTTGGCCCTAGATCAGCTACTGAGTTGTAGATCTAGTATTTCTCTGTCGGGTTTTCCAGATTTGGAACTCAGGCTTGTTGTATTAAGAAGATTCTTAATAATAAACCCCTCTAGCAAGCACAAATCGGTTTTCCCGCATTGGGTTTTTCTGAGGACTATTTGTCCAGAAATAACTGTGTCACTTTGTCTATATGAGTAGGAACCTGTTCTAGATCTAAATTTGTGGAGATCTGTTATGTGTTTTGCTTCGATTTTAACTTGAATTTATTCAATTAATAACTTGTCTAAGTAGGAGGAGCATAACCCTATTAACAAAAATAATTTCTGCATAAAGTGTAAAGATTCAGAAATTTCCACACAATGAGACCTCTAAGGCATATCAAATCTTCATTCTAGGGGCTAGGAGGATTATAGTAAGGTGAGATGTCAAATTCATGGAGGACAAGGCATACAGGAGGTCCAAAGATTCGCTAGCAACAAATTATCAGAGTGTGCAACCAATAGAAGCTCCTAGAGTTGAGAAGCAGGATTAGGGGCATCAAATCGCAAGTATAGTGAGACCAATACGAGCACACGTTTAAGTGCAAGTGTTCCTGAGAGTTCGCAGAGTATGGAGCAACAGATCAGGTAGATTCATCAGGATGACCTAAAGGTGGATATTCCATCATATACAGTTGGCAGGAGGAACCGTGAGGTTTAACGGACACTCAGGGATGCTCAGGATTTTGTGGGAGCCCCTAGGACAAGCAGTATGCAACGAAGACAACCAAACAGATACACTAGCTACATGGTGTTGGTTAGTTAGTTAGTTAGTTGATACTGAGCCTTTTAGCTATCAGGAGGTCGCAGAACAACAGGTGTGGTGAGATGTAATGGTTGAGGAGTATACCTCGATCATGCAAAATGATGTGTGGGAGGTTGTGCCTAGATCGATAAACAAGGTGAGATCTCACTGGATCTTTAAGATCAAGCACAGTGCAAATGGCAACATTGAGAAATACAAGGCGAAGTTCGTGGCCAAGGGGTTCTCTCAGAAGGAGGGAATAGACTATGAGGAGACATTAGCTCCTGTGGGCAGTTATACTTCTATATGAGTCGTGATCTCATTAGTAGCACAGATGGGATGGCAGATCCATCATATGGATGTCAAGACGACTTTCCTTAATGGTGAGTTAGAAGAGGAGGTATACATAGAGCAACCAAAGGGCTTTGTAGCACACAACAGAGAGACCAACGTGTGCAGGTAGAAGAGAATGTTGTACGGGTGGCTTAAGCAGGGTCGTAGGGTGTGGTATGAGCGCATTGACAGATACTTGTAGGGCATGGGCTTCGTGAAGAGTGAGGCAGATGAAAACCTCTACTACTTGGTGGTTGGGGGTGAGGTTCTCATTCTTTTTCTATACATGGATGACTTGTTTCTAACAGGTTCACTGGGGCTCATAGAGGGGTGCAAGAGGGATCTTGCAGTAGAGTTCGAAATGAAAGACTTGGATTTGATGCACTACTTTCTAGGCATGGAGACGTGGCAGACAAATGGGGAGATTTTCCTTGGACAAGGGAAGTATTGCGTTGAGATCTTAAGGAGGTTCGGGATGGAGGATTGCAGAGCCATGGCTACACCCATGATCATGAATTGGATGAAGGTAGACACATCCAGGGAGAAGGATGTAGACCCCACCTTATACAGGCAATTGATTGGCTCTCTCATGTATTTGGTCAACACCAGGCTAGATATATCCTATGTGGTAAACTCTATTAGTCAGTTCAAGGTGGAACTGAAGAGAGTGCATTGGACAGTGACAATGCATGTGTTACGGTATTTGCATGGTACAATTGACTATGGCATCAAATATGCTCGAGGTGATGGTATCAAGTTGGTGGGCTATATTGACGTAGACTGGGCAGCTAATACAATGGATCGAAAAAACACTTCAAGGTGTTGCTTCAACAAGGGATCAAGAGTTGTTTCTTGGTACAGTCAGAAGCAAAAGTTCAGGACATTGAGTTCTGCAGAGGTAGAGTACATAACAACTAGCATGGCGACATGCGAAACCATGTGGCTTTGGAAGCTACTAGTAGCCTTGTTTAGTGAGAGGATAGATACGACGATGATACACTGCGACAATCAAAGTTGCATTAGGTTATCTGAGAATACAATGTTTCACGACAAGTCCAAGCATGTAGACATTAGGTACCACTTCATCAGGGAAGTTTACAACACATCATTGTTCAGCTACAGTATATACCTATAAATGAGCAGGTAGCAAATATTCTGATGAAGGCATTGGGGAAGGTGAGATTCTTCTTCTTCTTCAGAGATAAGTTGGGTGTTATGCAAAACACCTACCTCGCTAAGAGAGGGGGTGTTAGTTTATGTAGCTCAGACATGTGTTCTAGTCTTAGGTGGTGTCTATGAGGCTAAAGACACAAATGGATTAATTTTCTCCAATACCCAAAGAAAACTTATAAGGAAAATTGCCTTAATTAGAATTAATTGTCCAGTTTATTAATTTTCATAAGTCTAACTTAAGGAAATGGCATAATTAATCGGGATTAATTGAGGTAAATCGATTTTCCTCTAGTGACTTCTAGAAGAATCATGTGATGGGTCAAAATGGTCTTAGCCATCAATTGAGATTAAATCGTGGTTGTTGGTTTCTCAACAAGAGATTATAAGAGGAAATTGATGGGCATTTGGAGAACATTTTTGAGACACAAATTTGTAGTGATAGCAAGGAACAATGATAGCGTGGAGGACACCAAGCAACGAAGAATCATCAATTATTGAATAGAATATTTTCAGAGAGAATTTCTTCATCAGTTTCTTCCAGTTTCTAAGATACAGAGGGAGAAAAATTGCCAGTTGGATTTGTCTACAGGAGGCCGAGTTTGTATTCACACATGGGAGAGAGGCAATTTCTAAGTCTGATTTCTTCCAGGGAAGGTCGAGAGGTTAGGCCGAGTTTAGTTGGCAGAGGATGCCAAGTTTTCCAGAGGCAGTGAGGTCGAGTTTCCTTCAGGTAGGGCCGCATGTGTGGGGTTGTACGCACTTGCAGAGGGAGGTCGAATTATCTTACAAGGGTTGAATTATCTTGCAGAGAGATGCAGAGTTCCTTCCAGGTATTTTTGTGCGGGTAGCTGGAGAAAATTAATTACAAGAGCTTTGCTAGTTTACGACAAGTAGTTGTAAAATTTTAATCATAGATTTTGCTTAGAAGAATAATAAAATTCCTCATTTATTGCTCTGCCTGTCTCTTTGAAGTTTTTCCAGGGACATTTGTCCAAAAATATTGGTGTTCATTATTTTTTGTGTCTGCAATATTTTCTCTATTCCTGTGATTTAATTTTCAGTGAATTTGTAGTAGTGTTTTATTCAATATTTGCTGCATATAAATTGCAAAAGATAAATAATCTTTTCAAATAGGTGAATAATAACGAGTAACTGAAACAATATTAAAAATTTCACAGGTATGTAATTGTATAGATGCATTGACTGCATGGTCCCAGATCCCAAGATTCAAGATGAGATACATAGCAAGCTCTTCAATTTCAGTGAGAGTACCGGTACCTTTGGCATGTCTATATCTGTAAGAAGCAAAACAAAGATTCATTAAGTAAGAAATGTCAAAGATTTCAGATTATATTACTCATTGCAAGAATTGAGTCCAAGTTTCAAAGGCATTTGCTAGTATTTCTTTCCTTTCAACTCTTATTGCAGCCTATTGGTGGCAATAGTTTGGTAGCCAATGTCCTAATTTTCAAATATTTGTAATTAAAATATTGAGCTAGAAATGTAGTGCTTTGGGGTGTGAATGGAATTGGAGTGTTTTTTAGCGTATACAAACCAAGAAGAGGAATTGTTTGGAGCAAAAATGGTTGAATGGCATGGTTTATGTTCAGTACAAGCTTTGGTTGAGGCATAACCAATTGCTAAGCAAGACCTCTGAATCAAGCAATAGTTTTGGATGACCTTGATCCATCATTAGAGTGGGTTGTGGAGAGTCAGGTGTTAATTTGGCATCCCAGTGATAAATTCCAACCATTGCATTGAATTCCTCTTTTCGACAGGGCCAAAACTAACTTTTGGAGCACTCAATTCGGATAAGGAAAAGTGGATTTTTGAAGTCAAGCCCACAGTTGCACAAATTTTCAAGGTTGGCCTAAGGACAAATTGCCCCTCCAAAGTTTCATATAAATTCAAGTGACCTCATGCCTCATTTGGACATCACACAACACATTCTTCTTCTTCTCTCTCTTCATTTGTTTGGTTCGTACAGGTTAAAGGAAATTCTTTTGTCTTCACACGTGCGAGGATATTGGAGGAAACTTTGACATTTTTGCGTTGACTTTTTAGCTCGATAGTTTGACTTCATGTTTTGATCTGCTTTGACCTGCAAAAATTTGATTTCTTGAGGTCGATTTCACTGGCACAAAAATTGAGGCAATATGGGCAGTCTGAGGCGTTGACTTATTGGTTTGAGCGTAGAAAATTGCAGACTGTAACAACAGACTTTCTCTCTTTTTTGACAGAGGTTTTGAGGACTGTTTTGGGCTGATTTTGACCAACATTTGAGGCCGAGCTTGTTTGATGTTGATCGAGCTCCTAAAGGGTTGTTTTGACCATTGACTATTGACTTGGACAAAATTACAATTGACTTTTGTTGACTCTCTCTCTTGCCTCTAATTTGACAAATAACAGGACATTTTGACTTGACTAGATATTGGTTTTGGATATTGGCTAGTCAAAATTTAATTTTGACTCCTGGATGTTGTACCCTCTCTGCTAAACATTTGAAGACAATCTACTAATAGAAGAATATTTGCGAAGAGTTTTTCCCCTTGTGCGGTTTTTCCCTAGTCATTGACCAAATATTGTGTCTCTTGTCTCTTGGCTATCTTTCATTGTGCATTTGAATAACTGTTCTATCTACTATTGCTCTACTGTCATTGGTTAAATTGAAGTGGAAATTGTTAAATTGGATGCTATTGGATATTGTTGTAGTAATAGTTGCTACATAGAACAATTGATGAAAATTAACATGGAATTAGAGTTGAGGTGAGAAGCCCAAGAGCATAGAGCAAAAGCATTCACCTTCTAAACAAATGATTGGAAGAGGAAAATATTTTGGTAAAAATGTCTACCTCTTATTTCAAAGATAATGAAAAGCTAGCTGACTCATCTGGCTTTGCAGCATGGAATACCAAGATCAATGTCACTTTAGATGAGCTAGATGTCTTGGAGTACGTGGAAGGAAAGATCTCACCACCACCTGAAAATGCTCCTCAAGCTACCAAATCCAAGTATAAGAAAGGTGAGATTACAACTAAGAAGATTATTATTGATTCTTTAAGAGATCATCTACTTGTTTATATTTCATCCTTGAAGACTTCCAAAGAAATTTATGATAAGATTGTTGGAATGTATGAAGTAAACAATTTGAGCCACATATTGGAATTGAAAAATCAACTCAAGGAGTCTAAGTTGCATAAGGGAGAAACTGTGTAATCATTCTTCATAAGAATCCCTGAGATCATGGACCAACTCTGGACTGCTCAAGAAATTATACCTGACAGGGAATTGGTCAAGATTGCCTTGAGTGGCCTTCCTTCTTCATGGGACATGTTCATTACTTCTATCAAAAATATGGATAGGATCCCTTCTTTTGATGAGCTACTTTTTGTATGCAATCAAGAGGAAAGATTAATGATATCTAGAGGAAGAATTCAAAGGCCAAATGAAGGAGAGCCCAATGTTAAAATTGGACAACTAGGTCCAAACTCCGGGTTGTGCTGCTCAGATGACGATCCCAATATTTTTATTGGATTCCTCTTTCGGAGAGGTGTAAGATTGATCTAAAGATCATCTCGATCGGATGAGCAGAACATGTACTTTGAATTTATTCCACTTATGTGCTAGGTCGGCCTGGATTAAAATATAGACTTAAATGTCTTAAAGGACGTGTCACACACCCCCAAAGATTCCTATATATTGGAGAGACTTAGAGTTCATTTGACATATTGGTGTGGAGGAATTCTCTCTCTCTGGATAGCATTGGAGCTGTGATATATATGGACTATTCTTTGTTTGGGTTGTTCTGGGTGATGTGTGACACGCTTGGCTGAATGACCTATTGAAGACTTTGCTGGTAGAAGCATCCTGCCGATCGCCGTAACGCCACCATCTATCATCTCTGTTTTGGCTTGTCTTCTATCGATCTATTAGTATGTTCTATCTTCTTCAGTATCGTGCCCTAATCTGAAATGGCATAGAACATCTGCAGAAATTAACATGGTATCAGAGCCGAGGAGAAGACGAAGGCCAATTTGAGTTACAGTTATAGAAGGTTGCCACCGTGTTTGAGGGCAGATTGCATGTTGATTAAGGAATGTCTTATGGGCGGCCTATCTCTAAAAGAGAATGCCACAAGCCTCTTTAATGCTTTCCTCAGAAAACAAAGGGGGCATTAAGGAGTAATCGATCTCAAACACAAGCTGTTGTAAAAGCATTAAGGAGTAATCGAGCTCAAACACAACTCAGGAATTCTTGAAGCAAGGCTAACACTGAGTGGGCTATGATCTGCATAACATCTTTGTCTCTGGTTGTTCCTGGTCTATTTGTAATGGCAGGGGAAAGCCAAAATAAAATAAATAAAAATAAAAATCAATCGAACGGAATGTATGAGTCAACTCGGTCGTTGAATGTAGTCCCACAGAGCTATTACGCTGTTTAGATGGCAGCTGGGTGTATTCGGAAAGTCCCACCGAGCTATTACGCTGTTTAGACGGCAGCTGGGTGTATTCGGAAAGTCCCACAGAGCTATTACGCTGTATAGACGGCAACTGGCTGTATTCAGAAACGACCTCAAACGCTTTAAATTGCGTTTTAAAGTCGGCAAAATTGCAGTGTTGCATTGTTGTATTTGCAACTGCACGATTTTGGCCGCAAGAAGAGATGATAGAAGAGATGGAAGGAGAAATGAAAGAAGAAGAAGAGACTCTCCCGATGATCTTGAAGATAACTATCGTCCACCAAAGAGGTCAAGGAACTCTAGGTATGAAAGTAATGCTACTTATCAATTTGAATATATTCTTATTTCTGCATTATCTAGTTCATCTCCTCTGAATTCTTGCGATAGTTGGCTGGTTGATAGTGGGGCCTTTCATCACTTCTCTGGATATAAGGAGGTTCTCTCTAATTTGGTAGAGAAGGAGACCGATTTGAAGATTATTCTTGGTGATAACACCACTCATCCTATAAAGGGCTTTGATTTTGTCAAATTTCATTTGGACTCTGGGTAATTTGTTTTGCTTCATGATGTGATGAATGTGTCGAAATTGAAGAAGAATTTGGTATCGATATTTGCTTTGGCTGATATAGGAATGAGGGTTGCATTCATCAAAGGAAATGTACTCACTTGGCCTGTTCGATCTTATATGAGAAATGCCTTCACATTGGGAGCTAGGTATGAAGGACTCTATAATGTTACTGGAAGGCCCCTTCTAGCTATGGTCCATAATACAAATCATCAAAGCAAGCTATGGCAACGAAGATTGGTAGATCTACATTATGATGCTCTTCCAAGATTGAAGAAGTTGGTCTTTGGGATTACCGATGTTCAAGCTCAACATGATGGAGTATACCCAGGGTGTGCCAGTGGAAAGAAGACAAGGGCACCATTCCACTCTAGTGAAAACAAGACAAAAGACATCCTTCATCTCATTCATTTTGATATATGTGGTCCAATGCCCATGCATTCTCTTGGGGGTCATCTCTATTACATCACCTTCATCGATGATTTCTCAAGGAAGACATGTTATATTATTTGAAGCATAAGGATGAGGCATTAAGGAGACTATTGTGCCCTACACTCCCGAACAAAATGGAGTGGCTGATAGAAAGAATAGGTCCATTGTGGAAGTTTCCTGAGCCATGCTCCATGATCAAAAGTTTCCTAAGTTCCTTTGTGTTGAAGCAACAAGCACAACGGTATATGTTCAAAACAGGTTTCCTCATCAAGCTTCGGACAAGACCCCCGAGGAAGTATTCACAACCGTCAAGCCTGATATTGGTCGTCTCCGGATTTTTGGCTACCTCGTACACTTCCACGTGCCGAAGGACAAAAGAAACAAGATAGAAGCCACAAGAAGAAAGGGTACATTTGTTGGATATAGTGAAGATTCTAAAGCATTTAGAATATATATTTATGGTCAAAGGAAGGTTGAAATTAGCAGGGATGTAACATTCAATGAAGATGTTGCCCTTAGAAAAGTGTTGACACCTAATCCTATGGATGGGTGTGCATTTTTGTATATTATTTATTATTAGGAAATAAGGAAGGCCAAGAGTCATTGGGAGATGAATCCCAATAGCCTCACCTCCCATCTATATAAGCATGTACATTCTTCAGCTAATACACATTCTAGTTTTGAGGAGTTACCTCCTGGTTTGACATGGTATCAGAGCCAGCCCCACAATTGGCATTTCTGCCCTATGGTGTAACTCCCTAACCTTTGCTCAGTCAATATTTTTTAATAGTTTTTGCTGCTCATTAATTGCTAGACTGTTATTCTGCATTTTTTTCCCTATTTAGCCCTGACATTTGCAGCTCCAGCTCCTGCAGCTCCTGAAGACTGCAGGCTCTGTCACTGCCATTCTGCAATTCCAACAGTCCTGCAACTCTGTCATTCTGTAGTTCAATTTCAAATTTTTTTATGTAACGCCCTTTTGGGCCTCCTCATTCATCCCTACGCTCCTCCATTCTCTCACCTCCCTCTCCATTTATCCCTACGCCCTCATACACTTCCCTTCCCCTGCCTGCATTCTCCATTCCCCATTCCCTACATATCGACCTCTCTCCAACGCACTGCTCTAAGTTCCTCGACACACAATACAACGCTGGTTTTGACAGCAGTGATACGCTGTGTTTATATTACAATACAACGCTGTCACATGCATTATACAACGCTTCATTACCATTGTGTAAACGCTGCACAGTCTACAGCTTCTCTGTCATTACGCTCCTCCCATTTCATAATACGCTATTGCTGTCTATTCCGCACAGTATTGCCATAATACTCTCTCAAATATTCCGCACAGTATTGTTGCCTATTCCATATCAATACACTGTCTGCTTTATATACACAATTGGTATCAATACGCTGTCTGCTTTATATAACACAGTCCGTCCTCATTCAGTGGTATTTCAATGCTGTTCCATATATAATACAGCGTTTTGTTCATAGTATATCGCCCTCTGTCATGTTAATACATTGTCTGTACACAGTCCGCCCACGAATTGTAACGCTGTCACTATATTTAAATGCAGGTTGTATTGGTTGCATTGTCATTACGTGGTTGTATTATCATTAAACGCTGTCATGTAATACGCCGTCGTGTCATACTGCGCCCCAGTCCAACACTGCAACGCTACCTCCTACGTTCAACACGCCGTCGTGTCATTCCCACGCATTACATGGTTTAAACTCTGTTGATATATATTACAACGCAGAAATAAACGTTGTCACCACCATGTAATACGCAAGTCACCATGGTTTTATTGTCATTTTAATACGTTGTCACAAAAGTTTAATATGCAAGTCTCTTTTATATAATGCGTTGTCATGGTATGTGTAATGCGCCCCCTCCCATAGTCAGATAATTCCCATTCCTTTTATATATCGCCCCCCCATCACCATTTCACAATATCGCCCTTCCATTCCATATCATCTTTTCACATACAAATTTTTTCCCCAAACAAAAAAAAATACATTTTTTTTGTGCAGAATTCAGATTTTTAGCAAAGAGCTTGAGTTTTTTGAATCAGCTTTTTTAGCAAAGTGTCTCTGTCCTTTTAAAATTCAGCATATTTGCAGCAAAGAGTTTTTTTAGTACATTTTCCAGCAAAGATTTTTTTGTTTTCTCTCCTTCAAGAGAAATTTTCCAGCAGAGTTTTTTTTCTCTCCTCCAAAAGAAGATGACAGTCCCTTCATCTTCTAAAGAGGCTGCCTACTTGGCACAGAGAGAAAAGAGACATGCTTCAGGTCCATCCAAAGGAAGAGAAGACAGAAGACGAAGAAGAAACTTCAGAGAAAAGGGGGGCAAACAATCTAAAGCTCAGCAGCAAACAAATCAAGACAGAGGTAAAACTGATGACAAAGACAAAGGTAAACCAGCTGAATCAGCTCATTCTGTTCTAGCACATTGTAACAATGGAGTAACTGAAAACCTATTTGATGTTTCATTTACTTCATGGAGAGATGATTGGTTGCTAGATTCGGGAGCAACATGTCACATGACATTTAGAAAAGATTTTTTTGAAGATTTCACTGACAAAGTTGATGGAGCAGTATATTTCGCAGATAAATCCAAACTCAAGCCATCGGGGCTTGGCACAGTCAGGCTTAAACTGCCTGGTCTTCCTGATCATATCCTACATGAGGTTCTATACCTCCCGGAGTTGAAGAGAAACTTGCTGGCCCTGATCGAAATCCGGCAGCAAGGACACTCAGTTCACTTGTTTGATGGCAAGGCAGAGGTCAGATCAGCATCAGATCACTCACTTGTCATGGAGGGAATAGAAGAAGGGAGACTCTTGAAACTGAAAGGTTCATCTGCTCATGCTCAAAACTTTGCATTCAGTTCACATCATGATGAAGGTACATTTCCATCAAGTCTTTTATGGCATGCTAGATTTGGACACTTAAATTATGACATCCTTCGTTTGTTGAAGAAAAATGGTGTTGATGGACTGCCTACAATTCCTAGAAAACCTAAGGAATGTGATGCTTGTATTCTAGGAAAGCATAGCAAACAGCCATTTCATGATTCACACTCAAGAGCACATAGGAAACTTGAACTTGTTCATTGAGATTTATGTGGCCCTATGTCTATTGCTTCTGCAAATGGAAACAAATACATGATGACATTTATTGATGACTACACCAGAATGTGTTGGATTTACTTACTGAAGAATAAGTCTGATGCTTTTCAAACTTTCAAGAATTTTTATGTATGGATTGAAAATGATGCACAAACACATATTGGCTCTCTACGTACTGATAATGGAAAAGAATACACCTCAAACGAATTTGAAAATTATCTTCGTCAACATGGAATCAAACATCAAACAACTGTGCCATATAATCCACAACAGAACGGTGTAGCTGAAAGAATGAACAGAACCATTTTAAATATGGTCCGCTCCATGTTATTTTTCAAGAATGTAAAATTGATGTTTTGGGCTGATGCGGTTCTATGTGTTGTTTACATAAAGAATAGGTGTCCTTCAAGTTCAATTAGAAATAAAACTCCTTTTGAAATGTGGCATGGCCACATTCCTTCGGTAAAGCATTTCAGGGTCTTTGGGTCCACTTGTTATGCCTTGATACCCAAGGGTCAAAGGAACAAACTTGGTGCTAGAAGCAGAAAATGTATCTTCTTGGGGTACTCCAATACCTCCAAAGGATATCGTCTCTATGATGATGCAAATAAGAAGTTTGTGATAGCAAGAGATGTCATATTTCTTGAATCTTCCAAGAGTGACAAGGTTGTTGAGCGGCAACTTGATCGCCTGGACAGATTCACACATGCAAAGTATTTCCAAGAGTTTGATAATGTGATTCCACACCTTGAAGGGGGGATTCCGATATTGAATCAAACTGTGGAATCATTTCCTGAACCACACTCTCCCCCACATGAAGAAACAACCACGGATGACACATTGAATGATGTGATTGACGGAATTGGGAGATTGAATCTTGAATCAATCCCAACTCAGTCAAGTGACCAGCCTGGGCCATCTCAGAAAGGTCCTCCCAAATGGCTAACAAAGACACTGGAGGATGTTCATCCTGATGAGGTTGGAAAAACAGGAACAAGAAGTTCCACTCAAGAAATCGAAGGTGATGTAGATAATTATGATTCCCCTGTTGATATGGATATTGCTTATAACTGTGAATTGATTTTGTCTACAGATCATGAACCAACTTCCTTCAAAGAAACCGCTTCTCATGATGAATGGAAAGAAGCGATGTAGAAGGAGTATGATGCCTTGATAAAGAATGGCACTTGGAAGCTGGTTGATCCACCTTTGGGAACGAAACCAATTGGCTGTAAGTGGGTCTACAAGAACAAGTACAAAGCAGACGGCTCACTTGACAAGCACAAGGCTAGGCTTGTGGCAAAAGGATTCGCACAGAAAGAAGGAGTCGATTATGAAGAAACTTTTGCTCCCACAACAAAATGGACCACCATCCGGACTCTCTTTGCCTTAGCAGCTCAGAGTGGATGGAAAGTCCATCAGATGGATGTAAAAACAACCTTCTTGAATGGAGATCTAAAGGAGAAAGTTTATATGTCCCAGCCAGAAGGATTTGTGATAAAGGGTCAAGAACACAAGGTTTGCAAACTTGTAAAATCCTTGTATGGCCTCAAGCAAGCACCACGAGCCTGGTATGAGAAGTTGACCGAGCATCTTCTGAAACTTGATTTCAAACACTTTGATCTTGATGATGCGACTTTGTTTGTTAAGAAAGTTGGAAAAACAGTTGTATATCTTGTGGTATATGTAGATGATCTTTTGATAACAGGAAACAATGAGAGCTATATTGCATCCTTGAAGAAAGAGTTGAAGAAAGGTTTTGAAATGACTGATTTGGGTCATGTTCATTACTATTTGGGTATTGAAGTAATTCAACATCCTAAATTCATATTTATTTCTCAAAAGAAGTACATTGGAGATCTCTTGAACAAGTTTGGCATGGATATTTGTAAACCATAAGCACTCCAATGGAACAAAACTTGAAGCTCACATCTATTGAAGGGAAGGAATTTGAGGATTCAACTAAATATGAAACTGACTTGTAGGAAGTCAAAAGTATCGACCACCACCGGACGACATCTCATTTCTTGTTGGAATCCTCTCAAGGTTCATGAAAAAACCTTGTGAAGGACATTAGTCTGCTTTGCAAAAAGAGTGCTAAGGTAAACACAAGGGGACTCAAGACTTTGGACTCAAATATACACAGTGTGACTTCAACTTGGCCAGGATGCTACGATTCGGACTTTGATGGCGACAAAACGGGGGAGTGTCTACTACAGGTTACACCATGAGTCTTGGATCAGGAGCTGTCTCATGGAGATCACGCAAACAGTCAGTTCCAGCAGATTCCACGACAGAGGCAGAATATGTGGCAGCAGTTGAAGCAACAAAGGAAATTGTGTGGCTCGGAAAATCTTGGAAGATTTGCAGATGAAACAAATGTATTCCACACCACTCATGATCGACAACACTTCTGCAATAAAGTTGGCCAAGAACCCAAAGTTCCATGATCGAACAAAGCACATCAATACAATGTACCATCTAATTCGACATCATGTTCAGGCCAAAACCATCCATCTACATCATTGTTCCACAAATGAGCAAACTGCTGACATCTTCACCAAAGCACTTGGAAGAGAAAAGTTTGAAAAGTTCAGATCGATGCTTGGACTCACCAACATCCCTTCGGATTAAAGGGGGGAATGTTGACACCTAATCCTGTGGATGGGTGTGCATATGTATTTTTGTATATTATTTATTATTAGGAAATAAGGAAGGCCAAGAGTCATTGGGAGCTGAATCCCAATAGCCTCACCTCCCATCTATATAAGCATGTACATTCTTCAGCTAATACACATTCTAGTTTTGAGGAGTTACCTCTTGGTTTGACCTCCCTTTGCCTCTTCCTCCTGAAGACAAGAGTAATGATATGGATATTCTAGAAGATCCTTTCGTGCCTAAATCTGAGAAGGACATTGTTGATTATCCCATGGAGCCTATGGATCCCTTGGATCCTCCTCCATGTGATCCCCCTACGAGGAAAATACCACTTTGGCTCAAGGACACACTACAAGATGCTGAGAAACATGCTGCTGCTCATGGAAATTTCAGGGAAAGCAAGAAGCCATGCAGGTACCAAGCATATGTTGTTGCTATGAGCAACATGATTCAAGCTGAGCCTCATACCTTTAAAGAATTCGTGAAGGAACAAGTCTGGAAGGATGCTATGGCCGAAGAATATGAATCTATTATGAAAAATGACGCTTGGGATGTCGTGCCGAGACCAAAGAATAGATCAATGGTGACCTCCAAATGGCTCTACATGATAAAGCACAGAGTTGATGGAAGCATTGAAAAATACAAGGTGAGGTTCGTAGCCCATTGATTCTCCCAAAAAATCGGAGAAGACTACAATGATATATTTTCTCCTATGGCCCGATATACAACCATCCGTTCGATAGTTGCCCTTGCTGCCAGTCAGGGATGGACTCTTCATCAAATGGATGTCAAAATTGCATTCTTACATGGTTTGCTTCAAGAAGAAGTGTACGTTGAACAACCTTGAGAATTTGAAGTTAATGGCAGGAAGACCATTGTATGCCGATTGAAGAAAGCTCTCTATGGTTTGAAGCAAGCTCCTCACACTTGGTATGCTCGCATCAACATTTACTTGATGAAGTTGGGATTTACAAGAAGTAGTGTTGATACAAACTTGTACTTCAAAATGATCCAAGGTATGCTTCTCATTTTGGTATTATATGTTTATGACTTATTCTTGAAAGGTGCAGACCCTCTCATTCTAGAATGTAAGAGGGAGTTGGCTTCCAAATTTGAGATGAAAGACCTTAGTTTGATGCACTATTTCCTGGGACTATAAGTATGGCAAAAGCCGGGCGAGATTTTTCTCTCAGAAGGAAAATATGTTGTAAAATTGTTGGAAATATTTGACATGGTTGAGTGCAAGTCCTTGCCTACACTTATGGAGATGAATTTCAAGAATCTAAGTGGAGAGGCTACTGGACCGGACCTAGCAAACTTGTCTGAGTATAGACAACTGGTTGATGCTTTGATGTTCCTCGTGAACACTCGCCTCGATGCTTTGCAGTCAACACTTTGAGCTAGTTTATGACCGAGCCTTTGGGTTGCTACCAAGCATGTATTGAGAATTTGAGATATCTACATGGGACTATTAACCTTGGATTGAGATATGCCTTTGGCGATGTTAGACTACATGGATATACAGATGCAAATTGAGCTGGCAGTGTTGTCGACAGGAAGAGTACTTTCAGATGCTATTTTAGTCTGGGATCCACCATGATATCGTGGATGAGCAAGAAGCAGTTATCCGTAGCCCTTAGCACTGCTGAGGCTGAGTATATTGCAGCCAGCTTGGCAAGCTGTGAATCAGTTTGGTTGAGGAAGCTCTTTGTAGAGCTATTGTGTAGGTTCTGGACCCAACAATCATCTATTGCAACAACAAGAGTGGGATTCGTTTGTCAGAGAATCCTATGTTCCACGACAAGTCCAAGCATATAGAGATCAAATATCATTACATCCGAGACATGGTGCAGAGAGTGAAAATTTCTGAATGTTACACTTATGCAGAAATCTTACTATTAGGTCTGGTTATGCCCCTCCTACTTAATTAAGTTATTAAGCTGAAAATTCAGATTAATATCGAAGCAAAACACATAACAGACTTTCACCAAATCTAGATCTAGAAAAAGTACATGCACACGTAGACAAAGTGACTAGGTGATTTTCTGGACAAATAGTCCCCGGAAAAACCCAATGCGGGAAAACTGGTCTGCTGGCTGCTAGAGGGTTTTATTATTAAGAATTTTCTGAATACAACAAATCTGGGTTCCAGATCTGGAAAACGTGATAGAGAAATAATAGATCTGCAACTCACTGGCTGTTTTGAAGCCAAAATAATGACCGATCCACACCCTCAAACGGGATTTATAAGACTCAGCCAAAATAAGGCCCTAGAAACCCCAAGGCTGCCCCTGAAGCCCCTGCGTCCCTCAGCGTTGGCCTGGAAAGGGCTGTGTTACCCCAGACTGGGTGACGCAGTCCTTACGCTGCCCCTTAGGGTCTCTGTGTAACCCTTGAGGGCTTCTAGCTGAATCACGCTACCCTGGGAGGGGCTGTGCAGCACCTGCGTAGCACAGTTGCTGCCCTCTCTGCTACTACTCTGCTGCTTCTCTACGCTGCCTCTCTGAGCTGATCTCTTCCTCTTGCTTATTCTAGACCCTGGGATCAGATTATCCCCTTGGCCTAAATTCCCCTCCTGTAGCTGAAACACTTCTGAGAATTCTTAGCAAACCCACCCTAGAATCTCAACTTAGCTTCAGTGCTCTGCCTCTGTGTGTTCTTACAAATGACCCCAAGCCTTTCCTTTATACTTTTCTCGTTGGGAAACCAACGACCATGATCAAACCTTGAATCAATGGCTAAGATTAAAAGAAAGCTTGATTTGTGTGACTTAAAACAATTTCATCACATGTTTAATTTAATTTACTTTAATTATTTAATTTTCCTGAGTTTAGACTTAGGAAATACATTAAAATAATTAATTAATTAAATATCTCCTAAACCAGATGAATTTCCCAAATCCCTTTCTGGGTCTTGTAGATCAAGTGACTCTAGTCCTTCCACAAAATTTGGGAGCTACAACACATCTGATGCTACCTCAAATACACAAAATCTCAACACTCCCTCTTAGCATCAAGAGTGTGCTCTAGCAATACATCACGCTATGCATTACAAGACTTTGAGTACGGGTTCTGTGTTGCCACTCAACTCTGCACTGCTGCTGCCATTCTATACTGCTGCTTATGACTCTGTCACTGCCACTACAACATCTGTACTGCAACTCCCTCTCAATTTGCTGCATCTATGCTGCTCATAGCACTGCCACTGCTGATCTGCTCCACTACAACTTCCGTTGTTGAGAGAAACAACTGAATCTCCTGCCCAATCTTTGATAGACAAGTCAGATGGGTTGCATCCTCATCACTGAAGCTCCATAGGCTACTGATTTGTGCTGGCATCTAAAGGATGATGCACAACAACAACTCTGCACCGTGTAAATAGACTCCTTCTGCACTGCTGAAGTCAAATAAAACCCTTGTGCAGAAATCCCTCACGCTGCTGTTGTGCTACGGTGTGACTTAAGACAATTTCATCACATGTTTAATTTATTTAACTTTAATTATTTAATTTTCCTAAGTTTAGACTTAGGAAATACATTCAAATAATTAATTAATTAAATATCTCCTAAACCAGATGAAATTTCCCAAATCGCTTTCTGGGTCTTGTAGATCAAGTGTACTCTAGTCCTTCCACAAAATTTGGGAGCTACAACACATCTGAAGCTACCCCAAATACACAAAATCTCAACACTCCCTCTTAGCATCAAGAGTGTGCTCTAGCAATACATCACGCTATGCATTACAAGACTTTGAGTACAGGTTCTGTGCTGCTGATGTTTTCACTGATGCCACTCAACTCTGCATTGCTGCTGCCATTCTGTACTGCTGCTCATGACTCTGCCACTTCCACTACAACATTTGTACTGTAGCTCCCTCTCAATTTGCTGCATCTATGCTGCTCATAGTACTGCCACCGCTGATCTGCTCCACTGCAACTTCCATTGTTGAGAGAAACAACTGAATCTCCTGCCCAATCTTTGACAGACAAGTTAGATGGGCTGCATCCTCATCATTGAAGCTCCATAGGCTGCTGATCTGTGCTGGCATCTGAAGGATGATGCACAACAACAGCTCTGCACCGCGTAAGTAGACTCCCTCTACACTGCTGAAGTCAGATCAACCCCTTGTGTTGAAATCCCTCACGTTGTTGTTGTGCTGCGGTGTCCTCCTGAAGCCTCCACGCTGCTGCAGCTCTGGTTTGCGTTGTTGAAGTCACATCAGCCCCTACGCTGCTGCAGCTCTGGTTTGCGTTGTTGAAGTCACATCAGCCCCTACGCTGCTGCTGCATCTACACTGTGTTGCTCCTTCCAGCTTCCAGATCTGCCTCTGCTTCATCCGTGATCTATGCACACACTGCTACACTTGTCCCGCTACTATCTTAACGCTCCCGTAGCTCGGATGTGATCCAAGAGATGAGCTGCTCAAGGATCCCGCCACCATTTTGTAGTTCCTCTATAGATCCATGTCGCCCTACTTTCGTGGTTCATGAGCGCTCATGGTTGCATCATCTTCCGACCCATCATCCGCCACAACAACCTTGGAAGAAGAAGCTTCCTTGTCCCTTTTCTTCAGAGGACAATGGTTGGAAAAATGTCCCATTTCACCACACTGGAAGCACTTGATCTTTGAAAGATCCTTCTTCTTTCCCTGTTGCCTCTTTGATGCCAAGGCCGCATCTTCTTCATCTTCCTTCTTCACTTTGCTCAATCCAGAGCTGTACTGCTTCTTGGTAATTCTGCGGAGTTCTTCTTGACGCATAATTGCCCACAAGTTGTCCCAATCTGGGAGGTCCGCTCTGCCCAAGACACTTTGTACAAAGGTTTCACACTCATCTGTGACTGCGTTGAGAGTCGTCTTGACCATCAACTCATCTTCCACCTTAGCTCCTGTTGCAGTCAACTGATCTCTGATTGACTGCAATCTGAAGAGGAAATGTTCCATGTCTTCACCCTTGGTCATCATGAATGACCACATCTGAGTCTCCAACATCATCTTCCTTTGGACAGACTTTCCCTCATATAGGGAAGTTAAGGCCTTCCACATCTCATTAACTGTCTTCTTTTCAGCTATGTGTGGGACAATATGGTCCTTAATTCCATCCATGATCAGCGGCTTGCAGCTTCATTATGCTTCCGTAGGAGATCTACATCGGTCGGTGTGGCTAGAGTTTGCTCTGCATGGTCTCTTAGATGATATGCCTCTAGGACTATCAGGATCCTAGCCTTCCAAACTGAGAAGTTGGATAGGCCATCCAATCTGTCCTGATCACGCAATCCATGAGGAGTCATCTGCTCAGAAATGTGTCGAAGCTCCTCTTCTTTCTGCTAGAGATCTGGATCTAGGGTCCTTTGCGAAATGGGCACCCTCTGCTCCCTCTGACAACTGATTTCCCTCCTTGGAAATCTGCCAAATCAACAATGATTCAGCTCTCTTTGATCCTCTGATCAATCTGCAAGTTTCTTTGGCTAGAAACTCTCTGAGAAGTTGATCTCCTCCCGCTCTTTATCACTTGTGCTTAGGCTAAAAATTTGAAAACTTCGGAAATTTAACCCCACCAGCACCTTCTGATTTTCTGTAGCTATGCTTCAGGCTCTTCTGGATCTGACGGATTCAAATCTATGTTACACTGGCTGGCTTCTGACAATACCAACGATGTCTTTGCACTGCCTCTGCGCAGTAATTGCATGGGCTTACTGTGAGACAGCATTGGACTGCGTCACCCTGCCCTCTGCGTAACTTCTGCAGCTCTGAAAACTGCGCTGTCCCTCCAGATCTGCCCTTCTGCTGCTTTTCCTGCTGCTTTCTGCAGCAAGAACCTGCAATCTTCTGCTGGCCACCCTCCTAGATCTACAATTGCTCTTATACCATGTGAAAATTTCTGAATGTTACGCTTATGCAAAAATCTTATTGTTAGATCTGGTTATGCCCCTCCTACTTAATTAAGTTATTAAGTTGAAAATTTAGATTAATATCGAAGCAAAACACATAACAGAGTTTCACCAATCAAGATCTAGAAAAAGTACATGCACACATAGACGAAGTGACACGGTGATTTTGTGGACAAATAGTCCCCGAAAAAACCCAATGCGGGAAAACCGGTCTATTAGCTGCTGGAGGGTTTTATTATTAAGAATTTTCTGAATATAGCAAATCTGGGTTCCAGATCTGGAAAAATCGACAGAGAAATAATAGATCTGCAACTCACTGGCTGTTCTGAAGCCAAAATAATGACTGATCCACACCCTCAAACGAGATTTACAAGACTGCCAAAATTATGCCCTAGAAACCCCAGCGCTACTCTGAAGCCCCTGTGTTAGCCTCTAAAGCCCCTGCATCCCTTAATTCTGGCCTGGAAAGCGCTGTGTTACCACAGACTGGGTGATGCAGTCCTTACGCTGCCCCTTAGGGTCTCTGCATAACCCCAGAGGGCTTCCAGCTGAATCACACTTCCTTGGGAGGGACTGCGTAGCACAGTTGCTGGCCTCTCTGTTGCTGGTCTCTTGCTTCTCTGCGTTGCCTCTCTGAGCTGATCTCTGCCTCTTGCTGATTCTAGACCCTAGGATCAGATCATCCCGTTGGCCTAAGTTCCCCTCTTTGCAGCTAAAACAATTCTGAGAATTTTTAGCAAACCTGCCCTAGAATCTCAACTTAGCTTCAGTGCTCTGCCTCTGTGTGTTCTTACAAATGACCCCAAGCCTTTCCTTTATACTTTTCTCGTTGGGAAACCAACAACCATGATCAGATCTTGAATCAATGGCTAAGATTAAAAGAAAGCTGATTCGTGTGACTTAAGACAATTTCATCACATGTTTAATTTAATTAACTTTAATTATTTAATTTTCCCAAGTTTAGACTTAGGAAATACATTAAAACAAATAATTAATTAAATATCTCCGAAACCAGATGAAATTTCCCAAATCCCTTTCTGGGTCTTGTAGATCAAGTGTACTCTAGTCCTTCCACAAAATTTGGGAGCTAGAGCACATTTGATGCTACCCCAAATACACAAAATCTCAACAGAGAGGAGCCGTGAGACTCGTCCACATTTTGACAGTGAGCAAATCACTAATATCCTCACCAAGGCTTTGCCGGAAGGGAAGTTCTTGGTCTTCAGTGAGCAGCTTGGACTGGTTGAGGGACTTGGGATAGAGTGCGATCCCTACCCCTTGCAGTAGGTGGATCTCACCCAAGTTGGTGGATGCAAGTGTTCTACCTTCTAACTCTTCACGGTTAAGATGGATGATCAGGGATAATAAGGTAGAGTGTGATCCTTACCTCCTGGTAAGTTGATCTCACCTATTGTCAGGTACTTTGGGATAGAGTGTGATCCCTACGCATTGGGGTAGGTTGGTCTCACCCATCGTCTTTAGTTTCGGGGGGTAGCCATGGCTCCCCGATGATGGTGATGATGATTCCAGGTGGTAGCCATGGCTCCCCGATGATGGTGATGATGATGATTTCGAGCGGTACTAGAGTCTCCCAGATGGTGATAGAGACAGGGTGGTAGCTGGAGCTCCCCTATAGCAATTTTTCTTCTTTCAATTCAATAATGTTCAACATGAGATGAGCAAGGATGAGCAGGGATGTACAGGACATGATGATGAGGTACATATGATGATCACATGATTTGGTTGGAATTTCTCCCAAGCTAAGAGGGAGTGTTGATTTTGCAGCTCAGTGACAAATGCCAACCATTACATTGAATTCTTCTTTTCAAGAGGGCCAAAATTGAATTTTGGGGCACTCAATTTGAATAAGGAAAAGTGGATTCTTGAAGTCAAGGCTGCAGTTGCACTAATTGTAAGGGTCGGCCTAAGGGCAAATTGCCCCTCTAAAGTTGCATATAAATTCAAGTGACCCCATGCCTCATTTGGACATCACACAACACATTCTTCTTCTCTCTCTTCATTTGTTTGGTTCATACAGGTTAAAGGCAACTCTTTCTCTTCACACATGTGAGGATCTTGGAGGCAACTTTGACTTTTTTGCGTTGACTTTTCAGCTTGATAGTTTCACTGTAGTTTGACCAAGTTTGACTTCATGTTTTTATTTGCTTTGACCTGCAAAAATCCGATTTCTTGAGGCCAATTTCACTGGCTGTAGTGAATAAATAATGTAAAGCCAAATTCAGTGACACCTGAAGACATTCAAGAAATTACAAAAGTAATTTCTTAAGAAAGTAAAAGGGCGATTCAAAATATGCAAAAGGAAATTGACAAAATCACAGCTAACAAGAATGAAGAAGTTGCTCGCCTTAAGGACCACAACGAAAAATTGCTAACACAAATTAAGAAACTAAAGAAGGATAAGAAGTCGTTGGAAAACAAGGTGCAACAACTTGTCGAAAATGAAGCATCGAAATCTTCAAATATAGAAGTTCAAGTTGAAGAAAAATCGAACGTTGATCCAGTAAATGTCTCAGTTGAAGAGGACGACAAGCAAGTTGCAGAAGAAACACACTTAGATGCCAGACGAACGAGGAACATTCTAAGTGAAGGTTCTGTAACCTACTCAATAACATCCTCGCCGAAAGAAAATCAAAGTCAAACCAAAAAAGTTCCCTATTGACATCCAAATCACGGAAGCAGACAACTCAACCAAACTATGTATTCAGAATAGAAACAAGCTAATATTCTGACGAATACTAACGAATCATCACAAGTTGCTAGTCATCGTAAGGTTCCACAGAAGATTGATTTAGGATGGTCCGATCCATTCTCAGTGCGACAGTTTTGTTTGTCACTTAGAGGATCGTATCAACTTGTATCGACAAGGATGACTACCCTGAGACGAGAAGATGTTCGTAGCAGGAAAAGAAATCGAGGCCTTTCATCGACAAGCTTCAAGGACAAAGATTTTTGAGGGGAAGGCAATGTAATGAATAAATAATGTAAATAAATGATAAATTAGTTAATTAGTAATTAGGCTGAAAGGTCATGTCTGATAAGACATGACCTTTCGTGAAGAGGCACCTGTGTAGGTATATAAGCAGGACTCATTTGTAACATTCAATCATCTATCTCATATCTTTTATAATATAATATTTGTATCCTCATGGATATCTTTGTATTCCAAGTGTTCTGGAGTATTTTAACCTGAAAAGGAACTTTGTTCGCTTCACTGGCACAAAAACTGAGGCAATCAAGGTAGTTTGACTGGTGTTGACTTTCTGGTTTGATTGCAGAAAATTGAAGACTATAACAACAAAGTGTTTGTCTCCTTTGACAGAGTTTGACTAAGGTTTTGAGGATTGTTTTGGGTTGACTTTGACTAGCATTTGAGGTCGATTTTGTCTGATGTTGACCGAGCTCCTAAAGGGCTTTTTTGACCATTGATTGTTGACTGGTTAGGGCTGACTTCACTGCTATTGACTTGGACAGAATTACAATTGAATTGTGTTCACTCTCTCGTCTCTAATTTGACAAATAACATGATATTTTGACTTGACTGAATATTGTATATTGGTTTTGGATATTGGCTAGTCAAAGTTTGACTTTGACTCTTGGATGTTGTACTCTCTCTACTGAAC
Source organism: Pinus albicaulis (assembly GCA_034641835.2). Taxonomy (NCBI): domain Eukaryota; kingdom Viridiplantae; phylum Streptophyta; class Pinopsida; order Pinales; family Pinaceae; genus Pinus; species Pinus albicaulis. Next base: position 176,676 of record JAXQQM020087013.1, on the reverse strand, counting down.
ATTTGAAGGCAATCTAATAGAAGAAGATTTGCAAAGGGTTTTCCCCATTGTAAGGTTTTTCCTTGGTCATTGACCAAATATTGTGTCTCTTGTCTCTTGGTTGTCTTTCATTTTGCATTTGAATAATTGTTCTATCTATTATTGCTCTACTGTCATTGGTTAAATTGAAGAAGTGGAAATTATTATATTTGGTGGTATTGGATATTGTTGTAGTAATAGTTACAACATAGAAAAATTGATGAAAAATTAACATTAGGCACTGACATTCTTGGATGGACACATAAACACACATCCATAAGAAGAGGTATCATTACCTTCAGGGCCAGGGGAATCAAATCAAAATCCCACTATAGAGTCTACCCATTATGAGGCTGAGGATGATGATCAGGATGATAGCCATTAGTACTAGTGGTATTGTAGTTTAGTACTATGTTTATTTTCAAGCTCTAGCCATTTAGAGCCTCTTTCTTGATGTATTTTGGTTTAGAGATGTATTGCATTGAGTGTTATTTTGGTTATATGCACTCTTGCTATATAATGAGAACTTTTGCATATAACGATTATACACAATCTAGGAGGGCTATTTATCTAATGGTTAAGGGCTACAAGTAGACAATATGGCATTCTTTATAACAACTCCTAATTGGGTAAACAAGAGATCACAAGGTAGATGGGAAGGTATTGGTAATGGGAGCTCCACAACTAAACTAACTGAATAGAAGAAGTTAAGCTTTACTCACGAGGGATGTTAGGGTTCAAATCCCTTCTATGTTCGATAAGGTGAGAACATTCATTAACAATATGAGATCTAGGGTTCTCGTTCCATACTCCTGGAGACAAGGTGCTCCCAAGTCTAGCTTTGACAATCCATCTTGTAATCAAATTACGAAATATGCGATAGAATATACATGCCATACATGAAATATTGTAAAAATATGAAATAAATTACACAACAATCACCTTTCTTCCAAGGCTTGGAGCTAGCTGGCTTACATGTTCTTCCATTAATCACTAAGTTCCAATCCTTAAATAGATTTGAGCTCTAAGTCATACAATAAAATAATATTTGTTTTCCTAGATCTACCTTTCTCTCCAAAGAATACAATAAAAATAAGTCTCTCAACCATTTGCATATTAAAAGCAGCACAACATTTGTTGAGATCTCAACTTCCATCAACAAAATATTTGATGAAAACAAAATAATATTATCTTCATCTAATTAACTCGAACAATCAAGTCAACATGATAAAATAATGGAGTTAGTTACAACAATTTCTAGCCAAAAAACTTCCTAGTTGTGGTCAATGGACTTTATCCTCCAAATGTCCACAAACCAACATGTAAAGAAGTTGATCCATGTGGAATTTTTTTGTAAATCAGAAAACAACTACAAAAGGTAGCTCGTTGTGGACCAAATTGGCTCAATCCCACATAATAGCAAATTGTGGATGATAATCTATGGTAGTCAAGGAACCATGGCTCAAGTTTAATATGATAGCTCATTGTTTTAGAGTGGTTGCTAGCTCAGAAGTGGATTGCACTGTCATGTGGTGTGTGGATCCATATCGAGTCAACTCCTTAATTTGCCCTTTACCAACTACATGTTGAAGTCCATTGATCTTGCTTTCACAAATGGTGCTATGTGAAGTGTATGCCCAACCCATCTAAATGAAGTGGCTAATGAGACGTTTGACTTGGGATGATGGTTTCACTCTTTCGCCATGTCATATTCCACCACCATGGTGGTTGCTTCAAAGTTTAATGTGATAGACTTAGGTTATGACTCTATGATATGACGACTCTATTAGTTTCGCTTGTATAAGCTCCATATAACATTAACACAATCCCATAATCCTCTTTATTAGGATTTTGAACAAGTTTCCTCCTATGTGATTGGTAGCTTCTTGTCTTGTACAATACCCAATTTACCATATTGTATACGCTTAATCTAGGAGGCGGCCTCGCTTGTATGCAGTGAAATATCATGGTTGAAAACATGTATCGAATCCATATGGGTGACGACTCCATAATCAAAATTTAAAGTGCCTTGGTTTAGAAGGGGGCAACCCCCTTATTTCAATAGAGATGATAACCGAGGAGTATGAGCTCCAAATCAATTGATACACCGTGGTTAACATTGTTAATTTTTAATGCCAAATTCAGATTTAATGTCTCATGTAGTTATTTTACACTTTATTTTACCCAGTAAATGATTTTTTCTATAGTAAATAAAATTTGAAAACTGCAAATAGAAAATTCTTTGGCACTTTAACTCAACAAATAGTAGCAAAAAATATTTTAGAAAAATAACCCGAGAAAAAATTAGACAAGAACAACAATTATTTTAAACCTCCAATCTCTCTTCATTAAATTTTATCAAAGAAATCACAAAATCCCTTACTAGGGAAAATGGCCCTTTGAAAATACTTTAAAATTACAACGAAGCTTGAGATAAATTCTTCCAGCAAAATTAATGACCCACTTGACCTCCTCAAGCTCCTGCGCATCCACACCTACGGGTCCCTTCTAATTTCATCAACTATAGAAAATTCCCCTGCTGTCTTTGTCCTTCTTCTTTAACCCTTGTGAACCTCTCACTAACCAAATTTGCACTATGACTCATGCAAATTCTTCAAAAACCCTCTTTGAAATTATCTTGTGTGTCTCCATCCTCTCCCTCAGGTTCTCTTTGTAATTTCTCCATAGGCCAAGTCCCTAATCTCCAAAGTGATTAAGGGCTAGGATTAAATCCTACCTTTCTTTGATCAATGATGGAGATTAGATCTAAGTCACTTAAATAATTAATTATTTATCCTTAGATAAAATTAGCCTTGTTGATGTTTGTAGCTTGGGAAGGTACTTATGCACATGCCAAAGTGTCTAGGCATGTAGAAGTCACTCAAGATCTCCTTAGAATGTTAGTTTTGTAGCATCAAATGTGTTCTAGCCTTGAAATTTTGTGGAGAGGCTAGAATACATGAGATCTCCAAAAACCCAGAAATCGTTTTTGGAAATTTTGTGTAGAAATGACTTAATTAGATTATTAGCCAATTTTTATATATTTCCTAAGTCTAAACTTAGGGAATATGATTAATTAATCAGAATTAATTAAGTCAAGGTGTGAATGTTCTAGAGACTCACATGGATGGATTTCAAGTTAATCCTAGCCATTGATTAAGATCTAATCTTGGCAGTTGAACTCTCAACAAAGGATTATAAGAAGTCGATGGGGCTTCGAGAAGACACACTTGAGAAATTTGATTTTACTGGGAAATCGATTTCCAGAGCAGTAGTTGTTTGTTGCCGGAGAGAGGTTCAGTGGGATCGAAGCAATGAGAGAGGGGCAGAAACAGTGAAGCCGGAGGAGGCATTCTAGATCCAGTGAGTGCATTTTTAGAGAGGCAAAGAAGCCACAGTGAGGCTGACGCAGTAGCCTCTAGGGGCAAATTTGTATTTGTTGGGTAGAAGCAGTGATTCAGAGCCGAAAGCCGAGGAGAGTTTCTAGAGGCCAGGTGAGTCATTTTCCCAGACAACAGCTAACCAAACGGCTTGAGGAGAAGCTTTTCCGAGCTAGGTGACGTAGAGACTGCGTGAAAGTGACGCAGTGACTGCGCAAAAGCAGTTTGGACGACTCAATTTTGAGTTGAGGTCAGTGCTCGGATTCGCCTGTGGAGTGAGGAAAATCCCCACAAGATTTTTCTTGCTAGTTTTCTCTGTAGGATTTCCAATTTGGGCATCCAGTTGTACTCAGATTATTTCACTGCTGCATAATATTGAAACCTTCAGTTGCTACACCAGTTTTCTGAAGTTGAGTTTTTTTGGGGACTTACGTTTGAAAATAACTGTGTTATTTTATGTGTGCTAGTATTTCTTCCAGCGTTTATTTTTTCCGCAGTTTATTTGCGTAGGTTGCAGTGTATTTATTTCGATATTTATCGTAGGAAACAACAGATAAATTGTTAAATAGAATTAACAATTAGAAGAAACAATATTAGTTGTTGCAATAGGATTCGGGTCTCCGAATTTTCACATGGTATCAAAGCACATATGATGAACCAGAGAGCTCAGTAGCAAAGAAAGGAGTAGTTTCGTTGCTCAGTGTGGGCAACAGTTCGAAACCCCAGAGGGTAGCACAATCACCTTGGCCAAGAGGTCATATTTCTTGAGGAAAATCAATTTTTCTAAGATAGCGACAAAAAATTCGATTTCTCCAAATCGAGGAATTCTAGAGGCAGAGGGAGCAACCAATATTTTCTTGTAGAGCATATCTCTAGCTGGACGCAGTAGTTTTGCAACAGTTTGCTAGAGAAAAAACTAGCGTCGGGTGGAAGAATAGCACAGACTGAGGGAAAATTTTCCTTAGGGAACTTCTAGTCTCGACTAGTTCGATTTCCCTTGCATATCAATAGTCGTTGTGAGCAGAGTTTCTCACTCCAAGAAGGGAGTGCGAATAGCTGAGTAGCAGATGAGTAGAAAGGAAGAGGATATTTTCGACATTTTTTGTTGAGATGGCCACAACTGGGCTTCGAGATCAGGAAAGGTTGGATGGAGCTTCCAACTATATGTTAATTGGAAGGCAAGGATCTCCTTCCTTCTATATGAGTTTGATCTCAAGGCTTATATCGATAATGTGGTAGAATATCCCACAAATGCGGATCAACTCAAAGAGTACAGAAAGGAGATGGCAAGGGCAAAGAGGTTGATCCTTGATGGTGTTCGGGGTCACATTGTAGTGGCCAAGCCAACGACCAAAGAGATGTGGGATATACTTTCCACGTTGTAGATGTACTTGGAGGAGAAGCTGAGATGCGTCAGGATGCAAAAAGGGGAACGCATAGACCCCTTCCTCACCAGGATTCAGGAGATCCGGGATCAACTTGCAGTTGTTGGGGCAATGCCTCAACCCACAGAGCTAGTACGATTGACACTCAACAGTATCTCCGAGGAGTGGCAAGTATTTGTCCAAAGTATTTTGGGCAGAGATGCCTTGCCAAGGTGGGACAGGGTGTGGGCCGATTTGCAACACGTCGAGTTGAGACGAGACTTGCTAAAGAGTTCCATCAGTGACAATAACAACAATGGGTCGAAGCAGGTGAAGGAGGAGGAGAATGTGGCCCTTGCATCAAAGGGTCCTAGTCAGGGGCAGGGGGAGCAGCGAAGGAAGAAGGAGGACCTATCGAAGGTCAAGTTCTTCAGGTATGACGAACTAGGCCACTACAATACCCAATGTCCTCTTAGGAAGAAGGACAAGGAGGAGAAGCAGGACCAACAGGCACCTTCTGCCAAGATCGATAGGCTGTCCTTGAGGCTGGAGAAAGAATTCACCATGTTTGCAGATATATCTCCAGGAGTGAGGTGGAGTGACTTGATTTTGTAGCCTCAAAGGCTAGAGCGCTACAAATGGGAAAGATTCTTGAGGAGGTCCACCTCTTGAATTAGTACCTGGCTACGGGGGCACAAAATATTCAGTGGCAAGATGGACCAGTGGCAGTTGGTGTGGTCAGATGCCAGAGTGACAGTTGCAGTGACTAGTAGCAGTCAGATGCTGGGAAGCGCAATGCAGTATTGGCAACAGTGTAGTTGGCACAACATAGAGTCTTTAGTGGATAGTGCAGTAGCTAGTAGCAGTCAGGACTCGGGTGACAAATGCATCATACTGAATACAAATGGTTCATTATTTTGGATGTTTTTCTGTTGTAGATGTTGTAGTTGCAGCAATAGCATATAACATAGAGTTGCAGTGTTGGCAACAGTTCAGCAGGGTCAGCAACAACACAAATGCAACGCATATCAGAGTTGCACAGTAGTTGGTGGGCAGCAACAACCAAACATCAACATCGTGACAGGAGATGGTGCAAAGACAGAGAATTGCTATCAGGGGTGCAACAATACTATAGCACATTCCTCGCTAAGAGGGAGTGTTTGTTTTTGTAGCATCGAATGTTTCTAGCCTTGAAATTTGTTGGAGAGGCTAGAATACATGAGAACTCCAAAACCCAATCGTTTCGGGAAATTTCGCCTAGAAATGACTTAATTAGATTATTAGTCAGTTTTAAATATTTCTTAAGTCTAAATTTAGGGAATATGATTAATTAATCAAAATTAATTAAGTCAAGGTGTGAATGTTCTATAGACTCACATTGATCGATTTCAAGTTAATCCTAGCCATTGATTAAGATCTAATCTTGGTCGTTGAAGTCTCAACAGAAGAAGTCAACGGGGCTTGGAGAAGACACACTTGAGCAATTCGATTTTACTGGGAAATAAATTTCCAGAGTAGTAGTTGTTTGTTGCCGGAGAGAGGTTTAGTGAGATCAAAGCAATGAGAGAGGGGCAGAGATAGTGAAGTCGGAGGAGGCATTCCAGATCTAGTGAGTGCATTTGCAAAGAGGAAGAGAAGCCATAGTGAGGCTGACGCTGTGGCAATGCAATGATTCACTGTCGAAAGCTGGGCAGAGGTTCCAGAGGCCAGGAGAGTCATTTTCCCATATAACAGTTGACTAGACGGCTCGAGGAGAAGTTGTTTTGAGCTAGGTGACGCAGAGATTGTGTGAGAGTGACTGCGCAGAGGCAGTTTGGACGACTCAATTTTGAGCTGAGGTAAGTGCTTGGATTCGCATGTGGAGTGAGGAAAATCCTCACTAGATATTTCTTGCCAGTTTTCTCTATAGGATTGCCAGTTTGGGCATCCAATTGTACTCTGATTATTTCACTGCTACATAATATTAAAACCCTCAGCTGCTTCACTGGTTTTTCGAAGTTGGGTTTTTCCGGGGACTGACGTCCAAAAATAACTGTGTTATTTTATGTGTGCGCTAGTTTTTCTTCTAGCATTTATTTCTTTTGTAGTTTATTTGTGTTGGTTGCAATGTGTTTATTTTGATATTTGTCGTAGGAAACAACAAATAAAATGTTAAATAGAATTATCAAGAAGAAGTAATATTTGTTGTTGCAATAGGATTCAGGTCTCTGAATTTTCACATAAAACACTTGCTCTAGTGTGAGCAAGCTGCTAATGTAACTTAGCCTAAGTATAACTTAGGAAAAAAAACATATTATTATGTTGCCTTATTGAGCTAAAGAAACTTATGAAAAGTAAAGAAGATATCTTTAATGAATATGTTTTAATCTCAATCGTTGATCTCAAGTGAGGCAAGATTTAATCTTGGCTGTCAATCACTTTGGAGATTAGGGTTAGGGAGTTAAATCAATGTATAAGTTATAAAAGCAAGGCTTGGGAGATAGGAAAGACACACTACAACAACACAAAACTGAGAGAGGCTTCTCAGTGAGTGTTGGGTTCGAGGAAGGGCAACAAGGAGATCTAGATCAACCAACAAGGGTTGATCAACCAAATTAGATCCAAGGTTGTAAGTGATTCCTCAGTTGGACCATTCTAGGATGAGAGCCCATGTAAGTTTGGATTATTAATGAAAAGCTTTGATTGTGCAAAATTTGTGTCGTTTTTATGATATTGGTTATTTTATTTTTGCTTCGACTGAATGTTAAGCATCTAGCTGTGTAAGTTATTCGGTAGATCTGCAATATGTTAGGTTAATAATTTATCGAGTGCTAGGTTTAATGGAATCTGCCATTGTATTAGAGCTAGTTCTCTGAGAACCGATCTCAAGGTGCTAGGTTCATACTAGATCGTTGGGCCAGGTTCAATCGCGATAGCACCAGTGGATTTGTTTTCAAGGAGGTCGAAGTAAGTCAGCCATTGAGTGCCCTGAAGCGAAATTTTTTTTGGGAGAGTTAAAGAAAAAAATTTAGTGTTGGGGGTTGAATTTAAAAAAAAAAGGAAGAGGATTGCGGTTGTGGTGGTTGACAACCGTTAGCCACCAATCCAGTCGGTTGACCATGGGCCCAAGGATGAGAATTGAGCTGCCAAATCTGGTTAGGGGTGGCCGATAGGGAATGGAGCAGTAGCAGACACAGAGAGCATAAATAGAACATTGATTGGATGTCCGATAGGGTTTTTGGAAAGTAGTGGCGACGACAGGAGGCTGTGAGTAGTATGTGGAGTGGAACAACCCATGCTAGAAAAGAATGATGTTGGAGAAAGCTGTCGAGTACAAGCAGCAAAGCTAACAAGGTCGATGGCCAATAGACAGACATCGTGTAGAAACAAAAGAAATAAAGATTGTGAGCCGAGGGGAAGGGGGGGTGGAAAAGAGGGCCGCCCAACAATAGATAGTCATGGTGGGCAAATAAAGGGTGCAATTGTTGCCGATAGGAGTTAGTTGCAGTAGTGGGTAACAGGTTAACACCACAGTCAGATTGAGTGCAACTACCTAGGATCTGCCACAAGTTGGGATTTTACAAAGCAGTAGAGGGGGCCATCGTTGAGGACACATCTACACGTGAAGAAGGTAGGTGGACATAGTTTTTAGTACAACCAGGTTAGCAGAGGCACAAGAATGTGTCCCTCGGATTGGGCATCCGAGTCTAAGCTCAAGGCCAAAAATGATCAACTGTCAATGTGCAGGTAGAGACCTTGTATGCCATGATTGTGCTAGGAATACTGTGTATCGACAACAGACTGAGCCGTGTTGGTCTAGAAGCAACCTGCTAGCGAGACATGTGCATGTGGGAGCTGCAAATTGTGGTGTAGAAGGCACTGCGTGCTGCCAAGGTTGCAAAGTTGAAATGGTCGAGCCCGACCTAAAATAGTTGGCTGGGGTAAAGAAGTGATTGGACAAGCATGCCTTGTTCAAGGCGTTGGAGGATGAATAGATGAAGGGTTGAAACACTAATAGTAAATTAGCAGCCATAAGGAAGCTTAGACAACTGCCCAAGTTCGTGGGTGTAGTATCCAACATGTGGAGGATTGTGCCATGGGCAGAATGTCGTGTTGCGCATGATCGAGTAGCAACAAGACACAATATCCAATAAGGAGTTGCAGGAAAAGTTATTGTGTGGAGTCACTAGGCAAGGGATTTGTTGCAATAAGCACGAGTCGGTTGTGGCCAACAATAGGGTACAAAGGACAGTACGAAGTTTTCCAATAGGAATGGTAGTGGTCAACCCTCAAAGGGAAAGAGGAAGATTGTACCAGTTTGGGGATTAACAACAAATTTCATGGATGTCTCAAAGGATTGAGATGGATCCACGAGGTAAGATCTTTGCAGGTTTCTAAACCAACAGATTTCCTGAGGGTGCTAGAAGGACTTAGCACAAGGAGAAGCAAAGTAGTGACAAAGACTAGGGAGCAGGTTGATCAACTCAAAGGGAGTCAACCTTTAGATTTAGGAGGCGAGGAGTTGTCTACAGATTCTTCCCATTTTGTTAAGGTGGTCTCTTGGTACGAGATGACCGTATATGATGTTTAGGAGCAAGAGGCTTCGAGGAACAAGTTCACAGGAAGCAGGTTTTTGAGGATGATGGCATGGAAGTCTTCTAGTTCATAGGGAGCAGCCATGGCAGCGGATGCAGGTCTAGAATCAAAGCTAGTTCCAGGTGGCAGAAGTACCTCCCTTGCTAAGAGTGAGTGTTGATGTTTGTTGCTCGGGTAGGTACTTATGCACATGCCTAACTCTCTAGGCATGTGGAAGTCACTCGAGATCTCCTTAGAATACTTGCTCTAGTGTAAGCAAGTTGCTAGTGTAACTTAGCCTAAGTCTAACTTAGGAAAACACACATTATTATGTTGGCTTATTGAGCTAAAGAAAGTTAAGGAAAATAAAATAAATTTCTTTAGTGAATATGTTTTATTCTCAATCGTTGATCTCAAGTGAGGGTTGATGTAATCTTGATTATCAATCACTTTGGAGATTAGGGTTGGAGATTTAGCTCAATATAAAGTTATAAAAGCAAGGTTAGGGAGATCGATAGCACCAATAGCAGAGACTCAATATCCATATATGGAGGAGTTGGAGGCTCCTTCAAGTTCTATCAGGAGGAGGCCAAGATGGTTAGAGAAACCACTGGGAGATGCTCAGGAGCATGTAGAGGCCCCTAGGAGTACTTTTAGGGAGAGAAGACCACCAAGATAGTTTCCCAGCTATATGGCGCTCATGAGTGACATCATTTGATTTTGAGCGTAGCAATTACGAGGTAGCAGGCCAACAAGTTTGGAGGGATGCAATGGTGGAAGAGTATGCTTTCATCATGAAGAATAATGTGTGGGATATTGTGCCTAGGCCAGAGGGGAAATCAATGGTTAGCTCTAGATGGATCTACAAGATCAAGCATGTTGCAGATGTCGACATTGAGAAGCATAAAGCTAGGTTCATGATGAGAGGGTTCTCCCAGAAGGAGGGAATGGACTATGAGGAAACATTTGCTCCTGTCGCTAGGTATACCTCTATCAGGGCTGTTATATCTATTGCTTCACAGATGGGGTGGAGGATACATCATATGGATATGAAGACAACCTTCCTCAACGAGGTAATTGAGAAGAAGTGTACATTGAGCAACCACAGTGTTTTGAGGTTCATGGGAAAGAGTCTCATGTATGTAGGTTGAAGAAGGCACTAAATGGACTCAAGTAAGCACCGAGGGAATTTTACTCAAGGATTGATGGGTATTTGGTAGGCATGGGCTTCACCAAGAGTGAGGTGGATCCCAAACACTTGTTAGTGATTATCCACTCATGTTGGTTCTTTATGTGGATGACCTCTTTCTCATATTGTCAAAGGATCTCATAGAGATGTGTAAGCGAGATCTTGTTTTGGAGTTCGAGATGAAGGACATTGACATGATGCACTACTTTTTGGGATTGAAGGTGTGGCAAGAAACATGTGAGATTTTCCTTAGATGGGGAAAATATGCAGTTGATATCTTGAGGAGATTTGGGATGGTGGATTTCAGGCCTATGCCTACACCCATGATTACCATTTTGAAGAAGTTGAATACTTCAGAGTTAGAATTGGTGTATCCTACTTTGTACAGGCTGCTGATAGGTTTGTTAATTTATCTTGTCAACAATAGGCCAAATATAATGCTTTGTTGTGAATACCCTAAGCAAATTTATGGTGGAGGCGAGGAGGGTGCATTGGGTGGCAGGGAAGCATGTGCTCAAGTACTTGCGAGGTACAATGGAGTGTGGGTTGAGATATGTTAGGAGTGTTGGAATGCAGTTGCAGGGCTATACACACTTATATTGGGATGGGAGTGCAGTGGATAGGAAAAGTACCTCATGGTGCTGCTTCAATTTGGGATCAACAGTGATTTCATGGATTAGCAGGAAGTAGATTTCAATGGTGCTTAGTTCAATAGAGGCCGAGTACATAGTAATGATTTTGGCGAGTTGTGAGGCCATTTGGCTTTGCAAAATGCTCATAGAGTTATTTGGTTTAGAGTTGGATCCCACAATGATTCACTGTGATAATCACAGTTGCAGCAAAATCTTGGAGAATCCAATGTTTCATGATAGGTCAAAGCATATAGAGATAATATACTACTTCATTAGAGACAAGGTCTAGATGGGAGCTATGAAGTTTTAGTATATCTCCACAAATGAGCAAGTTGCGGACATTGTCACCAAGCCTCTAGTGAAAGGGAAGCTTGCCTTCTACAAAGATAAGCTTGGGGTGGTGCAAAATACCTTCCTCACTAGGAGGGATTGTTGACGATGATAGCTTAGATAGGTGCTTTTGCAAGCTAAATGTCAAGCATGCAAAAGATGTCCAAAAGCCTTTTTTGGTACTTGCTTAATTTATTGAGTGATTTTATGATTCCTTCCTTTGGAAAAGCTCTTAATTTATGTTGGTTATTGGGATAAGGTTTTTTAATGAAAAGTAAATTAATTTACTTTAATGAATTAGATCTAATCTCTACCATTGATCACAAGTGAAGCTTAGGATCTTATCCTAGCAATTCATCACTTAGGAGATCTAGCTCAATTAGAAAATATAAAAGAATCCTAAGGGAGAGGTGGAAGACACATCAAATTATTGGAAAAATTAACAACTTCTTGAAGGAAGTTGTGTCAACTATCAAATGGTAAAGTAACCATTTTTGTATTCATGTTCTTTCATTTAATGTTAAGAGCATTCTAATGTGGACCATAGGTTGAGTTAGATGATTGACTTATTTTGATTGTATCCTTGTTCTCACACTTCACACAGGAGGTTATCCTTTGCCCCTAGTCGAGTGTGACCTTTCCTAAAGCCTTTTCTTTCCACTATTCAGGAGGGGCACAAATAGGAGGCATTGATTAATGTAGTGTGCCCAAGGTAATCCATACTTGTCACTTTCCATGGATTGTTGTATCCACTTCCATTCTTTGTGTTGATTGCTATTTGTTACTGGTGTTGGCACCCTTTATCCACGTCTATAGTCAAGGCATGGAACCTTTCCCTAAGAGGTTGATGTAGCTGAAAGAAAGATAAAAGCATATATAGGTACAAATGAAAGAAAATGAAAAACGTGAAAGACGGTTGGGACTAATAATAAGCACATGGGAAAAAGCCTAGCCTAAGCTCTACCCCCTCATTAGCTATCACTCAGTTCTTAAGCATATAATGCTTTCCCTAAATTAAAGGAACTTATAATGTCCCAACCTTGATGAGCAATAAACCTCTACATCTTTAAAGATTCTTAAAAAAACATAAAGCAAGCTGATTACCCAAAGTATGAAACAAAGAAAAGAAAAATCATTGAAGAAAAGGTGTACTAGAGGGGTGGAAAAGGCAGGCCAAGGAAAGGGGTAACTCAGGCCTCCATGGTTGCTCCCTCTGATCATCATTACACTCAAGATGTTGGACCTCGACATTGTACAACTAAATAGCATCTATATGTTCTTGTCCTTTAGGGAGGCATTATTTCTATTAAAAAGGAAAAATCTATCATTTATTGCATTTTTTACCACACATATTTTAGGGCTGATAACTAGGTTATTTTTGCTGTTTCATGCATTTTCAGCCATTGAAAACTATTGGTTAACCTATCCATTGTTTACCTTCTTAAACAAACTCAAACCTTTGTTTATCTCACCATTAGTAGGTTGTTTCAATTGCTGTTGTACTATTTTGCATGCTGTAAATCTGCATATATATAAAACTAAGTTACCGGAAACACCTGAATAATTTGCCGGAAATGCGGATCCCCATTTCCGAAACAGAAATGGATATGATCCTTGTCTAAAACACTATAGAAACGTTTTTGTGGCGTTTCAAAAAATCAGAAACTTCAGATTTGGAATTGGATATGTTTCCAGGGGTTTTAATTTTTTTGGATCTGTTTCCGAAAATCCGGAAAAGGATCCATGAAAATCATGATCGAAATGTTTAGCTATAAATAAACAATAAAACTGAAGAAATTAGATTTGCAAATAAACTCACTATAAACACAGTCTCATAACGTCTCTTCTAAATCTTTAGAAACAACAACACTCCATATATTTATCAAGGATTATTACTACTTAGAAAAAAGATAGATGTTCAAAAATACAAAGAGAAGGGTTTGATGAATGTATTCGTAAAGAGATTTATTTGAGCGATTAATTTTCAGTTTGATTAAGATTTTGTTAATTGTCATTGATTTTGCTCTTGACTTCATAAATCCCTCCAATATAACAAATATTCTCTAGCCAATCTTTTGCCTGCATATAGTCAAGAGACCAAGTTGACATTGAGAAGATTGAAATGTTCAAATAGGTCTTGACAGAATATCGCAATGATCCCATGGGCCTTTTAATTTCCATGCAAGGAAAGTTGATATTGTCTGACATGCATGACACGTTCTTTGAAGGAGTTGGACCCGAAAGCACAAAGGCTGTCGCATTTCTGATTACATTACTAATAATGATGATAATATGTTGAATGTTATAATAATCACTAATGATGATGACAATGTTTATGCTGAATTTGTCAGGCCAGGAGGTAACTCCACAGAATGAATCATATGAATTTATTGAGGGTGCTCATGAATATATACATGGAGGTGAGACTGTTGGGATTCATTTCCCAATGTCTCTTAGACTTCCTTATTTCCTATTTTACACTAATGTACAATTTAACCCAATCCCTTAGGATTAGGTGTCAACATTACCCCCTTAATCTGAAGGGATGTTGGTGAGTCCAAGCATTGTTATGAATTTTTCAAACCTTTCTGTTCCAAACGCTTTGGTGAAGATGTCTGCAGTATGCTCATTTGTGGAACAATGACGTAGATGGATTGTTTTGGCCTCAACATGATGTCGAATCAAATGGTACTTTGTATTTATGTGCTTCGTTCGATCATGGAACTTTGGGTTCTTGGTCAACTTTATTGCAGAAGTGTTGTCGATCATGAGTGGAGTTGAATGCATTTGTTTCATATGCAAATCTTCTAGGATTTTCTTGAGCCACACAATTTCCTTTGTCGCTTCAGTTGCTGTCGCATATTCTGCCTCAATTGTGGAATTTGTTGGAACTGGCTGTTTGCGCGATCTCCAGGAGACAACTCTTGATCCAAGACTCATAGTATAATCTGAAGTAGATACCCCAGTTTCTTTGTCTTCATCAAAGTGTGAATCAGAGTATCCAATCAAGCTGAAGTTGCCCACCTGGTCATATTTGAGTCCAAAGTCTCGAGTCCCTTTCAAGTACTTTAGAATTCTTTTTGCAACAGACCAATGTCCTTCACAAGGTTTTTGCATAAACCTGGCGAGGATTCCAACAACAAATGAGATGTCTGGTCTTGTAGTAGTCAGGTAGATGAGACTTCCTACAAGCTGTCTATACTTCGTTGCATCCTCAAGTTCTTTCCCTTTAATGGATGTGAGCTTCAAGTTTTGTTCCATTGGGTTGGTCAAAGGATTGCATTCAGCCATGCCAAACTTGTTCAATAGATCTCCAATGTGCTTCTTCTGAGAAAGGAATATAAATTTAGGATGTTGAGTAACTTCAATACCAAGATAGTAGTGAACATAGCCCAAATGAGTCATTTCAAAACCTTTCTTCAATTCCTTCTTTATGGATGCAATATTACTCTCATTGTTCCCTATCATCAAAAGATCATCTACATACACCACAAGATATACAATTGTTTTTCCAACTTTCTTGACAAACAAAGTTGCATCATCAAGATCAAAATGTTTGAAGTTAAGTTTCAGAAGATGCTCAGTTAATTTCTCATACCAGGCTCACAGTGCTTGCTTGAGGCCATACAAGGATTTTATAAGCTTGCATACTTTGTGTTCTTGGCCCTTCACAACAAATCCTTCTAGCTGGGACATAAAAACCTTCTCCTTTAGATCTCCATTCAAAAAGGCAGTTTTTACATCCATATGATGGAATTTCCAACCTTTTGGACCGGCTAAGGCAAAGAGTGTCTGGGTGGTAGCCCTTTTTGCTGTGGGGGCAAAAGTTTCCTCATAATCGACCCCTTCTTTCTGTGCAAAACCTTTTGCCACAAGCATGGCTTTGTGCTTGTTAAGTGAGCCATCCGCTTTGTACTTGTTCTTGTAGACCCACTTGCAGCCAATTGGTTTGGTTCCCAATGGAAGATCAACCAACTTCCAAGTGCCATTCTTTATCAAGGCATCATGCTCCTTTTGCATCACTTCATTCCATTCATCATGAGAAGTGGCTTCTTTGAAGGAAGTCGGTTCAAGATCTGTAGACAAATTCAATTCACAATTATAAGAAACATCCATATCAATAGGTGAATCAGAATCATCTACATCACCTCCATTTTGCCTAGTGGAACTTCTTGTTCCTGTCTTTCCAACCTCATCGGGACGAACATTTTCCAGTGTCTTTGTCAGCCATTTTGGGGGACCTTTCTGAGATGGCCGAGGCTGCTCATTTGTCTGAGTTGAGATTGAATCAAGATTCAGTCTTCCAATTCTGTCAATCACATCATTCAAGGTGTCATCCGTGGTTGGTTCTTCATGTGGGCGAGAGAGTGCTTCGGAAGATGATTCCACAGATTGATTCAGTATAGGAATCCCCCCTTCAAGATGTGGAATGTGATTATCAAATTATTGAAATGACTTTGCATGTGTGAATCTATCCAAGTGATCAAGTTGCCGCTCAACAACATCGTCAGTCTTGGAAGATTCAAGGAATATGTCATCTCTAGATACTACAAACTGCATATTGACTTCATCATAAAGACAATGTCCTTTGGAGGTATTGGAATACCCCAAGAAGATACATTTTCGACTTCTAGCACCAAGTTTATTTCTTTGTACCTTAGGTACCAAAGCATAACAGGTGGAACCAAAGACCCTAAAATTCTTTACCGAAGGAATGTGGCCATGCCATATTTCATAAGTAGTTTGATTTCTGACTGTATTAGAAGGACACCTATTCTTTATTTACACAGCACATAGAACTGCATCAACCCAAAACATCAATTTTACATTCTTGAAAAACGTCATGGAGCGAACCATATTTAAAATTGTCCTATTCATTCTTTTAGCTACATCGTTCTATTAGGGATTATATGGCACCATTGTTTGATGTTGATCCCATGTTGGCGAAGATAGTTTTCAAATTTGTTTGAAGTGTATTCTTTTCCATTATCAGTGCGCAAAGAGCCAATATGAGTTTGTGCATCATTTTCAATCCATGCATGAAAATTCTTGAATGTTTGAAAAGCATCAGATATGTTCTTCAATAAGTAAACCCAACACACTCTGGTGAAATCATCAATAAATGTCATCATATATTTATTTCCATTTGCAGAAGCAACAAGCATGGGGCCACATAAATCTGAATGAATAAGCTCAAGCTTTCTATGTGCTCTGGAATGTGAATCATGAAAGAACTTTTTGCTATGCTTTCCTAGAATACAAGCATCACATTGCTTAAGTTTCCTAGGAATTGTAGGCAATCCAGTAACACCATTTTTCTTCAAAAATCGAACACTGTCATAGTTTAAGTGTCCAATCTAGAATTCCATAAAAGACTTGATGAGGATGTACCT
Source organism: Pinus albicaulis (assembly GCA_034641835.2). Lineage (NCBI taxonomy): Eukaryota > Viridiplantae > Streptophyta > Pinopsida > Pinales > Pinaceae > Pinus > Pinus albicaulis. Next base: position 159,816 of record JAXQQM020087013.1, on the reverse strand, counting down.
TCATCATAATGAGAATTAATTGCGAAGTTTTGTGCATGAGCAGAGGTACCTTGCAGTGTTAGGAGTCTTCCTTCTTCTATTCCTCTCATGACAAGTGAGCGATCTGATGCTTTTCTGACCTCAACCTTGCCATCAAACATGTGAATGGAGTGTCCTTGTTGGCGGATGTGGGCCAAGGACAACAAGTTTCTCCTCAACTCAGGGAGGTATGGAACCTCATGTAAAAGATGGTCTGGAAGACCAAGTAACTTAAGCTTGATTGTGCCAAACCCTGATGGTTGAGTTTAGATTTGTCTGCAAAGTATACTGCTCCATCAACCTTGTTAGTAAATTCTTCAAAAAAATCTTTTCTAAAAGTCATGTGACATGTTGCTCCTGAATCTAGCAACCAATCATTTCTCCAAGAGGTAAGTGAAGCATTAAACAAGTCTTCAATTACTCCAATGTTACAATGTGCTACAACATAATGAGCGGATTCAGGTGATTTACTTTTGTCTCTGTCATGAGTTTTACCTTTTTCTTGATTTCTTTGCTGCTCAATTATGTCCCAAGGCAGCTTACATGTAGATGCATCATGCCAATCTCTATTGCAGCATGTGTAATGAAGATCAGATTTTTCACTTTGAGCTTGTCTTCTCCCCCTTCCTCTGAAATTTCTTTTTCCTCGTCCTCTTCGGTCACCTCTTCCTCTGTAAGAATCTTGAGCATGATTCTTCTCTCTATGTGCGAAACATATAGCTTCTTCAGAAGACAAAGGAGTTGTCTTCTTTCCAAAAGCCTTCTCTCTTTCTGCAAACTTTTTCTCAAGGGAGTCAAAGGTGATCTCCTTGAGGTTTTCACTTCCTTGCAATGACTCAAGGTAGTGTGAGTAAGTGGGATACAATGCCTTAACATAAGCTATGAGAGGTATGTCAACTTCTACACCAGTATTTTTAATGTCATGCTTGATAGATCTTACTTCTGATGCTAAAGCAAGAGGGTCATCGTTTTTCAATTCAACTCTGAATAGCTTAATCATTAATTGAACAATTTCAAGTTTTGAATGTGAGTCATAGAGTTCTTTTAATTTCCTCAAGGCTTCATAGGCATTTGAAAATGGTGTAATATGGCAACTCACCTCTTCATTACAAAAGTTGCAATCAAGGCATAGGCCTTGCAATTCTTGTTTTCCCAAATGGCAATCTCCTTGTCTGATGTGGGCTTTGTCGGTGCATTATCTCCTTCTCCTTCACAAATTCCTCTCCACAACTCATTAAAAATGAGAGTGAGCTTGATTTTCCGAGACCACTCACGATAGTTCTGCTTGCCAGAGAGAACTACTCCCACAATAGATATGCGTGAATGCATTGTAAATATGTACAATAAAAAAAATGTAGTCTGCTGCAAAAAAACTTAATTTTGGTGTAAAAAAATGTAGTCTGTTGCAAAAAACTCAATTCTGGTGTACAAAAATGTAGTCTGCTGCAAAAACTCAATTCTGGTGTTGATTTTTTTTCTAATATATATATATATATATTTTGCAGAGGCGTTATCTGGGGGAGGTTGGACCTCGGGGAGGTCGAATAAGGGGAGGGCGGAGCTGTGGGAGGTGGCGGAGGGAGGGCGGGGGAGGGAGGAGGGAGCGGGGAGGAGTGCGGAAGGAGGAGGGAGCGGGGAGGAGGGCAGAAGGAGGGAGCAACAACGGGAGGAGAGCGCTGGGGGAGGAGAGCGTTGCGGGAGGAGCGTTGTGGGAGCTGTGCGGAGGGAGCTGAGAGGAGGAGCCGACGACGAGCCGAGGGGAGTCGGAGCTGCGTATGGAGGTAAGCGTGTTGTAGGCCTGCTCCAGAGTATGGGAGATGCAGGAGGTAGCAAAACAATTCCTCAACGCAACAACAATTCACAGGATTTCGCAGGAATATGACAAAGGTGTCAGTCTGCAAAATGAGCAGAGACAGTTTTGCAGAATGGAGGGAGTTCCAAGGGAAGGGAAGCCAAAGACAGAGCTGGCTCTGATACCATGTCAGGCCAGGAGGTAACTCCACATAATGAATCGTATGAATTGATTGAGGGTGCTCATGAATATATACATGGAGGTGAGACTTTTGGGATTCATTTCCCAATGTCCCTTAGACTTCCTTATTTCCTATTTTACTCTAATGTACAATTTCGCCCAATCCCTTAGGATTAGGTGTCAACATAATTGATGATGATGATTTGTTTATGTCGAATTCATGATGATGATTATGTATTTTTAGATATAGAATCTAGATTATAAAAGATGAATGGTAATATGAAACTCTTATTTTGTTATATATATATATATGTGTGTGTGTGTGTCGTTTCATTGCCGTATTGTATTTGGCTTTTTTGAAAATGTATCGTATCTTTTTCAAACCCCGTATCTGTATCCGTTTTCGTTTCCATTTTAGTGCAACTTAGATATAAAACATTAACTTATATCAACATTTTTTAGTTGATGGTGGCCAGTGGGAAAACTTACTTGAACATCTATAGACTAGATTTAGGCCTCCAAGGCCTTGCGGGTACTTTCGTCTATCTCATCTACTGCCTTTCACCCCTGAACCTATCTTTATTGATGATCCTTTAGGGTGTTTGGTTGCAAGTTCCTTAGATAGCCATTTGGCTTAGATCCCTAAGTCATTTAACCTCTAAGTCTTGCTTGGGAAACTTCCCTTATGGGGATAGCATCTGATCAGAAAACAGTAGGAGATAAGCCACTAAGATGACAATGATGGTGGATCCCATTGTTACCCTAAGACCTAGAGTGCCTAATGAGGTTTTGCACTAGGCTGCTAAATTTTGCAGTAACAACAACATCATTTCCACTCTTGGTTCATTGTATGACTTAATATAGTGGTTTGACTAGGTAATGAAGACAAAGGGGGTGGCTCTTTCATTATAACAATATAGTTTTTACATTGGCTTGTCACATACATGCTGTGACAATTTTATAATATAGAATCCTACTGCAACTACTGATTATATTTCCTCTATTGCATTCATTCACAATTATTTAACATTTCACTGTGTTAAATATCAAAATAAAATACGCTGCAGACTTCACAATACATAATCAATTTGAAAGAAATAGCACAAGTATTCACACATAGACACCGTTATTTTTGGACAATTGTCCCCAGAAAAACCCAATGTGGGAAAACTGGTGCAACAGATTTGAGGGTTTCTTTATTATGTAGAAGTTTGAGTACAAATGTGTGATTGTGATTCTCTGTCAATCACATGAAGAAATCTAATAGGAACAGACTAGTGAGACAATTCTCACTCTACCACGAAGTTCCGACACTGACCTGCACTTGCTCTGAGTAGCTCTGCGTGAACTCTGCACAATCACTGTGTCCCCTACGCTGTCATTGCGTTACTGCAACTACTGCTGCTTATATCTACCTCAGTGTTCACAGCTGGGTGAGACTAGAGTGTTCTCCTCCTCCAGAAAACGTCCTCCGAAAACTGAATGAATCCTCAGCTGCTTCTCTCCAAGTGAAATCGAACTCCCTCTGTTGCTTTGCGTTGGCCCAGCGTAACTATTTCTTGGCTATTATTGCGCAGTTGCTAGTGGCTCGCTCCTTCCTTCTTTTCTTGTACTCTCTCGCCTTCAGAACTCTTCCTCCTGAAGAATTCTTCTGCCCCTCTCTGCAATCTAGAACCACTTTGATTCTTCCTTAGACTTGAAGAAATCGATCTCTGGATTCTTTCTCCGTCTGATGTGTCTTCCAAATGCCCTTTGAGCTCTCGTCTATAATCTTTCACTGACTCATCAATGGCCAAGATTAAATCATAATTAAGGGCTAAGATTAACTGAGAGTTGATCTGTGCCTTTATCTAGAAGATTCTCACTTGATTCAACAAATACACTTTAATTAATCAGTTTTCCCGAAGTTTAGACTTAGGAAACGATTAAAAAAAGGTTAATTAATTTAATTAAATCATTTCTAAGAGGAATCTCCCAAAACACTTTCTGGGTATTGTGGAATACAAGAATCATAGCCTATATGTAAAATCTCAAGGCTAGAACACACTCGATGCTACCATAAATCAACACTCCCTTTTAGCGAGGAAAGTGTTCTAGCATACAACACAATGCACTGCTCTTGATATTGTAACATCTACTGCTGAGCTGCTGATGTCTGACACTACTGTCCACCAACACTGTTCAAATGCTGCATCTAAATTGCTGCTGACCCTGCATGCTGCTGCCAGCTGCCACTGTACTGCAACTCCCTCTTTCTACTGCGCTGAAGACCCATTGACTACTGAAATGGATTTTCAGTCATACCCAACTATTCTCTGCACTGAGTGAACTTAATCCTCCCCAGAGCTTTAGTGAGTATATCTGTTGTCTGTTCTCCTGTGGGAATGTACTGTAGCTGTACTACCCCATGCTGAACACAGTGTCTGATAAAATGACACCTGATGTCTATATGTTTGGACCGATCAAGAAATACTGGATTTTCAAAGAGTTTGATACAACTCTGATTGTCACAATAAATGCTAGTCGGCTCCATCCTACTCCTGAATAGACTCACAAGAAGTTTCTGAAGCCAGATGGCTTCACATGTAGCTGTACTAGATGCCATGTACTCTGCTTCAGCTGTGCTCAATGCTACTGACTTTTGTTTCCTGCTACACTAGGACACCATTCCTGATCCAACTGAGCTTGCTGCCCAATCTGCGTCTATGAATCCGCTGAGTCTGACATCCTCTCCTCGGCCATACCTTATACCAAATCCGTCTGCTCCTCGCACATACCTCAGGATGTGCCTTGCTGCTGCCTAGTGCACTCTTTTGGGTTCCACCATGAACTGACTAAGAGTGTTGACAACAAAGCAAATGTCTGCTCTGGTGTTAACTAGATACATTAATGACCCGATGTGCTGTTTGTATAAGGTGGGGTCCACTTCTGCGTCTTCTGATGCATCTATCTTTTTCCAATTGGTGATCATGGGTGTTGCCATGGGCCTGCAATCCTGCATTCTGAACCTCTTCAAAATTTCCATGGCATACCTCTCCTGTCCCATGAAGATATCTCCATTATTCTGACAGACATCCAATCCTAGGAAGTAATGCATCAACCCCAAATCCTTCATGTCGAATTCTACTTCTAGATTCTGTTTGCAATCCTTGATGAGCCTAGATGATCCAGTGAGAAACAGATCATCTACATATAGTACTAATACTAATGGCTCATCGTCTACCAGTAAATAGTAAATATTGGGATCTGCGTCACTCTTGACAAACGCAATTTTTTTCAAATAGCTTTCTATTTGACCATACCATGCTCTCAGAGCCTGCTTGAGCCCGTACATGGCCTTCTTCAATTTTCATACATGAGACTTCCTCTCATGAGTCTCAAAACCCTCTGGCTGTTTGATATATACCTCTTCCTCAATCTCTCCATTCAAGAACATTGTCTTGACATCCATTTGATGAATCTCCCATCCCATCTGTGCTGCGAAGGATATGACAGTCCGGATGGAGGTATATCTGGCAACTGGTGCAAAGGTCTTGTTGACCACACTTTGTCGACGACCCCATAGCAGTACACCCCAATTTTTTCAAATGGGACTCATCATGTTCAAGGTTCACGCCATTCAGATTTCATTGACGACCGACATTTTTATAAACGATGTAAACCCATTCTACATGTTTATGATGTAAATGATTTAAATAAGACCATCATGTATGTAACAACCTAGGTAAGCCTAGTATGTTGGTGACGATTTCTATCCTAGGAGATTTTTTGTCTCACTGATTTAGTTGTGTTTTTCGACACAAGTGATCGGCAGAGTTTTCCCCTCCAGCCTCACCCCAAAGCTAGGGTGGATTTTGTCATCAAGATGCTAAGTGAGTCCTAGTGTTTTCTATTGAGTCTTTGTAAAAGTAGTTTGGGAATAATCTGATGCAGGGGCATTAGACACTAGCCAGCAATGTAGGAGGTTTTGTCCACATGTTGTGGCTAGGAGGGTTCGAAATCATTGAATTGTAACAGCAAGGTGTCAATGCCTTAGCTGCCTGTTTCATTTAGATTAGTTAGAGTCCATAGAAGTCGAATAGGTTTAGATTCGATCCATCTGTCATGTTTCAGTTATTTGAATAATTGTAATTAGGCTTTTGATTTACTAAACGGTCCTCGCAGAGGAACTGAAGAGATGGTAACGAGTTTTTCAAAACAAGATTTAATCGGCGATTTTTTGAACGATTTTTTGAAAAAATCGTCATCGCGATAAAATCGCGATTTTTACGAAAAAATCGCGATTATTGTGGTAAAAATCGTGGGCCCATCAAACAGAAACCCTATAAGTTCAAAAATCGATTTTTTTTTTTGTCATTTTTGCAGCCCTCTCATTTTCCTGACACACCCTGTTGGCAGTTCATGGTAATGTTAAATTCTTAAAGTAAAAGTGATATTTCCTTTTATTTTCATTTTCATCCTTTTACTTAAATTTTTAACATTACCATGAAATGACTCAGGATGTTTAAGAGTGGTTTCGACCTCATTGGATTTCATATGGAGAAACTAGAATTTTAGATTTCACTCAAAATTCAGCAGACTTAATGGTTTTCGGGGTTTCATGGTTTGGGGATTTGCATTGTTTCCATTTGATTCTATTATGTGTAAGGGTATGAGATTGGCATTTGATCAAGAGTATGAAGTCCTTTAAGAACCTTGATGTTGGTGGCATTGATTGTTGAACTTTGTTGATGTTGGTGGTATTGATTGTTGAACTCCCCTACTGTGGCCTTAACAAAATGTACCCTTCACTCAAAGGAAAACAACTGGTTAGGCATGTTAATCTTTTTCTACCGCATTTTAAGGTTGAGCAATCCAAGTCTGAAGACTTTGAGCTAGATGATGTTTATGTATCTCTTGTTGATGATCCCATTTCTAGTAGCGATGAATCAATGATGAGTTTCATGAGGAGGAGGAGGAGGAGCAACAATAGGAGGAGGAGGAGGAGGAGCAACAATAGGAGGAGGAGGTGACACCACCTACCCCTGCTACTGGTAGAGGACGTGGTCTACCTCCTTTAACTCCTAGTGCTTCAGGATCTGGAGCACAACAGAGTCCATTGCCAGCCCCGCCAACTTCTTCGTCTAGAGGGAAAGCTGTTACATTTTCTCGCAAGAGGGGTAGAGGAAATCAATAGTATAGGTTATTTGGTGCATTCCTTTGTATATAACATTATGACTCATGATATGAGATACATTATTATATTTTTTGTTGATATTTTGAGGTTGAGTTGAGACTCAGGACTTAGTATTCAGGACAGGATTCAGTTTTATGTGTGATGTAGGACTAGACATGATATTACACATCTTATATATTAGTTTTTTTTTCATATTTATGTGTCAATGCATTTATTTTATGCTGTAGATGCTTTAGATATTAAAAAAATTGAAAAAAAATGAATATTTTTGTATGTGCCGATTTTTTCCCGATTTTTACGATTTTTTCCCGATTTTTACGATTTTTAAGAGTGGTTTACGCAATAAAAATTTTGTGTTAAACGGTACTTAGGTTGAATAATTTCGGTTCAGATTGATTATCAAGCTGTCTTGAATTATTGATTTTTGTGAGGAAATTTGTTTAATTGGGGCCCGATTAAGACACAATGCGGTATAATTATTGAATTGTTGTTGTACGGAGTCTCTTCCATCCCTGCGTCTCTTTGTTCTCTTGAACGAGTTCAACAAGCTTCTGTTGAATTAAATCCCAACGCGACCGAGATGTGTAAAATCGTCAGTCGTTGAACTACGTTTAATGATAGTGAAGTCACCGCAATAAAGGTAAATTTGTTTCTTTGTTAATTGGAATCCTGTCCGAGGCTGGGCCAGGTTAGTGAATACGAGAGGATAGCGTAACTTGTAATGGCAAAGTTAAGCCAACATTCCAAAACCGTGAGTGGGTTAGTGAAACCAGACTGCCCATATCGCACCACTTTTGCAGGGTGAGCGGTATTTTCCAATTGAGAGCGATTCCATAGAACAGTTGACACGTGGCCTAAGGCGGGACCCCTAAAACCGCGTTTTCGCATGCCATCGCGCATTAACGTTCGACTAAGGAGGCAGTGCGATATCGTTGAACGCCGTCGATCTGGAGGGAAGCCATCGGACGGTGGTCGTATTCGGAAGATGCTCGAAGGTTAACCTAAGGTATGGCATGCATAATAAATTAAAATCCACGTCGTGTGGGCCCAGGGACCAAAGTCATTTATTTAAAAAGTATCGGGTTATCAATATGAGATATTGAAGGGTGACAACCTTATTATAAGGCGGCAAGAGAATTAAAGTTCGGGTTCATTTAATTTTCAAAGTTTGTTGATTATGTTTATTTGTCAAATTCCTTGAATTTGATAAATAAAACCAAAGAAGTTGAGGAAGACCACGTGGAGGTGAACGGAGTTAAGCAGGAGCAAATGCTGACAGAGTGACAATAGCAGACCAGCTCTCCTTAGGGGCCGACTTTCAGTTTTGTTGTTGTCATAATCCTAACTAGTTGGCTAGATTATTTTATTACAAGCTACTTGGTCTACTAGATCATGTTTTGAGTCGCAGAATTGGGTACCTTGTTGAGGGTCTATACGAATGGGTATTCTCCCTTCATGTGTCTAAATGTATTTATCTTATGTAAAGAGGGTTGGAAAAAATAATTAAATCCCCTCTCAGTCAATTAATTAAATTTTCTGGCCAAATTAATTAAAAATCCTAAGCCATAAATTTAACTAATTTGAAGTCCTAGGTGAGTTAAATTTTAGTTAAATTTCTTCAAAAGCAAAATTCGTTGGTCCTTAAAAAATGAATTTTTAAAGGTCCTGGGCCAAGGAAATATTGAGAATTTCAAGAAATTTTAGACACTTGGGCCTAGGTGGTTAAGTCAAAGTCAAAATTTTGAGGTAATTAACTCAAAAATATTATTTTTGAATTAATTAAAATGGAATTAAATGATAAACTCGTTTTTCCTCAAATTTATAATTTCGACGGCCCAGATTAAAAGATGATCAAATCTTTTCGACGGTCGAGATTATTTTGACATGGATCAACCGAACTAGCTGTTGGAGATTTTGTCTTATAAATTATAGGTCTTGGTATGACATTTGCATCCGATCTTTGAATCGTGTACTTGTTCTTGGAAGTTCTTGTGATTTTTTTTTATGAATAAAGCATAAAGACTTTGGGGTTACGAATCGTGTACTTGTTCTTGGAAGTTCTTGTGATTTTTTTTGATGAATAAAGCATAAGGACTTTGGGGTTACAAACTTTGGTGTTCCTTTTCCAGATCTATGTGGTGATTTATCTTTAAACTCTGCTACTTTATTTGACATTTTTATGGTTGATGGCCTTCATGGATTAATCTGCATACAGGTATCTTGTGCAGTTTTCTGGGTTTCTAAAATGACATTTTTGATTTGACGGAAGACTAGTTATCTATTTTTCTGAAAGGTCTTATGTTTATTTTCTTAAATCTCTATCAATCTAAGATTCAGATCTAAGTGTGCAGGGATTTTTTTTTAAGGTTTGAACATTTGGGGAAGTCTTCAGTTAGACCAGCCGACTCTCAGATTTCGTAAATCTGAAAAAGCTCATTGTTTCCTAATTCCCAAAGCTATCTTACGAAATTGTGTTTTTATAGGGTCTTCTGGGGCTTGTGCCTCTCTTAAATTTTTATCTTTTTATTAATTGTGCTGAAATGGGTTTAAATATGGCCATGAGGGCCTTAAATCTGTAAATTAGCATTGTGAATGTGTATATTCTCTAAGGTGTAAGGGTTTATTTATTTTCTGTGCATAGTTTTGGATCTATTCTGGATTTTGCAGGTTGCAGGGGGTTTCTCAGAATTTTTTTTTAGATCTGAGCCAGATCTAACCCCCAGAGGGTAAGATCTGGTCTCAGGATTGTTTCTGCTAGCAGATCTGAGTGTTATTTTGTTACAAAAGAGAAAATCTCAGGTGCATCTAAATCAACATTCTAAAAATCTGAGTTATGTTGGAAAAATTTTAATTGCTAGAGGAGTTTCGAGTGTACTGGGTTTTTCTTAAGATAATCTTTGCATTCTGCCTCCAATTCCCATTACAGTTCTGCCTTCACGCATTCCACGCTGCCTGCAAACAAACTTTCGTATGCTGCTATTAATCCCTCTGTCCGTACGCTTCTTCCTCCCTTTGCCCCTCATCTCTCCTTCAAATTTGCGTCCATTACGCTGGGAAGTCCATTGCCATTCCACGCTCCATCACTCTCCCTCCTGTGGCTACCTTGCTGCCTGACCCTTCAAAATTGCGTGTTGCTTGCTCCTATCTATAGCCTTCGACATCCAATTTCACGCTGCCTCAATTCTCTGCTCCTGCTGTCGTCCATTATGCCCTCAACCTTCCTTGCCGTCGACATCCATCCCTCTCAACCTGCATACAAATGCATACATAAACCAAAAAAAATCACGTCTATGCGTTTTGTTTTGGTTTCATTTTTTTGTTAGATTTTAAATTTTTTCGATTTTTCTTTTTTTTTTTTAACTTTTAAGTTTTAGTTAGTTTAGTAAAGCGTTAGTTTTAGTTTCAAATTTAATTCGATTTTAAAAAACTTTTAGTTTTAAATTAGTTTGGTTAGCGTTAGTTTTTTTAGAAGTTTCATTTATTTAACTTTTAGTTTTAATTCTTAGTTTTTAGATTTAGGATTTTAGTTTTTTAATTAACGTTAGCTTTAGTTTAGTTTTAAATTTTTTTGTTTTAGATTTTAAATTTGTCCATAGTTTTAGTCTTTGCTTTTAGAGTTAATTTAGAAAATATCAAAAAATAAAAATAAAAAATTGCCTTTTTAGACTTTATTTTTTAGCTTTAGTTTAATTTTCATTTTTTTTAGATTTTTTAATTTTTAATTTTTTAGATTTTAATTTTTACTTTAGCTTTAGTTTTATTTATTTTTAAATAAATAAATAAAAATTAAAAAAGGATTAAAATTTTCTAAATTTTCGACTTTAGAAAATTCTCAAAAAGTTTTATTTCATAGTCAAAGTGAGCTTTTAATTTTTTATCTAAAGTTTGACTATATGAAATTTTGATTTTCGAATTGGGATAACATTGCTGTGGATTCAAAGTATTTTAATGCATAGTTGTGGTGCGTTTTATCGAATATCATTGTGGTGAATCTATTTTTCATAGCAGCTGTTACATATCAGATACTTGGCTTTAATTTCATAACGGGATATTTTGACTCCATAAGGCACTGGTTTTAGACTTCTGAATCTAATTGGATTTGTAAAATCTCGTAAATCTTAACAAGTATTTGATTATCTAGCTGTCTCCTGAACTGGTTGATTTTCAACCAGCTCTTTTCCTTCATTTTCGTTAGGGTCTACCTCCCTTAGCTTGCAAGGAGACAACTTAGATAGAGAGATTGGGGATCAGGGTGACAGCCCCCGATCTGAGCCATTGTTGCGGTGCCTAGACATTTTGTGCGACAACAGGTCTCTTCATAGTCAATGCCTTCCTTTTGAGCATACCCTTTTGCCACGAACCTAGCCTTATATTTCTCTACGCTACCATCTGCAGCGTATTTGATCTTGTAGATCCATCGTGATCCAACAATTGATCTGCTTTGAGGTCTAGGCACAACTTAGCAGACGTCATTTGTCATGATAGAAGCATTCTCCTCTATCATGGCATCTACCCATACCTGGTGCTGAACAGCTTCTTGGAAGCTGGAGGGTTCCTCTACCCGAGCAACCAAAGCCTGGTACCTATCAGGTTGTCGAACCTAGTCTTATATTTCTCTACGCTACCATCTGCAGCGTATTTGATCTTGTAGATCCATCGTGATCCAACAACTGATCTGCTATGAGGTTTGGGCACAACTTCCTAGACGTCATTTGTCATGATAGAAGCACACTCCTTTATCATGGCATCTACCCATACCTGGTGCTGAATAGCTTCCTGGAAGTTGGAGGGTTCCTCTACCTGAGCAACCAAAGCTTGGTACCTGTCAGGTTGTCTATGCCACCTCTTCCCACTCGTGGGAGTACCAATGAAGTTTTCTGCGTCCCTCAGTATCTGCTGAGCTTCCCCGCTGATCCGACCATTGGTGGAAGGCTGCTCTCTCAACTCTTCCTCCTGATCTGGCTGTTCCTTAGATTGAGTATTCTTCAGATCTTCTTCTACGGAAACGTTAGTACCTGTACTGGGTACTAAAGTCTGTCTTCCTGTCTGTCCTTCTTGGTGCCTCTGCTGCTCTTGGACCAAGGGAAATTTTGCAGTTTGATCCTTTGCTGGCATATCACGCGATTTTTGAAAATCTCTATCCATCATGAACTCGACATCGCGTCTTGTCACAACCTTCCTGCTGCTAAGAATATAGATCCTATATAGCAGGTTTCCTTTGTATCTGAATACCCCATTTTACGCGATATGATCAAGCATGTACTCTTCATGGTACATGACAGTATGCCATGCTACCAAATATCCGAAGGTGCCCTACCTCTGGTTTCTTCCCTGTGAAAACCTCTTCGGGAGTCTTCTTCTGCAATGCTCTATGAGGAGTCTGGTTCTGGATGTACACTGTCGTATCGCAGGCTTTCAGCCCATAAATATTTGGGCAAGTCAAGGTCGAATAACATGGCCTTGTTTGCGCCTACAATTGTCTTGTTTTTCCATTCTGCCACACCATTCTGTTTTGGATTGTATGGCGCGGTCCACTCTCTCCTGATGCCCTCTCCTCAACTAGAAATACGTGAAGTCCTCCCATGCGGCCACTATCACCATGTCCCGAACCGGGGTTGCGGGGAAAGCTTCACTTGCCATCACGCTGCGGAAACGCTCAGGTCTTGATTTCTTTCCCCATCAAATTTTCAACAAGAGCCTTGAATTCTTTGAACTTTTCAAAGACTTCATATTTTGTCTTCAGGAAGTAAATCCAGGTCTTTCTGGAGTGATCATCAATGAATGTGACAAAATATGTGCCACCCTTGAGAGCATTAGTGGACATTGGTCCACTGATATTTGAGTGTATCAATCCTAATATGCTTGTTGCTCGGTTTTCACTTTTGGGAAAGGTTGCCTTAGCGTACTTCCCAAGTGCACATCCTCGACATACATCATCATGCTCAGTGCTGAGAACAGGTACCCCAACAACTGTCTCTTTGAGCATCTTCAGTGCACCATGGTGCAAGTGCCCCATTCTTCTATGCCAAAGTTCGTTCAACTCTTTCTTGTCTTCAAGATTACTACCGATTGGTGCCATCGGAGATTCAAGCTGCAACCTGTATAGTCTGTTGCTCCTAACTCCGATCTTCTTTGTTTGCTTCAAGCTTGGGTGCTTGACATATGCCTTCATCCTGATAAAGTATATTTCATACCCTTTGTCCTGCAACTGGGACACTAAGATTAAATTCATCCCAAGCCCCGACACATGTAGTACATATGTGACTTTGACGCTGGTTCCAGCTTTCGTCTGAAACACTACGGTTCCTCTCCCAACTGGAGTTCATTTCGTGCTATTCCCCATAGTGATTTGGAAGTTCATCTGCTCCTCCCTATAGCTCGAGAAATATTCTTGTACTCTAGTCATATGAGTTGAAGCCCCGTTATCAATATACCAGATTCTTGCAGATGTTGAACTTGATAAGCATGCACAATCCTATTCAAACCTAGAGGATAAAACATCTAAGTTTGCCATACTTATCCGTGCATTATTTTCCCTGTGCTGCGTCCCTTCTGAATGTCCTGGTTTGCGTAGTCTGCTCCTTGACCCTGCTTCCTTTGGATCTGACAGCTCTGATACCATGTGAAAATTCTATAATATAGAATCCTACTGCAACTATTGATTATATTTTTTCTATTGCATTCATTCACAATTATTTAACATTTCATTGTGTTAAATATCAAAATAAAATACGCTGCAGACTTCACAATACATAATCAATACGAAAGAAATAGCACAAGTATTCACACATAGACACCGTTATTTTTGGACAATTGTCCACAGAAAAACCCAATGTGGGAAAACTGGTGCAACAGATCTGAGGGTTTCTTTATTATGAAAAAGTTTGAGTACAAATGTGTGATTGTGATTCTCTGTCAATCACATGAAGAAATCTGATAGGAACAGACTAGTGAGACAATTCTCACTCTACCACGAAGTTCCGACACTGACTTGCACTTGCTCTGAGTAGCTCTGCGTGAACTCTGCGCAGTGACTGCGTCCCCTACGTTGTCATTGCGTTACTGCTGCTTATGTCTGCCTCAGTGCTCAGAACTGGGTGAGACTAGAGCGTTCTCCTCCTCGAGAAAACGTCCTTTGGAAACTGAATGAACCCTCAGCTGCTAGTGGCTCCCTCCTTCCTTCTCTTCCTGTACTCTCTCGCCTTCAGAACTCTTCCTCCTAAAGAATTCTCCTTCCCCTCTCTACAATATAGAACCACCTCGATTCTTCCTTAGACTTGAAGAAATCGATCTCTGGATTTTTTCTCCATCTGATGTGTCTTCCAAATGCCCATCGAGCTCTCCTTTATAATCTTTCACTGACTCATCAATGGCCAAGATTAAATCATAATCAAGGGCTAAGATTAACTGAGAGTTGATCTGTGCCTTTATCTAGAGGATTCTCACTTGATTCAACTAATACACTTTAATTAATCAGTTTCCCTAAGTTTAGACTTAGGAAACCATTAAAAAAAGGTTAATTAATTTAATTAAATCATTTCTAAGAGGAATCTCCAAAACACTTTCTGGGTATTGTGGAATACAAGAGTCATAGCCTATATGTAAAATATCAAGGCTAGAACACACCTGATTCTACCATAAATCAACACATGCTTTATAATGTTTAAAGTACCTCAAGGGGTTGGCCCCTTTATAATATGTTTAGCACCAGATTTGTGTCAATGATGAGGATGATTTAAGTAAATTTCATCATAAGCCAACATCACAATAAAAAGAGACCATGAGGTGTGTGAGTGTTAGGCTAGGCTAACTATATAGAACATCATCCACCAAAGAGCATGCCACAACTATCCATCAAGTGCAACCATGAAAAGAAAACCAAGTACCAAGACAATCCATCTCAGAACCAGTGTTGCAAACATCTCAATAACATCCCAATTTTATCTCAAAATCACGATTTTTTGGCCTAGCCAAAGTTTGCCAATTTTTACCGATATTTTGATGGTATCTTGATTTTTCCGATGTTTGCCAATTTTTACCGATATTTTCCTGATTTTTACGATTTTTTAGTTTCCTGGACCCTTTGCCGATTTTATCCTGATGCCAATGTTCACAACATTGCTCAGAACCACTATGCTCAACCTTCATTATGCAACATAATGAAAGATTCTTCCATCATCACTATCTCAAGATGCATTATCATCAAGCAAAAATAAAAGGTATGCATCTCAAGATGCTATCATCATCTTGCCAGTTATCCCCACAAGACCTGAAATGTGATGGGAATCGCAATTTGCCACTCATGTTAATGAGTACACTATCCTAAGATGATAGTATTTTTATCTATTACATTCTATGTAAAATTTATCCTCGTAATTATTAATGCAATAGGAATTTGAGCAACAGCTTCATTCTACACTTGTACTAAAGAGAATCTGTCACTATTAGTTTGCAATATGTATTCAGATTTTACAGTTTTCAGAATTGTTTGTAGAATCCATGTTCGCCAAGTTGAAATGCTTACAAGATTCATAGTCAACTAGAGTCATACTTCCACACTTTAAATGATTTTTCTGAAAGTTGCTATAGTATTTCTAGAACCTTTCTTTTCTCTATTGCTGTTCCATACTTTCGTTCTATAAAGATATCCTCAAGTGTTCGATTCATTTGAACTGAAACAGCATTTTAAACAACAAATAAATTTTCAATATTGTTCAGTGCCACTGTGATGCCTTAACATGCTGGGCAGTTGATTTTGAACAAACAGAGCAGATTTGGGCATATTACATCTCCATGGCCCTATCCGGAATTATGATGCGGATACTAAATTGGTTACTGATTTCTCAGAGGACCAAAATCTTTGATACTTAATTCAAGCACACTCCCTTAGTCTGCCACAATTTGTTCGAAAAAGGATTCAAGTTATAAAGATACAACAATGTTGGGATAGTTTGAAGGTATACACGCACTGATGCCAGTTGAAAGTCCTCCCTATAAAAGAAAAATATGATATGCTAATTAGATGAACAAAGACCTCTATGCGGGACTAGAAATTTAACTAATCATGTGAAGTACATCAAACAAGTTTGGAAGGTATCTAAGTCAATGATGTCAAATATTCAAAATCAAGTAAGTCAATGATTTCAAATATTCAAAATCAAATGAAACATACATTTATTATAATTATGTGGTAATCTAATTACAGGTCATCAGGAGTTCCGCTCAAATTTCTTTACACTGTTTATCTCCAGAAAGCTCAAGCAACAAAGCTATTATATGATCCATCCTTTTGAAGGTTATTTTCTGAGATTCTAAGGTCATGTTACTGTCTAGGTTTGATCTAATGAATGACTGTGATTTTGACTCCCCCAGCCTTTTTAGCTTCACCAGCTTTAGGCTGTTTATAATTGGATGTAATTGGCTCTTAAATGTATGACTTGAAACAAGAGTGGATGAGCCATGTATTTGGTGACAAGATCTATATCCCTATCTTAAACGGAACTAGCAGAACTGCTTGCTATTTGTGTTACAAATTGTCATTTAAAACATTCATGCTATCTACTGTAAGCCAAATTGGATTGCCAATGTCTGTTTGAGAGATGATCTTTCACAATAAAATAAACAGTCGGGCAGCTACTTGGAATAGGAGGATGGTAATAAATAATAAGCATGGTTTAGTTCTTGTTATTAGATCCTGTCTAGAATTTGAGATGATCTATGTGTGGAAAACACACAAGCTCCTATGGAGCTGTATATGAAAATATATCAATTCACTTTTCACAAAGTTAATGGTTTGTAATATGTATTATGTTCTTGAGTTGACCTTAAATGCAGTTTGTCATGTCTTTGTTGGGTATGCTCACAATAGTTATAGTATCTCTTGTGTTGCAAAATAGCTTGCTTTTTACACCGGGGATCCAGCTTAATGTATTGTGATCATATTAGATGGTGATATCAGGAATTCCTGTACAAGAAATCACGAGTTAAATCTCCTAACTGTAGCTACAGTTGGGAACAATTTTTTTTTCTTGGAAATTGGGAACAAAATTAAAACTCAAGTGGTAAGGTTTATGAACGAGACTTAAAAGTTAGATGTATTTGTAAATTGAAAATATTTGAAGTAGCATTTTAGAAAATTACAGTGAACTTGCATGTTATATTTATCTGTTGGAATAAGACTCCTATTGAATGGAAAGCTTATTTAGGAATGGTCTGTAATTCCTTTTTGAGATTTTGGGCAAGGTCATACTTGATTTTTAAGTTTTAACACTTATTGTTGTAGGCATTTGCTGTTAAGGATAAATCATTTTCACACCTGATGTACTAATATTGCTGTGTTTATAACAGGCATATGTGGATTCAAGTGTTATAGTAGGTCAAACAGGCTCATTTGAGAAGGATGTTCAGAAGTATGGGAAGATTGAATACATGAAATGTCTTCCAGAAAACGATTTTTTTCCTGATTTGTTATCTGTACCCCGTACAGATATCATATTCTTTTGTTCACCAAATAATCCAACAGGTGCAGCAGCTACAAGAAAGCAAATGAAGGAACTGGTTGGATTTGCAAAGGCCAATGGGTCAATTATAATCTATGACTCTGCTTATGCAATTTACATGTCTGATGACAATCCAAAGTCAATTTATGAAATTCCTGGTGCAAGAGAGGTATAATTTTATATGCCAGGTTTTAAATTTGCCTTCATGATTGTAATACTGCAAATTGTATGTAGCTATAGAGAAACTTACTGTGAGTTATGAACATTTAGATAGGACTAAGATAGATCTAGATGAAAACACAGACTTATACAAACACCACAAGTCAGTGATTTGCTCGAAAACCTATTTTTACTTTATAATCTGATAACATTGTAAGCTAAGTCACACAACACTGGGATATGATATGAACGTCTGACGTGGAACACATAAATTCATAAGCCCCCTGAAATGTGATAAGGGGGACACATTATATATGTGTGCATGTGTGTAAAATTGCAAGTGCAAAAATAAAATATAGACATAAAGATACAAATGTCTAGAATATGTACAAAATATTGATACAACCAGACAGATGGAATTAAAATATTTGATACACATAAAACAGCAGTTTAGAACCATAACCTGCAGTTTTTTTCATTCAGTCATTTGATGTCATCAAAATCAAGATATATTACATAGGGAAGGTGATGTTTCATGGATGATCCAGACAATGTTACTATAGGTGGTGGGATTGCCACTGTCAAATACAAAATTGGGTAGAAAATATAACTGTAGGTAGAAGAATCTGATAGCTTGTCAGTCCTCCTTATCATAACCAAAATCATCAAGGTTGCCACCACTGCCGCTGCTTTCTCCTCCATCCTCCTCCTATATATCCAGTCCAAGTTTTGCATCTGCTGCTGCGGTGGATGACCATTCAAGACAATTACCTTTCAGTTACGTCCTTGTCCCGTGGTTTTCATTGGCAGTTTTTTATTGCTAGGAAGATGCTGTAAGATTTCATTTGCAACTAAATACCAATGTGTATCCCAATTAGCATATAAAAGAACTTGTATGCAGAAGCTCAGGCCAGAAGTTTGACATGCTCTGAATATGTTAATAAGCCAATTACCTCGAAAGTAGTGGATTGGTACTGTAGAACTTAAAGTTCTTGGTACCAAAAACACATCAAGTTTCTTTAAACTATAGAAGGGTTCTGTAGGATACATCTCAAAAAAACGTTTTTAATATTTAAGTTGTGTGCTGGTATTTTAGGGCTTGGTTTGTGTTTTACAGCTGGGAAATGCAGCTTCTCTTAATTAGTTTAATACAACCCAAATATTGAGAACATGAAAATTTAAATGGAACGATATCCTACCAGAGATGATTTATTTAAATAGCAGGATCTGCTACCAGAAATAGTGTTATAGTATGGATTTGAGAATCAAGGGGGGTGTTATGGATGTGGATTGTCTATGGATATGATTCTAAAGTTCTAATTTTTACCTGCATTACATAATAACTCTTATTTTTGCACTGCGGTGCACTCTACAGCCCAGTATGGATATGGAACATGGGTAATGCTTAAAAAAAAAGAATGTTTAAGTCCTATATATAAAGAAAAATTAAAAGGCAAAAAAATTGGCTTTTAATGACTCCAATATCTTCATTTGGAGCCAACGTGAAAATTCCTTTTCTCATACAATACGATATATATATATATATATAACCAATGGGGTGAATTGGTTAAATAATGAATAACAATTGATAAATATAATGTCTTTTTTATATAATGTATAGAAGTCACTGGATATGAAACACTTCAGTTATGATGTATGAACAACTTTATAAAACAAATGAATTTATATGTGATTCAACTATACATTAACATACAAAGAGATTACATGCAAAAAAAAAAAAAAGCCTTTTAATGACTCCAAGATCCATGTATGTTTTTTTGTTTTTTTTTGGTTTGCATGTAAAGAGATTACATGCAAAAAAAAAAATGCCTTTTAATGACTACATTATAAAAAACAGATAATAAAATATTGTAAAACCTATATATAGCTGTATTAAGAGAAGCTAGGTACAGCTAAGATGAACATTTATATAACTGTGCTTAGAGAAGCTAGATGATGTATACAGCCCACTATGTATGAAACGTATTATGTAATAAAATAAAAATGAAGATCCCTACAGAAAAAAAGTCTATAATAATGATAATTAAAAAATGTAATAATAAAATAAACCACTCTAGATCCATTTTAACCTGGATATTTTAAGCGCTGAGAGATTTTTTTCCTTGTTTTTTTTATATCCCTCTCAGTATTTAATAGATCTGGGTTAAGATGGAACTAGGCTGGAATCCCAACCCTAATATGGGCCCTAATATGGGTGGTGGGGAGACAGTGACAGGCCATCATTTCTGGCTCTGTTTGGAAATTATAAATGTTCTTGGCTTCCCAAAAGAACAAGATTTTGAATGGCAGTTCATGCAATTGATTTAATAAGGGATCCAGTTTAGACAGGCTATCTAAGATGAAAGAACCACATGATTCAAGTATATTAGAAATCAGAGACTACTTGGACAATCTACAATTATAAATCTTTTACAGCAATGCTTTTAAATATTATTTCGTGCAATTTTAAGAGGTACAAGTTTGATGCCAAGATAGTCATCTTCTGTTATATTTTCTTAGATTCGGGGTCGTTGATTTTAACAAATCAGTCAATCAGCCTGTAATCTTGGTTTGATGAGCAAGCTTTCTTGCATTGTCCATTACAATTGTGTATTCGTTAAAGTTGCCAATGCTCTTTCGGGGAAAAATGAAAATCATTTCCTGTTTGCCATGTTCTGTAAACATTTCGTGTTGGCAAAGCCCTGTTTTCCAGAGTATTTTGGCCTTTAAAAACCTCCTCTCCCGTGTGTTTCATTCAAAGAACCACGTGTCCAGTTGCATTCATTATTTGGATGTTTTTCCTGACAAATATATTGTCCATATAGTGCCCACTAATTGCTATATCTGCTTTGTAATAATGAAGCTTCTGAATGCATTGCAATACATTTTTTATTGCATAAAACTCCTCATTTCATCTTTTCACTAGATGTTTTACTTAGATAAATGAGTGTTCATTCTCAATTTGACTTGATCCAAAAGTTAAACTCCATCACCACTAGCACGAGGGACAAAGACGCAATTCAATAGCCTATGACAAGTTGAGCAGATTTTTCAAGTTCTGAATTGAGGAGGATGCTAAAAAGCACAACGCCTCTAATTGAAGGAATGTATTGGAAGTATATAAAATGAAGAGAGCTGATGAGCGTAACAGAGATGTTGCAATCCTTTTTAGTCTGATCGAGGAGGTACACTGATTCCTCTCGGACAACATCCGTTGTTTGGTTTCTTGATATGTGACAAGTTAAAACTTAATCGTTACCGTCAATGATTATTTTCGAAAAACTTGAAATTTGCCAAATTTCAAGCGTTGATGAGTTTAATAGCTAATCGAATTGGCCAGGCCTTTTTAATGATATGTGATGTAATATGTTTTCATGCTTGACACTTATTTTTACAGATTTTTCGATCAAATTTGAATTTATGAAAAGCATTTGCGTTTGTCTTTTGTTTGAATATTTGAAGTTATAACAAAATTCACATGATGTAATTTCTCAACTTGATACCAAATTTTATCAAATATTTTGCAATAGTGATTTCTTTATTAGTTTTGTTATTCACCGAATTCAAACAGGAAGATAAAGGAGGTGACCTAACCTTATAATGAGCATTCATTTATTAAAGTGCACCATCTCTATAATGTTAAATTGTCTGTTTTATGCAACAAACTCTTCTTGTACCTTCTGAAACTGTGCATTGTATTTAGATATGATGGTTACTCGGTGTTCTAAAGATATGACGATGTTGTTGTTTTGAAACATCAGCCTGCTAGAACCAACTCTGGTGATGTTTGATGCAGTCATTTGTCGATTACTAAGTTGAATCACATAACACAGTGCTACTATTCCTTTATCTTTTACCTTTGAAGGAGCATTTCAATTGGTTGATGGCATTGTACATTGTGTTGCAGGTTGCAATTGAGACTGCATCATTTTCAAAATATGCTGGCTTTACAGGTGTTCGGCTTGGGTGGACAGTCGTACCTGATGAGCTTCGATTCTCTGATGGATTTCCTGTTGCAAATGATTTCAGCCGAATTATGTGCACTTGTTTTAATGGGGCATCTAATATTGCACAAGCTGGGGGATTGGCTTGCCTTTCTCCAGAAGGGTTGAAGGTCAGTTCTAAATTAATAGTTTGTCAGGTTTGGTGAAAATATAGTCAGAAAACATTTTTCTCATAAATGTATCGTGATTTATTCTCTTGGTGCTACAATTTAAGGTAGGAGAACAGCTTCTGCTTTTTGACACCTGCCAATCTATTCTGCCTTGTGTTGGGATTGTTTGACTTTCCAATTTTGTTTTGTTGATTGCTTGTTCAAGCATAGTACTTCGGAATTTGTAGCCTCGAGTGATTCCAACTTCCACCCCAGCATCCTTAGAGTTTAGATGGATTCTAATTTGTTTCCAGTTCATTCCTGTCATGCCATATGCCATTTTCCTCGCATTCAAAAACATATCTGGTCAATTACTGAATGGACTATTGATTGGTTGAGATTACTTTTTTGCTGGTAGAGAAATAGCACATAGTAATCCCTGTTAGTTCATGTTTGAATGGACTATTGATTGGTTGAGGCTGTGCCTTTTTTGTGGTAAAGAAGTAGCACATAGAAGAAGAAGAAATTATTTTAACGTCCACGAGGCTAAATATAGCCTATAGGACAGATTGCTCCTCTATCTGGGTCTTGTATTTTGCCCTTTCCCTGTGAAGTTTCACAATAAAGTCTCCCAGCTTCTCGACAAAGCCCTTGCTGAATAGAATATCCCGAGAACTAGCAGTGAAAATCTCTGCATACCTTTCCCTGTTGTCTTTGAAGGCCTCACATTCTAAAATGAATTGCTTTTCTGTTTCGACTTTTCCGGAAGAGCAAAAAACACATACTCTTTCCTCCCACACTTCTTTTGGCCTTTTCCAGCGCCCTGTTTCATAATGGAGTTGATGCGAATTAGTCCTTAATTGAGCAATAAGAATTTTGGCTCTCCAAGAAATATTGGCCCCTAAGTATGCTTTTTGTTGATAATGATGAGAGGGATTAAACTCTTCAATATAATACTTTTTTTTCTCCCTAACTCCTCCTCCCAAGTACATTTGTGAAACTTATCCATAACAAAAGCTTTTATCTATTTGCTGCTTGTGAGACACATGCTCAAGCAAATGTCCCATTTGCTAAACCATTTGTTATTTTCCGCATCCAAGTCTTCTTTCTTGTGCACAATAGTAATCCCTGTTAGTTCATGTTGGGCCAATCTTGTTAGTTCCGTTAAGTAGGTCTTAGATCTCCAATTGTATGACACTTTGCATTTGTTGTAAGCTAAACTATATACCTCTTTGGGAATTGAGATAAGAAACTCAAAGTGCACTTTACAGTATGTGAGCATCAGACATGAAGGAAATCGCTGCCTTTATTTACATGCATTGACACTTCGGGAGCTGAAATTCTTACAGTGTGGGCTTGTTTAATCTGGACACTTGAAATGATTTTGCAGGCCATGCATGGAGTTGTTGAATTCTACAAAGAGAACACGAAAATTATAGTGGACACATTCACATCACTTGGGTTTCAAGTTTATGGGGGAAGGAATGCTCCATATGTATGGGTCCGATTTCCTGGTAGGAAGTCGTGGGATATATTTGCTGAAATCCTTGAGAAAGCCCACATAGTTACAACTCCGGGCAGTGGATTTGGACCAGGAGGTGAAGGGTTCATCAGAATAAGTGCTTTTGGTCACAGAGAAAACATACTAGAAGCAGCCAGGAGGTTGAAATCTCTTTACAAGTGAATGATGTCACTTGCAAGGCAACTGACTTCTTCATTTGCAGAATAGAAGTTAGATTTTCTAAGCGTGTTTTATCAATCTGCAAATGTATTGAGTAGACGGTTGTCTGTTACATCCCGAGTTACTGAAATTTGCATTCTTTCATATATGGACATTCCGCCTCATTGCCAGCTATATACTATACCATTTGCTGTTCACTTTGCATATTATCTCTGAGGGCCACATATTTCAGGCTGATAATTTAAAAAAGTATTCTCAGTTGCTGTGTCACAACAACTTTTTGGCTGGCAATTTGTCCATGGTAAATCAAATTCATTTAATTGGAATTTATTCTAAAGCACTTTGTCTTAATATAACATAGTAGTTTTCCTAAAATGTACCAGTTAGTGCAATTTTGCCCCAGATATTATATTTATTCAATTTTACAGTCAGAAAATTCTTAATGAAAATCAGGCTGCAATTTAGAGACATTGTTGCCAAGAATTATGTATACAGTTGCACGTTTAAGTACTGTTTATTTATTTATTCTTAAAGTATGGCTTTGCAGGTGTAGGTTTGTAGAGGTTAGAATAAAGTTTGGCTGGCAATTTGTCCATGGTAAATCAAATTCATTTAATTGGAATTTATTCTAAAGCACTTTGTCTTAATATAACATAGTAGTTTTCCTAAAATGTACCAGTTAGTGCAATTTTGCCACAGATATTATATCTATTCAATTTTACAGTCAGAAAATTCTTAATGAAAATCAGGCTGCAATTTAGAGACATTGTTGCCAAGAATTATGTATACAGTTGCACGTTTAAGTACTGTTTATTTATTTATTCTTAAAGTATGGCTTTGCAGGTGTAGGTTTGGAGAAGTTAGAATGAAGTTTGTCTTTAATTATCTGAAGCTTGTCCCCCAATCCTTCTTCTGGAATAAACCTGCTTTTGTAGCAATGAGCTTGAGAAGAGTTAAATGCAAAGTAAGAGAATAGCCAAGAAAACCACTACACGGGCTAGTTTTTAGAGCCAGGCGATTATAATCCTGTAACTTATTCAATCATGCTACTACAATGTGCTTATCTCGATATGGGTTTCAGAATGTACATGTTAATTTTTTAAATGGGACCAAAGCACCAACCCAAGTTACGGTAAAATTATAACTTTGGGGATGGAATACTCGAAATTTAATTTATATAATAATCAGCGTGTATTCTATATTTGTCTGCTTCCTCCAAGCAACCAACAATATGTTGCATAGGTATTTCTATCGAATGGGGAAGACCATATGTAATGCAAAATGTACCTTTCCCGGCCCTTCTTGCCAGAATTCAACAAAACAAATCTGCTATATTCGGATCGATATAGTGGGGAACGCATCTTTTTGTAGTCATTGATCGATTTGGAGATTCCCTAAATCCTTGGTGCAATCTGAAGTGTGAACAGTAATGTTTCCATTGTAAGAATCTTAACTTGTTGAATTAATCATCATTAACAAAATACATAAGTGTAAAGCTCTTAATTTTCAAAATTTACAATTTTTCACAAAATTCAAAGTGAGATTTTTGAACAAAATATATATCAATTGATTAATTAGTACTTACCTGGAACCATGTTTGAAATGTTCCTGATCTGCCATGGCTCTAACTCTTGTCACCAAACCACCGTTTTCCTCCCAGCCTATCTGAGGTCAACCTCTTCGGTCCCCAGATCCAGAAGACAAGTCCTCTGGCCCCTGTGCCCAAAACTCCAATAACAATCGAGATCACTCCATGAATATTTTAGAATTCATTGCTCATGAATCACGCAGTTATGATTCCTCTAAGAGCATCCGGTCAGTTCACTCATTCACTACCCATGACCATCAAGTTTACCCCTTTTTTCCTTTTATACACAAACTCCATTCCAGATATTTATTAAAATATTATCTTTTAATAAATATCTTTGATTTTTAAAATATTTTAGTTTTATTAAAATATTATTATCTAATAAATATATTGGTTTTATTAAACTATTATTATTTAATAAATATCTTAGATTTATTAAAATAGTATCATTTATTTGCATAAGTCAATGTTTTTAATTTTCTTTGAACAAAGTATTAGTTTATTTTATGATAATGGTATATATAACTAATACATTCATTATATTATGGTGAGTTAGGGATTTACTCAATACTTCAATAATTCACTCATTACTTTACACCGAGTTTCTTTTCATAATTGATTAGTGCATGTACTAGTGTCGTACACGTGATACATGCATATGTAGCTATCATATGCAGGTCTCATATGCAGGCTAATATTTCTATGTTCCATATAATTCGAGTTGGGTCGTTACATACACCCCCCTTTCAGAAAACTTCGTCCCGAAGTTAAGTTTTATGTCGTATATCATTAATTATATCAATTATTAGTATACTTATATAAGGTTGGTGTATAATAGTTGAATTTTCGTTTAATGTGTGAGAACACTTTTAACATTTATGTTTTGAGTATTTATTGGTTTACCAATTTAGCAGTTACGTCTTGCCCCAACAGTGTTCCCAAGCTATTCTAGAATCATCATATCCTCCCTAATCTCTTCCGCTCCCATCCTATCTGACCTTTACATGAATATTCCATGGCATCAGTTTTACTGATCCAACCATCCATAAACCTAGGGGTGTCAGCGTCGATTACGTTGACCTGATTGACCAGTGGGCATTCGGCAGTCATCATCACACGTCTAGGGGAGCGTGACTCGCACAACCCTCCCATGACTCCAGGTTTTGGAGGATAAATGGTGGGCAACACCTCCACCCCTCCCAGTGGAACCAATGTTAACACTCTAGCATGGGATCTCAGTGCATCTCAATTGTTCTTGGAGTTTTGTCATCACGCGGTCGGTTTTGTAACGATATTATTTGCAATTTAAAACACTTGTCCACAAATTATAACATACGTATCAATATGTTCAAAGCAAATTGTTATCCATATAACAATTTCTACACATTCCAAACATGTTGCTATCTAGGATATTGACCCTTGGGTTCATGTAACATACTTGGTTATATCTGTCCAATAAGTCTGTAAATTCATTTTCTCCTTGAATAGTCAAGTGCAATCACTCTTTTATTTTTATCTCATCATTTACGTTGATATGTAAAATTATAAATACCATATCCACAACATAATTCCTAATTTATATTAGTATCCCTATACCAACAATGTTTACACAAAACTTTCTTCATATTGGTATCCATGTACCAGCAATGTTTAAGAAATTAATATATTCTCACATGTCTAGTACAAAATGACAGTCTTAGGTATCCATCCAAAATAAGGTACTATTTATAAAAATAAGTTTTTAAATACTTAGAAATATAACCCACAGTTATAAATGTCATATAGAATAATCGAACATGGATATACAAATAAGGGTGTAGCCACTATTTTCTATACTATTTTAACCGATTAACTTTATAAAAGTCACAGGTTGAGACTTTAAGTCTAAATGGAGGGATGCTCCAACCTTTGCATATATAGAAATGAAATGAATTAAAACAAGAGCACAAAACACTTACTGTTTAGTTG
Organism: Pinus albicaulis; assembly: GCA_034641835.2. Classification (NCBI taxonomy): domain Eukaryota; kingdom Viridiplantae; phylum Streptophyta; class Pinopsida; order Pinales; family Pinaceae; genus Pinus; species Pinus albicaulis. The sequence goes on along the minus strand of JAXQQM020087013.1, from coordinate 132,662 downwards.
AAGCATGATCTAATTTCTTGATACAGGTTGATTAAGAACTCTAAAATACAAAACTACATATAGATTCAGTTAATCTTTTAATTTTTGTTATTTATTTTTCTTTTAATTCTAATTATCTTTGATCTATAATCTAGACCCCAAGAGATAATAATAATATTAACTTCTTTATCATGTTATTTCAGTTCATCTTCAGCGTAAAATCTAGAAGCCAAGGAGTAGGGTTTTGTAGGGCTGATCATTAAGGTTATGCTGGAGATGGAGGGGGAGTTAATTGACTACTCTAAAGATTCCTTAGTGAGAGTTTTATTTTCATAGAAGGAATTTGTTACTACTTGAAAATGCATTATTCGCTTTGCATTATACTTGGTCTACTAAGAGTTTCATGTTTTCAACCAGATGTTAATTGTTGATAAATAATAATTTCCTCTTTCACATTATCTTTCAATAAAAAATTTCACAATTTACAAGATATGCATAGTCACAGTATTAACATGTTACAGTTTTGATATAGTCTCTTTACTTGCAAGTTTCATTGTTTAGAGTCTTAATTCTAGCTAGGATATTACTAGTTTTACCAGCATTCCTTAAACCATTGTTTCATTTCTATTATCTCGACTCATTTAATCTAAATACATAACACATCACTGGTATACCCTCTCTTTATTCTTCACATTGAACGTTTTCTCATTAGTCCTTAGGTCTCATCTCATCGCCAAATGTATCTTCTTCTCTAACGGTGTATAATTATTATCCTTAAGATTTACCTTTAAACATTTTCCCAGTTTATCACTAGCTACTCTTAGCAAATTAGGAGTGTTCACAACTCCTTATAGGTCATTGCTTTGATCCTTACCAATCATGTTGCTTATATCCTTAAGAAATTTCTTCTTGATAGAAAACATCCATTCACTTCCTTATATCAGATATTCTTAATATTACAGGTCTACTTCAATTTGAAAAAGAACATATTTATCAAATTGACTTTATTTTCTCACCTCTAGTCCTCATGGTTTTCTTTTCTTCTCTTTAATGCATACAATTATTTCATTTGGAAATGTCATTACTATTTGCCGACTTGGGGAAGACCCTATAAATAAATTCAATTAAGTGGACATCAAATGTAATCTACTTATCATTCCCTGTTTTAAGGCACCACGGGATAGAATTTCCTAATCATACTCCATGATGTCCATAATCCATGGATATTGTTAGTTCCTTAAGGAAAATTTTATAATGTGACTCTCCCATTAGAGGGAGAAACTATTATAGATGTCGCTATGCATGTAAATCTATTCTCCAATGGATCAATTTTATTATAGATTCACCATTTAATCTAATGTCATTGACTTCTTATGTTGCTTTGTGAAACTTCCACTTACTCACCTATGGTGTTATTTTGTCGATCTCAATATTCTAAGCTGATTATGATAGCTAACATTTATTATCATTATCAGAAGTTTTCCATTCCATTCCTTTCTCGTCCTCCCTAGGTACTATATTGATTATATTATAGTAACAATGAAGATCAAACTTTGAAATTTTACGCTGCCCTCTCTTGGTAACTATATCGTTTTGTTCTAATAGTGTGTTTACTACCTGACAAGGTGGTTTCTTACCATCTTAACATATGTTTCATCCATCAATTTACCTCAGACTAGCCTAGCCTTTTATGTGGTTATAGCTTCACATCTAATGGTCTTGTCATAATGTCATTTCTTCAAGAGTTAACTTCTTTGGAGCAACTCCGTCAACTAATCTTTATATACGCCTAAATAATTTTCATGAATCATCTTATATAGTGTCATGATGTTATGTGCTCATCATATAGGGCTATTGGCTTGTTGGTTGTTTATAGATGAGAAAAACTTCTCCTACGGGTTACTAACTTTTGATGGGTAATAAGTCACTTGTATGAATGTGACTTCATTTCATCAAGTAAATCGTATCTTCCAATATCCTCTTAAGTTTTACCATACAATCAAAAGACATTAATTAAATCATTATTAGAATGTTTCTTTTTTACAAACAATGCTTGCACTGAGTAGGGCTTTGTTAATCTGACTCATAACCCTTGTAAAGGTTTAGCTCCTAAGCCATATTCTTAATTTCTTGGATTCCACCTCCGTGAACCCTCAAATATGAATCTCCTTTGCTATTGAACATCCATCCATGTTGAGTTGCATTTACAATGCCACATCATGTGTCCATGTCCTTCTTAAAAATAAAATTCCCAATATTCAAAAACTCCCACTATATGAGCAATCATCCATACTAAGTTGTATCTACACTAGATCCCTTCCTTGTCTTCTAGGTGTGGGCCTCTCTTCTCATGAAAGCTTCATCTATTTTACTATACTTTGTTCTAATAAGATGTGACGGTAAGGAATTCTTTACTACATAAAAAAAATTGTAAATACAAGGATGAAATGTCCATATGGCAACATCCCAACTACCAAGCCACAAAGGTACATAACATGGTTAGGGTGCTTTCCAAGTTCTTTGGGATAATAATATGGACATAGAGTTTATTCATATCAATTTTACATTATAAATACTTTATCCATGTCAATTTTACATTTTACATCTGTTAAAATAAACATTGGGAATAATGTAACTTATAACATGTTTCCAAAGCATCACCTTCCAAATGAAATGCTTCGCTGATTCCCCTGCCTCAGAAGTGTAAAAAGTACATACCCTTTCTTCCCAAGCTTCTTTAGGTCTCTTCCATCGTCTTGCCTCCCACCGAAGTTGATATGAGTTAGTTCTTAATTGAGCAATAAGAATCTTTTCTCTCCACGGAATGCCAGCTCCAATGTACTCTTTTGTTGAAGAACACAAGTGGGGTTGAATCCCTGAACATAATAATTCTTTTTTCTACCCAACTCTTTTCCCCACACCCTTATGGAACTTCTCCAACACATAATTCTTTAACTCCTTGCTATTTGTGGGACATACATTAAGGTAAATATTCCTTTTTCAGACTTTAAAAGTATGACTTTCAATTCTCGGACAACGATACATATGAGAAATGCCAATTAAGTCAAAATAGATGGAATTTAAAAGATAACTTGCAGATCACAATAAAGCTTAACCTATCAATCAGTACTAAGTTATACCAGTCACAACATGTTTGAAGAACATCATGGTACTTAAACTAGTAACAATTTCCACATGTTTGCACGCCTTAGGTGAAGCCAAGTACCCTTATAGGGACTTTTCTTAGTGACCTATATATAAATTATTAAGTACTCAATAGACTAATAAAATAGTCTGCACATAATTGTTCTTAAACTCAAATGCACACATGTGTGAGTCTTCACTTTTAGCCTAAGTGTCAGCCCATATGAAATACAAATCTAACAAGTAAACCCTTAAAATGTATATACTCCTAACCTTTCTAATTATGTATATATTTCTTTTGATTTTTAGAGATTAATACATTTTCTTTTGAAAGTATCGCTTTAAGTGTTATAGCTGACACTACTAAGCATATGGTAAGAATGGTTTGTAAGTTTGTCTTGAAATATTAGCACCCTACTCATATGAATCCCCTAGGATTTCTTTCTGAGTTGACTTAAGATAAAGAACTTATTATTATTATTATTGTATTTTATTTATATATTTATAGATTAATTTCTGATTGTCCATATGTATTGTTTTATCCTCATTCAAATTATGTACAACTAGACAAGATATTAAATACAATATTAAAACGCTATGGACTACCTGCCTCACTGACTAGACGGCAGCGGTAAACCTGTTTTCGACCCTGCTCTAAAGTCTTATGGAAAGTACTACGCTATGAAAATTTGATTCGAAGACTTTAGAGCGATGAAGTTACTCACATATTGCTACACAAAAGAGTTATTATAAAGTAGATATATATTTAATTATATTCGTTGTAGGGCCTTACAATGCATAAATGGCATGGTGTTGGGGTTCTAGCTTCGCATAACTCTTTACAACGTCGTATAAGACATATATTGTATCCCCCTTTGCAACATATATATAAACGTCACCATAGATATGAGGAAACCACTATTTGAAAATATGTACCTAACAACCGTCACATATTATTTTATTTACTTATTTATTTATTATATATATTATTATTATTATTTTTAAATCAATTAATTTCAAGAATATAAATTTGATACTTCATATTCATGGAAATACTATACTATTTTTAATAATAAATTATTCAACATCAACCACCATATGTTTTTATTTGAGAAATTCTCAAACATATGAATATTTTCTTTGAGATATTCTCACAACCCACGAAAATGAAATTTAAACCATTTTGATATTTAAAACATAAATAGTCATGAATTTCACTAAGTCTATTGGAAAGGTAGATATTATTTCAAAGTTGTTAAACCTAAAAGTATAACCATATTGAATTTAAATTAAATGGTAATATCAATAAATCTCGATTTGACCGTGAACTAATGTTCACATCCTATTTTAATCAATTAAATCTTATATAAATATAGCTTGAATTTCATATTCATGATTATATTATAATATTTTGAATAACAAATAGTAATGCCATGGTTTTCCGTATGTTGCTCCTAGCGAGGTTGCGTTTCATCCAAGGAAAGAAGCTTCCGATACAACAGGTCTTGTAAGTTGAAGTCGAAGAAAAGAAGCGGTACTCTATAGCACCCTTTGCCCTCGCAATACGACCTTTTACACTGAAGAATGCGCCTCTGCCACCTCTGCCTATGTTTAGAAGTTACGGCCGGGTTAAGTTGTAGCTGCTCATCATCATTATCGTCCTCAGCTGGACGTGTATGTAGATATGCTACAATCCCTGGAGGACGCATTCGTGACAGTAGATCAGTACATCACAGATTCTTTGAATAAACTCAATTCCAACCACAGAAAAATCAGAAAGAGACTCCAGTCTCCACCTCCCTCCGAAGTTTTGACAGTGCTGGACGTTAATGGAATACCAGTCTCCCTGTCCGCATATCTGCCAGGCCGTTAACATTTACCGTTAAAATCCTTTCATCCGTCGTCGGGAATCCAGGATGGTTGCCTCTTAGTCGACAATCCGGGGTGGATGCCTCTCAGTCGACGCCCGTCACTCGTGCGTGGTCTATTGGTGGAGTGGTGGCATTGAGGGACGGAGTTCCCGGGTTCAAAACCTGACCCTCTTACCATTCCCATTCCAATCCACAAAAGGCCGCAGCGCTCGTGCAGTGTCATTTCCTGGCCAATCGATGTCGTGTATTACTTGACAGCGAATGAAAAGGGTGGCCAATCGATGTCGTTTATTACTTGACAGCGAATGAAAAGGGTACCCTATATGGATCAATCGACACGGATGGATGGAGATTCGATTTCAGGGCCTGTAGGCGGCGAAATTATCTTTTGCTATTTGGATTCAGGACTCCATATATCCTGTTGTTATTGTGTTTTTGTATACTAAACCAAGATCCCTATTGAATTCAATTAATGTGGCAATAGGATGATGCAAGCCATCTTAAATTCGTGTGAACAAAAAATTATCTAAATCAGTATAAGGCTAACACTCACTGAAGATGTCCATGGGAGAAAACCAACAGTGAACATCCAAGGTAACACGTGAAGAAAATTTCATGTTGTTGCAATCCAAAAATCAGAATAATGGCAGTGGCAGACCTGAAATAATTTGTAACATTCACATCTTGAATTTAGACAAGATAGTTGAAGTTGTAGTTAGCTGAATGGCATATAGTTTGGATTGGGATATGATGCTGAATTTATTTTCCCATTATTATATTTGAGCAAGTCATTGCTTCATTCTACCAAAATGCAATCCCTCATTCCATTCAAAGACAGTTCATTTTATTATTTATTTATTTTTATATTAATGAGAAACCTGTAGTGGCGTGCTTCACTATTTGCTCTCCCGACTTCCTCACATCAGGCCATGGTACTTTCTCGAATGTATAGGCCGGCTCGTTTAGAAGCGTGAGGGTTTCATTGAGAGTTTCTGTGAAGCTCGTCAAAGTTTGGTGGAACTGATTCTCTGCAGCTCGTTTGCCCATTTCCACTCTCCGTTCACTCAGAGTACATGGGATCCATTTAATTCCTATGATGTTTTTGATCAATCTTTGGCCAAAGATACATGCAACACATTACTTTTCTTTAATTCAAATCAAAATTTTGGGAATGGTCTTCTAGGTTTAAAGTGAAGAGATAGAGGTACTACAAGCTTGGAAACCCATAGAAATGATTAAAATATCCTAAGATCCACAAATTCTAAAACTAAGCTCCGATACCATGTGTAAGGACCTTAACTTGTTGAATTAACCATCATTAACAAAATACATAAGTGTAAAGCCCTTAACTTTCAAAATTAACAATCATTCACAAAATTCATACTATCGAATTCAGAGTGAGATTTTTGAAACAAAATATATATCAATTGACTAATTAGTACTTACCTGGAACCGTGTTTGAAATGTTCCTGATCTGCCATGGCTCTAGCTCCTGTCACCAAACCGTCGTTTTCCTCCCAGCGTATTTGAGGTCAACCTCTCCGATCCCCAGATCCAGAAGATAAGTCTTCTGGCCTCCGTGTCTAAAACTCCAATAACAATCGAGATCACTCAATGAATCTGTTAAAACTCACTGCTCATGAATCACGCGGTTAGGACTCGTCTGACAACATTCGGATCAGTTTACCCATTCACTACCCATGCCCATCAAGTTTACCCATCTTCTCCTTTTATACACAAACTCCATTCCAGATATTTATTAAAATATCATCTTTTAATAAATATCTTTGATTTCTAAAATATCTTAGTTTTATTAAAATATTATTATTTAATAAATATCTTGGATTTATTAAAATATTATTATTTAATAAATATCTTGGTTTTATTAAACTATTATTATTTAATAAATATCTTAGATTTATTAAAATAGTATCATTTATTTGCATAAGTCAATGCTTTTAATTTTCTTTGAACGAAGTATTAGTTTATTTTATGATAATGGTAGATATAACTAATACATTCATTATATTATGGTGAGTTAGGGATTTACTCAATACTTCAATAATTCACTCATTACTCTACACCGAGTTTCTTTCATAATTGATTAGTGCATGTACTAGTGTCGTACACGTGATACATGCATATGTAGCTATCATATGCAGGTCTCATATGCATGCTAATATTTCTATGTTCCATATAATTCAAGTTGCGTTGTTACATCCATGGTGGTAACGAGGATTTGCCTCTGGATTTTGGTCGGAAACATGCTAGAAAATGGCGCATTTTGTATTCCTAGCTCGGGGACATATCCCATGGTTAGGGAGGTCCATTTACAAAAAAATTATAGTCATCTGGTATTATTATTATTATTAATTTAATATTTGGTTAATTTAGGGATAATTCTCAGGGATGTTTACCTATTTCCTAAAAGGTGAAAAAAAAGGAAATAAATTAAGAAAGTTTCTGCAATTCAACCTATTGTTTAAAGTATGTTTTAAGTTGAAAGGTATCAAAACTTCTCCATCAACCATATGGAGAAGTTGATGTTCGTGAAAGGTATCAAAACAACAAAGTTCAATGTTATTCAGTATTTCTTTATGACTTTTCAATAAATCCCTCTTATTAACAAGACAATTTAGTCCATATGAAAATCATAATGGAAAATGAACAAAAGAATCACTCTTAAAGGTTGCCCATACCTTTACTCAAAATTTTTCTTCCCTCTCTTATGACTTTTCCTTAGATTTAAAAACAATGATTTGGTTCAATTGTGTATTAACAACTTGCTTAAATTTTGGTTCTAAAAACTTTATAGATGAGTAAGATTTATTATAAAAGGTCATGAAAATTTGAATGCATTTCTAACTAATAGTAGGTGGGGTGCTAGTAGACTCAATTTATAAGGCATTGTTGAAAATAAAAATGCTTGTGACTCCTTTAAAAATGTTGAGAATTTGGAGGTCTGGTGATTAATGCAAATTCTCTTCTTGATAATTACTTGTGAGCTGACTTGTGTTACTTATGTCTTCTCTTCTTTTAGCTTAGTTAATCTTTCATCAAGTCAATTATCAAAATGCACAAGACACAAAAGTTAGGCTCCTAGAGCCAAGGCAAAAACCTCTCCCTTTTGGAGAGGAAAACCCGCAAAGAATTCTTCTTATAGATCTTCAAATGATAAGTACCATGACCAAGACTCAGATCTTTGACCTAGATATGCTTCCAAGACCTTGATTTAGCTTCTTCAACCTTAATTATTTTCTTCACCAATTTGCTTAGTTCTACATCAACACTAGAGACCTTGATCTTTATCTTGCATATGCTTGTAGTTGAATTGCTTGAATTGTAGGAAGGTAAATCCTAGATTTACCTTCCTCACTATTACTGCTTCTTCTCCTTATGATCACTGTCTCCACCTCTGCAAATTCTGTCTTGAAATCAACTACCCTTAACAATAATGTATCAACAACTTATCCTTGCTTTATGGTCTAGGTAGGAGCTGAAGTTACTTAGGTAAGTCCGCCCTTGAACCCTGCACTAGTCTTCTTAAGTTTGCTCTTTAAACTCAGATATAACCACACTGTACCCTTCCTGCACTAATCCAAAATCTTGCTGCAACTATTCACAGTTCTGTACCTCGTAATCCTGTACTTTAATATCTGCAAGCTGTACCTTCTTATCTGCAGCCTGTCCCTTATTCTTCTACGCAATCTCCTTCCTATATTCCATAATCTTCTTCCTACACTTCGTAATCTTCTTCCTGCACTTCTTGTTTCAGATCCACAATTCTTTTATTTTTTTTCTGCGCAGTTCAATTGGGTATTTATAGTTGTTGCAGTCAGTTAATAAGCTGACCTGCCAGCCTAATTTAACACAATTTGTAGGCCGAATTGAGGTGTAATTTCTTCAACATTTCATGAGGTATTTCTTCAGCATCGTTCGACGTTGAAGGTTGTCTTCACTATATTTTGGAGCTTGTCTTCAACGTTATATGAGGGTTGTTGAAAGCTTCTTCACAAGGTCTTTGGAGCATAAACATCTAAACTAAATCCTTCATGTATGTGACACTTAATTATAGAAGAAGACAAAAACCTAGAAGACATCAAGAAGTCCATAACATATATGATAAAATCTTGTTCATGAAACCCATGAAACAAGGACAACAAAAATACATTTTATTATCAGTCTTCTTCTTTACATAATTACATAGGTAGCATGAAGACCAATCCTAGTTACACTTTTCGACACTCCCTCTTAACTAGGGAGGTATTCATACAGGTCCTACATGGTCACTTTCAAACTGAAGAATCTCATAAGAAGAATCAAATTGGTAATCGCATATGTATAGCATCATATCAACTAGCATTGTCCTAGTGCAAGGCCTTGACTAATAGCCCCATCTCTCAACAAGACAATGGACTACAATGCTGGTGAGACACATGACTAATAGACACCATAGTCATTGTCTCTCCAAGGTACATACCCCACCTAGGTGTTCCCAGAGTATGACCTTCTTGGACTATTCTTCTCTTGGGTAGCCAACCCTCAAAGAATATCGGTCCACGACTAGTGTTATCTTGAATTCCCTATCTCATTCTCAAAGAGTATCAAATTCCAGATGATTACCTAATCCTCCATTCCGTCTTCCAGGTGAAGACCAGAATGATGTGTTTATCCATTCTCTTCACATGGCCTTCACTAAGACTTACGGCTGTTAGTCTTGGTCTAGTGCATTTCACATGTAATAGGGAATCACATATGTCACTCCCTCTTAACACAAGAAGGACATACTTCAATTTCATCCAAGCAAGAAACTTACTACCAGGCTCCCTATCAACCAAGGTCCTACAACAACAATCCAGCTACTCATGAAGAATTCCTCCCCTTGATGACATGGTTTTCGATATTGAGGAATCACCAACTTTTGGCTTCATAGGGCACAGATCATCCATCACTTTCAGTCACGAGTCATGTCCACGAACAGAAAGTGATTCATCAGTTTTTCTCATCTGGTCCACCGTTATGCCATGTTGGTTTTCTTCGAATCATCTCCAAGGATCATACATCCTTTCTCATGATTAGTAGCCCTGCTCAAATTCATCCAGATAAACATATACATATGAACTTTTAGAACAAAAGTTACCTTAGTGATGATCTTTCACCATGACATCTTCCTGTAGGCATCGCAATCCTTCATACAGATTGACACATCTCCTAATGATATGTTTTTCCAAGGGTCTTCTTCTTTACCAAACTTCCGTCAGAGTCTACATATCTTCCCAGGAGATCTCCTAGTCACATCTTCTTGTCCTCCGGATAATAACTACCTCTTGACATGGTTGCATTTCATGATCTCTTCCTCTCTGCACATTCTTCATTCCTAGGATCTTAAAATTTTCCAATTTCTTGTTTATGTACAACCACCTCATATTCTATGAGGACATATTATGTTGATTTCATCTGTTAGTGCACCGAGAGATCCTCCTTCATAGATCATACTTCTAAATATGAAAGTCTATTACTTGCAACCATATGACATGACTTCACAGCATCCAATATCAGTGTATATGTCTTCATACCTCATACCTATTTCCTTGAGTAATCTTGTAGTAATTTCTCTAGAACGAAGAGCTTCATTCCTTTGGCCCGCTCCATCAATATGTCATCACATCCAGAATTCTATTTCCCTGATGACCCTTGATCTTGATGATTGCTTTACTTTGGTAATGTTATCAGAGAGGTTTTCCAGAAGTTGTTTCATCGAGAGCTCCTTCCATGCTTCTATCGTGATGTTTATTAATGTACATTACTTCCTATCATACTATTTTACAATCAATCAGAAATCACTTAGAGAGAAAGACGAACTTAATCATAATAGAGATCTCTTGCTTCCTCTTTCTTAGATCTCTTAGCATTAGGTTCTTTTCTTTCATTAGTGACATGGGCTTCTTCCTTTTTCTTCTTGTCCTTTCCAGATTTAGGACAATCTATTTTATAATGCCCAAGTTCATTGCATCGAAAGCATCGTATGTTGTCCATATTCCTTCTTTTATTCTGAGGGCCAAATTTTCCGAATCTTCCTTTCTTCCTGTATGAGGCTGCAAAGGCATGATTCTCTTCACTTGGTCCAGTATCAGATTTGGCCTTTAGTCTTGTTTCCTCTATTTTACATAGAGACCATAAATCATGGAATGGGGTGGCTTCTTTCTTCCCGTATAAACTAGAAGTGAAGTTTCCCCATTCCTCTGGTAGAGAATTCAACACCATTGTAGTCATCTCAGTGTCAGACATTACTTCTCCTAGTTCCTGCAGTTGATCTCTTATTTTAGAAATCCTCATAAAGTATGGAGTGATTCCTTCTTCCCGTGATAATTTCATTTTGTATAGTTCTTGTCTCAGAGAGATTGCTTCTCCTGCAGTACTCACAGAGAATAGCTCCACTAGTTTCTCATATATTTGTTTTGCAATCTTTATTTTTGATACATAGGGAATGAGAGAGTCTTTAATGGATTCTATGAGAATCCTTTGGGCTCTAATTTCTCCCTTCATGTACTTGGCATGAGCTGGAGCATCTTCTTTTGGGGGTTGAACAGTAGATCCTTCGATATACTCTATTACTTCGTCTTCAATTAAATTCAAGTCTGTCCTCTTCTTCCATGCACTAAAGTTTGATGACCCAACCAACTTGTTGCTTTCTTTACAATAAGGCATCTTGACAGATAGGGTCATGGATACTTACTTGAGTAGAGTGGCTTGCAGCTTTCTTGATGATGTTTGAAAATGAAGTCAAGGGTTTCCTTTAAGATACGAGCTTCTTCAATGTTGGTCAACTTGAACCCTTAATTATAAAGAATATCTTCAGAAGTTGAGGTTCTCTTCAAACAATGTCTTGAGTGCAAATCTTTGATGGCAAAGATTACTTTCTTAAATGAGTTGATCTTTTGAATGAGATAGGAGATCTTACTTGAAGTAGCTAGATAGTCTTCCTTGCAAATTGATTTTACTTTTCAACCCAAACTTTGATCTTCGCTTCTTTGGGTGTCTTTGTTGACAAGAAACCCATGTGTTCAACACCTTAGCTCTGATACCATGTTGAGAATTTGGAGGGTTGGTGATTAATACAAATTATCTTCTTGATAATTACTTGTGAGATGACTTGTGTTACTTATGTCTTCTCTTCTTTTAGCTTAGTTAATCTTTCATCAAGTCAATTATCAAAATGCACAAGACACAAAAGTTAGGCTCCTAGAGCCGTGACAAAAACCTCTCCCTTTTGGAGAGGAAAACCCGCAAAGAATTCTTCTTATAGATCTTAAAATGACAAGTACTATGACCAAGACTTAGACGTTTGACCTAGATATGCTTCCAAGACCTTGATCCAACTTCTTCAACCTTAATTCTTTTCTTCACCAATTTGCTTAGTTCTGCATCAACACTATAGACCTTGATCTTTATCTTGCATATGCTTGTAGTTGAATTGCTTGAATTGCAGGAAGGTAAATCCTAGATTTACCTTCCTCACTATTATTGCTTCTCCTTATGATCACTGTCTCAACCTCTGCAAATTATGTCTTCAAATCAACTGCCCTTAACAATAATGTATCAACAACTTATCCTTGCTTTATGGTCTAGGTAGGAGTTGAAGTTACTTAGGTAAGTCTGCACTTGAAACCTGCACTAATCTTCTTAAGTTTTCTCTTTAAACTCATATATAACCACATTGTACCCTTCTTGCACTAATCCGAAATCTTGCTGCAACTATCCGCAGTTCTGTACCTCATAATCCTATACTTTACTATCCGCAAACTATACCTTCTTATCCACAGTCTGTCCCTTATTCTTATACGCAATCTCCTTCTTGTATTCCATAATCTTCTTCTTGCACTTCGTAATCTTCTTCCTCCACTTCTTGTTTCAAATATGCAATTCTTTTATTTTTTTATGCGCAGTCCAACTGGGTATTTATAGTTGTTGTAGTCAGTTAATAAGCCGACCTGCTAGCCGAATTTAACACAATTTGTAGGCCGACTTGAGGTGTAATTTCTTCAGCATCGTTGAAGTTTGTCTTCACTATATTTTGGAGCTTGCCTTCAACGTTATATGAGGGCTGTTGAGAGCTTCTTCACAAGGTCTTTGGAGCATAAACATCTAAACTAAATCCTTCATGTATATGACACTTAATTATAGAAGAAGACAAAAACCTAGAAGACATCAAGAAGAAGTCCATAACCTCTATAATAAAATCTTGTTCATGAAATCCATGAAACAAGTACAACAAAAATACATTTTATTATCATTGTCTTCTTCTTTACATAATTACATAGTCAGCATGAAGACTGATCCAGTTACACTTTTCAACAAAAAAAACATTTTTGCATATATATAGAAAAAATATATCTTGAAATAAGACATTATCATCATCATCCTAACAACACTTGTATTTCCTTGATCTAAAATAGGTATTTTGAGTTTTCTTCAAAATAAATATCATTTTATTAGTCAATCCAAAAACTTACTACCTCAAAATACCTAAATTGTAAATATTGTCATGAAAATAAAAGAAATGACAAATTAGAAAAGTTTTGAGTGCATGCCCTTGAAAGAGATCTCTCTGTTTTAAATCTCTTATTTTTTGTGAATGTGTTTTAGAATGATTGAAGTTGAATGAAAATATTCAATGCTTGGAAGCTCTTCCCTTGGCATTCTTGTAGAAATTGGGCAAAATCGATAACAAAGGCAATTATATGTCCAATCATAGATGGAAGTGGTAGATTCCTCGAGCTTACAAGTCAGTTGATGATACCAAAGGGTGGTTTGATAGGACTATCTTCCCAACCATCTTGCATTGGTCAAGGTTGTTGTTAAGGGAGATCCATGATACTTAGGTGCAATTGCAAAGGGGCTAGGGGAAAAATCGCTAAGACAAGGTTGGTTGTCTACTGTGAAATTCTGGTTCCCCATGTTGAGAAATCTAGGGCAACTAGATTAGGGTGATTTCTCTTTACTTGGATAACTGCTTGTGATGTTATTTACTTCAACTTGTAGTATTTATAATTAGCTTCTTCTTCTCTTGATTATTATAGTGTTCTTATTATCAAAGAGTTACCAAAAAAATGAAGATCAATAGAACAAATGGACACAAGATGTAGGTTGCTAGCCAGGGCCAAAACCTCTCTTAGAGAGGGGAACCCACAAGAAATTCTTCTCTTCTTATAGAAACTTCAAATGAAAAATTCCAAGACCCTTTAGACCCAAGACTGAGAACCCTCCAAGACCAAGTCAACCTAATTTAGATGAGTTTTTTCTTCCACAAAGTCAACACTAGTCAAACAGTTCCAAATTTCAGATTTAGGCCTCTATTTCAGAATTTCAACTCCTGCAACAACTGCAACTTTTTGGCTCTCTTGCAACAGTTGCAAATTCGCACGTGTGGGAGAAAGAGGCTAATTTAGGCCTCCTCTCTTCTTCGCTTGGTTTGATATTCTTTCCTTAGATACTTGGCCTTAGAACTTGATCTTTTAGCAATACTATTTTGACTTCTAGAAGGAGAATTTCAATATGATCTTGTGACTGCAGAAACCGTAGCTGTAATTCACACGTGTGAGAGAATAGAGATAGAAGTGGGATTTTAAACTTCAATTACTCTTCCTTAGATCCTTCCTCTTCTTCTCTTGTCTTAATTTTGTGTATAAACGAGCTTGATTGATGATCTACTTCAAATGAGGTTGAATTCTCTTTATATATACTATTTCTTGGAGCTCGAATAGCCGTAAACAGTGCTGAATTTTCACAGTTGGGCTGACTTGATCTTGGAGGGGTACTTTGACACTTTTTGACTCAAAATAAATTCTTTGACTAGTTACAAGATGCCCAATAGGGTCTATTACATGTGATAATGAATCTTTTGACTTCTAGACTATATGACAAACTCTAGAAGCACAAAATGGGTGCTTGACCTAGAACATTTTGACTTTGAGCATGAAATCCCATGCTTTATAAAATAACAATAATAATTTTCATTCTCTTTTACATTAATCACATAAAATCAAGAGTACATGAGGTATTATGAAGACTGAACCTAGTTACATAATTCAATACTCCCTCTTAACTATGAGATATTATGAAGACCGGACCTAGTTACATAATTCAACACTCCCTCTTAATTAGGGAGGTATTCATAATACATTGATGGTACATGGAAATTCTCATACTGACATCCCATAAGCTATCTTTTCAGCTTATATCAATGCATCTCATCATATCAACCAACATTTCCATATAGCAAGGCCTTGACTAACAAATCTATCTCTCCACTAAGTCAAAGCACAATGCTAGGGAGACAATGATTTATAGACACCATAATTGTCTCTCAAGGCATGTACCCCATCTGGATGCTCACAAGGTATGCCATTTTAGGACCATTGCCCTCTTGGAATTACACATCCTCAAGGAATATCCTCTTCGACTACTCTTGCCTATTGGATGCCTTGCCTCATCCTCAAAGAGTATCAGTTCTCGAGACTACTTCTATCCTCAAGAAGTATTGGTCTCGGATGTGTTAGTGTCAGAATTTGCATTCTTCCATGGTATCCCTAGTCACAAAACCTCACTCTCCCTCAAAATTTCACATTCGCTGACCCACCTTCATGTCTTGTTGAGCATAAAACAATCTTGAAATATCATTTCATTATGTCATCATGCCAGTCAAAGTCAACCATGGAGTCAAGTCATCCAAGGTCCCATTAGGTCAACTAGGTTTCATTTTTCAAGCTTCATAAATATGCCATTTTATCTCAATATAGCCAGCAAAGGTGTGAGATTGACTCAAATAAAACCTTCTCAATCATCTGTAGAGTATTTATCAACATGTAAATATCATTTTTAAAGTTGTAATTTTGGTTTTAGAGTATTTTTTTCATACTAAAATGTGATTTTATTCAAAACACAAATGTAATTTATTTTTAATTTTTATGTAATTTTATGCTCATAATATGTAATAAGTTTTGTCCCTAGCTGCCAACTCAAATCACACATGTCAAACTAAAAGTGAAAAGTGCCAAACTCCAGCAACATCATCCTGCAAAGAAGAAAAATCAAAGGAAATGGATAATCAACAATGCTTTCAAAAAGGTTAAATGAACATTAGAAAAGTGGGTTTTTCAAATTCAAATTCAAATTCAATTAAGTATTTATGACTCCTTGACTCTTTTCAAATTCATTTGCCTCCTCCAAACACCAAGCAAGCACTCTAACATAGCAAAATTTCGAGTTTCTGGGCGAAATTGTTGAAGAAAAATGAGCAGAGGGCGCAATCGCTGAAGCGAGGGCGCAAATGCATAGTTGAGGGCTCAAACGCTGAAGTGAGGGTGCAAATGCATAGTCGAGGGCGTAAATACTCGGTCGAGGGTGCAAATGTTCGGTTGAGGGCACAAACACTTAGGTGGGGTGCAAATGCTCTGTTGATGGTGCAAATGACTAGCAAGCCCTAGAAATGTGTTTAAGTGGAAAAAACATCATCTTCAAAGCTCCCTCAGTCTACTCATCGACCTCCAACAAAATCAGTAAGAGCTCATGCCATTAAAAAACATTTTCATCAAGTGCATATATTGAGTATTGTGAAGTTTAGGATACAATTTGGTGTTTTAATTTGTTTAAAACCCTAGTATCCCTATAGAATTTGTGAAAACTCCCAAATTTCACTCCCTTACACTTTTCATCCTTCCTACAATTACCAAAACCCATTCCTAAACCCCTGATTTGAAAAATCCCCTTTTCCTAAACCTTTCTCCCAAAACCCTAAGTTCTAGGTGCTACATCTACCTAGGCTCCCAATCCCCAAATCCCTATCCTAAATCTCATCATATTACTACTGCCTATCCCTTCCCCCATTTCACACATCCCTAGCAAACATCTCCCTCATTTTCCCTTTCCCATTCCCCATTCCTAATCCCTAGGGTTTTGACAAAAACACCATGGAAACAAAGGAAGAAAACACATCATTTAGTGAAGGAGAGGAAACATAGCTGAGGAGGCCACATAAAGGGGGAAGAGTACTCAGACTTGAACCTACCAGCACTAGGGAACTCTTGGCTTCTCCATTGAATGTGACATGCTTCAAACATGTTGGCCGTTATGATTTTTGTGAGAAAATTCAGAGGGTCCAACACCATCCCATGTTGACTAGACTTTTCATATCTGGACTCCATGATAACCAAGTTACTTTAGATGGTGTCACTTTTACTCTATCAACTGCTTTCATTTCAGCTGCCATCGGGATCCCAAATGTTGGGGAGAAGTGGTTCAAGAAAGGTAATTTGAAGAAATAGGACTTTGACTTATTCTTAAAACCAAGACACCAAAATCAGACAAAGAGGTTCTTTCTTTTTTCTTACCTCCTGGACAGATATGCACCAATGATGAAGATAATCATGAAATACTTTTCATGTGAAGGTAGATTTTCAAGGCTTTATTCCTATCACATTTGAATCTTAATTCATTTCACTAGGGTAAGGATGCTTAACATACCCTATTATATTTTCCGGAGCATAGAGAAGATGGCATACATTTCCCAGAAAAGGAATATGAACAGCAAATGAGAAGTCTATTCCATCATTCCCTCATAAAAATCATAGTCCTCCACCATCTCAAACAACTAAACATTGCATGGAGTACCTTAATAGCTAATGATATTTTCAATGACCCATCCACTCAGCATGCATAAAATGTCCCTTCATCATCCCAACCATCCACTTCCATCCCTCCATCTTAGCCCATAACACATTCATCACCATCAAATCAGTCCCCTTCACCTCCTTCATCTCCATCTCATCATGAAATTGGGTCACCTAGCAGGATTGAGTGACATTGAGCCTAAGTGGGCTAGTATGGTTGAGGTTGAGCCATTTCCAAAAACCTACCAGAGAGGCCACATGCATGTGTTTGCTCCAACTAGAGTGGAAGGGGCCATCCCTTCTACAACAACAAAGCAAGTGGACAAAAGGTAAAGAAAAGGTGATTGAAGTAGTTACTCATGATGAGGAGGATCTTCATGAAGAGGAACAAGAATTTCAGCATGTTGACCTAGATGAGGATGAAAATGACAAAATCACTAATGCAACCATCAAAGGTAAGGATTACATGATTAAGGAGCTCCAAACTAATCTTGATAGGGCCAGATATGTCATAAACTTCCTTGAGCAATAAAATGATCAATTGAAGACTAAACATGTCATTGATGAGGTCAAGTATGTCACTACTCAAAGGGAGGCAGAAAAGGTCAAAGCCATGCTAGATGAAACACTTGAAAAGTATGGTTTGTTTGATGATGAAGAGTAACAAGTACCAAGAAAGATACCTAGAACTAGAGGGCTGAAAAGAGGTCTAGCTCTAGAAAGACAAAGGGAGGTTGAGCTTGCTGATCAACTAACCCTAAATGAGCAGCTTGCTATAGTGATCAGTGAAAACAGGGAGCCATGGCTTGATAGAGCCAATCAACACTTGGAGAAGCTACTAAAAAAGGCTAAGTCAAACACCATTCCCTAAAGGAGAAAATTGCAATGGCCAAGCTCAAAAGAGCCAATGCAAAGATTGAAGATTTGACCATGGAGGAGAAGAAGAAATTGGACATATTTTCTGAGGTTTCCCTCCAAGCCTAGCCACATCATCATCAACCATTCTACCAATTTTGATGCATTTTCAAACTTTTTTGCAAAATATGGAATTTTTTGAGTTTTTATGAACATGCATTTAGCAGAAAATTGGTCATTTGCACAACGCCCTACTCGCTATGCAAATGATTGGGGCACTTTTTGAGGGAAAGAAAGATACCATTGGATTCCTAAAGATAAATGCATTCTAGAAAACCATGTTTCAAGCCTTGGTTTGCATTTTTGACAGGTGAAAAGGTTAAAACGCCACCTAAAATGACCTTTCTGCCCCTATTTTTACCTAGGCGTTGCGTAAATACTAGTCTTGGGAAAATGACTTTTTGAGGGGGGAAATTGCCTTCATTTTCAAAACTGGAGGCATATTCAGAAAGAGGACTGGAAGGGCTTTCCAATAAGCCATCTTGGGCCTTATTTGGACATTTTTAGGTCATTCAAAAGTGGCCATGAACATGTAGGGCACAAATGACACTACCAAGGCGCAAATGACAAAAGGAGGGTGCAAAGGACCATTTTGCTAGTTTTTTGGAATTTCTATGAAATTTTGAATTTTCTTCAAGAAATCATGTTTTTACCTATGTAATTAATGATGATAAATGTAAATATGCTTTGGATAAGTTACCTAGGGGTAGATTCATTGGGTAAAAGTTATCATTGAGTCAAAATGAATAAGTTTGAATGTAATTAGGAACGAGTCACTTGGACCATCCTACACTTCAACTTTCAGTTCAATATTTTGTGGATCTCTTCCTCACCTCATGGATTCGACCCCTGAGGATGAGTGAATGTTGTTTTCATGTCTATTTAGTCCCTTTCTTCACTCTTAGCTTATTGATCAAGGAACTATTGTACTTAGTGTTGGCCAGTTAATAAAGAAGAGTTGCAACTATTTTTTGGGATACATGTGGTATGATGTTTATCATCATTTGTTCTTCAGTTTCATATGTTATAATGTATTGTATTCATGTTCATTACATTTCTATTGTATGATTTCTTTCAAGTTGATAGGTAGAACACATGCTTGCTCATGCTCTGTTTTGGGAAAGATTTCATAATTTGTCCATTTTCCTCTATTTAGGAAGAATACATCTCCCATGCTCTTCCTAGCTTCTCATCAGTCCTAAAAAAATCTCATCATAATAATTTTGTAGTGTTAATCCTTATGCCTATCTTGCCCCATTGAATCCCTGCAACCCTATCTCATTTGCCCTGACCTAGCTCCCTTGACCTAATTTCTTCATCCAGTGAAACCCAACCAAATCAAATCAAAACAACCCCTGCACTTATATCTAGCCTAAAAACCATAATTCCTCCAGCCCTCTTGGTTGTGACCTTTGTGGAGAGAGCCCTATCCGACTTGGTAGGGCTAGCTACCAAGCCAAAAGCTTGGTCTGTGGTTACCTCTGATGGGATTCCTTCTTCAGCCTTGGGAATCTGGCGGAGTGCTAACATGATTCTTACCCAATCCTTCATTCTTTCTTCATAATGTGAAGACAAGAATGATGTGACTATCTCTTCCTCTCAACTAGGGAGGATCTACTCATTCCTTTACATGAAGGGAATATGCCCAAGCTCCCTCTTAACTAGGGACTTGTTTCCAATAGTTATCTATTATTCTATGGAGATCATGGTAATATCAGTTTCTTGTAGGGATCTTATTTCCGCATTATCCTATCACGAATAAACTTCAACTTCTACATTAGGGAGTCATCTTCTTCCATAACTTCTACATAGGGCTTCAACCCTCTTTCTCATCACTTTCCTTCAATGAAACATAGTGTTGAACCAATTAATGTCAGTCATGTCATCCTTCTTTTCATCAGAAAGTGACCTTATTTGTCATCATATGGCTATTCTTCATACTGCTACCTTTCCAAGTCATGTTATTTTCAAAATCATCCATCCAAATTTTATGTGTACTAGTTGTAGGTGAATTTCTACAACCTTCTGTCGGTAGCCCTGTTCCAATCCAACCATATGATTTCTTTCAAAAGTCAAAAGTTAACATCAAAACAAAAATTACCTCTTTATGATGGCCCTTTCTCAAATCATCCGCTTTTGCAACATCAACATATTTTTCTATACAAAATCCATCTCCAAGAAATTTATTACCAAGGTTTTCCTTTTTTTATTATACTTATCGAGCCTTCATGGATTTTTTTTATGGAGATGTCATAGCCAATCCTTATTATATCGGATGTTGGTTTCTCATCTAAGTAGTTATAGATACATATTTACGAACTCTTCTTACACCTACTACTTCCTTGAAATCTATATACATAACTCCTTCATAGGAACAATTGTTGCCCACCACCTCATATTCTTCATGAGGTTATATAATGTTGATTCTATCATGTCATTATGTAGAAGAGTTCAAGGCATATTGGATTTATGCCTTAATGTATCATCCATAAGGGAGTATTTTTATTCCAACATGCTCATGAGATAGAGCATTTCAATCATCCTTTTGTGAAACAAAATGAACACATGCCTTTGTCTATCTATCAAAAAAATTATCAATTGCATGCATACCTCTTTCTTATGGTCATATAGACTTCCTTTAGCAACTTCCTTTTTCCTTGTTTGAAAATGGAAAATACTTCAATCAAATCATCATGCTGCACATTCTTGTCATCATACCTTCGTTCTTCTAAACTATGGATCCCATACTAGGTGGAATGTATACTTGCTTTTTTTCAAGTAGAGGTGAACCTTTTTTTTCCAACAAAAATTTAGGGATCTTGATGATCCTATACTGCAAATGATTTATTCTAATGAAGATGAGGTGTTATGAGATCTTATCTTCCAATCTTTCTTAGATGACTTCATACAAATTTCTACTTCAAATACCCTATCATAACTGCAATGCTTTCTACCACGACTATTATCTTTATAAACTGAAAATGAACGTAAATATATTTGAGATTTTTAATAATAGAGGTCTCTCACTTCTTGCTTCTTTGCTTTCTTTTCATCAGGTTCTTTCACTTCTTCGGTTACATGGGATTCACTTCTTTCTTTCCTTTTCTTTTTTCCCTTTTTGAGTTTGGAACAATTCCTCTTGTAGTGCCCATATTCATTACACTCATAACACTGAATCTTTGGCATGTCAACTTTCTTTTGAAATTTATTTTGAGGCTAAAATTTTCCAAACCTTCCTTTCTTCTTTGACATAGCTGCAAATGCTTGAGTTGGCTCATTCGATTCAACTTCATCTTTTTCTTTTAATCTGGTTTCTTCAATATTATATAATGGCTATAAATCATTGAATGGTGCAACTTCCTTCTTTACAGATATTATTGATACAAAATTGCCACATTCTTTCGGTAGTGCATTGGGTACACAAGTGGTCATATTTGGATCTGACATGGTTTCTCCTAGCTCTTGTAGTTGATCTTTTATTTGTGATATCGTCATGAGATATGAAGCTACCCCTTCTTCCTTTTTTACTTTCATTGTGTATAATTCAGTTCTCAAGGATATTATTTCCCCAACTATAATTACAAAGTACAACTCTACCATCTTGTCATAGATCTCTTTTGATGATTTCGATTTTGCTACAAAGGGAATGAGAGAATCCCTGATAGATTCTATGAGGATTATTTAAGCCCTTATTTCTCCTTTCATATATTTTGATAATGATTGAGCCTGATCTTGAGGAGGTTTGGTGAGGGAACCCATAACATAATAAATAACTCCATTTTCCATGAGAATCAAATATATTCTCTTCTTCCATGCAAGGTAGTTTGATGTCCCAACAATTTTATTGTTCTCCTTGCAAAGTAGTCATTTGATTTGATTGAGACCGTTGAAAATACTGAGAGGGGGGATGAATCAATATTACTTTTCAGTTGTTATTTTACCAGTTAGATCACTTATAATTAGAACACTAAATGAATAATAAGAATAAATACTTGTATTAATTAGGAATAATGAGGACTTCAATCCTCTTATTTACAATAAATCAAGTACAATATAGTGTAGGGCTCTAAACCTAAATGAATACACCAATCTCTAATCCCCCAAGCTCCAACCTGTACTTTTCCAAGCATCGAATTGGACTTCACGAGGCTTAAACCTCTAGGGCTCCAACCCTATCTTCCCAAAGCTCCAACTTTGTCACTTTAAGGCTCCAAACCTATATCTAGTACCAACTCCAGCCTAGTCTTCTTCAAGACTCCTATCCTCTAGGGATCCAACCCTAAGCTTCAATTCAAGATAATTTTAATGATTCTTCATGGCTCCCAATATCTTCTGCAACGAGCCCTCACAATATCTTCACCTTCAGCAGTGCCTTCAAAAACAATCTCCAAAGCACTTAGCTCATCAATGAAAACTTTGTCTTCTCAAAAGGTGTCACCACAACTCTTCATGGTTCCCAAAAAAAATCTCCAAGGTCACCTAATGATGACATCAACACTGCATCATGGTCTCCAATATTGTATTCAATAGGCTTCTTGATGATTCTCCAAGGTATGCTTAAGATCAGCTCTAACTGCTCTTCAAGATTCCAAGATCAAATTATATTATGCTTCCAATTCCCTTCAATGGATCTTCAATATTAGCTCTAAGGTATATCTTTACAAAGCTTCAGTTGCTTCAAATGTTCTTCCAAAATATCTTCAAGGATGCTTCAAGGTCTACACATCAAGCTTATAATGTCCTTCAATAATGTTATGGACTGCTCTAATAATTTCTTTCAAAGTGGTCTTCAAGAAAATGTTCAAACACTGCTACAATTGTTGCTCTTTAGAAAGGTTTGTTCCAATGATAGTTCTAGGTTTCGCAAAGATCTTCTTTGATTGCTTCGGATCTTCACAACACCTCAATGAATCCTTCACGGTGTTTCTTTAAGACATGCTTCAAACAAGCTTCAAATAATTCTCCAAGATATTATTTAGTTATCTTCAACACTTCTATCATCTCGCTTCTCCAAAATGTTTCATATGTTGTCTGTAGAATTACTCAAATATGTCTATTAGAGAGGTTTCAATTGATAAGAGCTACCACATGTGTCACTGCCAGTCCAAGCCTCTACAAGATATCCAAGTTTTTAGCCTCCACGGGATTGTGTTGAGGTCTGCAATTCGAATTTCAGAGATGTTTGAAAGGATATCAATCAGAGGTACAAGCTACCACACATAACCTTCAACATACCTGTCATTGGTCCGAGTTCTTATTTATGTAACCTGAGTTGTAGTGTAACTCTTCCACGGGCTTGTTGTAGGTCCGAGTCTTCAAATGTTACTGCCCACAAGTCTTATTGTCTTACCTAGCTCTCCAATGGTGTAGAGTGCAAACAGTTGGTTGTCACAGGTATATAGCCTCTTCACAAATCTCCAATCATAGTTTTGAAAGTCATAGTAAGTTTGAGCTTCACAAGCATAGATCCTGAGCCCACCACATAAGGTTTACCACAGATTTTGTGATAGGTCCGAGGCTCGAGAAATAACCTTCCACAAGGCTGCAATCTGAGGTAAAATGATATAGGTTGTTGCCACAATTTCAAGGTAATCTGAGGTGCACAGATCCTCCACAGTTTCCTTCACAGGACTGTAACTTTGAACTTAAATTTGACGTGACTATCCATTTTTTTCTGACCATAGGTCCAAGCCACAGTGTGAGGTACTGAGGTTTGTTCTCTTTCTTTTCCGAGGTAATGATAACCCAATAAAAAACTTAAATCATTTTCCCAAATATATCATTCTCAACCTCCTTTTACTTCTTTGTCTTCTCACTGTGTTCTTCACTGAAAAATTATGCTTAGAATCAGGAGTATGATCTCCTATTTATACTAGTTTTGATATTTAATGAAAATATGTGTCCCTTGGAGGAGGAGCCGACTTGGTCATGCTAGCTCATTTCGGCTAGCATAAAAAAATGAAATATTCTAACTTAAAAAATCATTTTCTCTCAATCTAGAAGGAGTTAGAGGGCGAGCGATAGCTCGTTAGAAAGGGAAACTTGTCCTCTACAAGTTGGGGTCAATTCCATCCTTCAATGAGGTCATTTTCCAATCAATAAAATTAAATTTGTGAATTTTCATCATTATTTTATCATGACATCCTTTTGGATTTTTCCATTATGTTTTGGACAATGTTTAAGGTTTCTTCACTTGTGTTCTTCATTAGGATTAGGGAATATTTTAAAGGCGTCGTGGGAATATAGGGCTTCATTCATTCATGGTAAGGATTTTAGTGCTTTATTGATTTATGCATGCATCATTCTAGGGAAAACCATCTAAGGTTTCATGTAGCTAGCCTAGGAGGGTTTCATGGAAAAAGGCTCCTACATTCAACATTAGATCATGCATCATTATATTAGGGATATATAGCTAGGGAATTTTCATCATCTCATGCTTAGGGGTTTCTCCTAGGGTTTCTCATGAGGTTAGGGCAACAAGGGTTACTCATGTATCATAAGAATATTTTCCATCTCCAAAAATACCATATTGTCATCAATGACAACTTTGACCAACAATCTCCCCCTTTGTCATTGAAGGAAATATTCTTTCCCTTCCAACAATTTCTCCTCCTTTGACATCAATGGCAAATGAGGTGCCCAAATACTCCCCCTATCAAGCTGCTTCTTGATATGTTGCTTCCCCTATCATGGTTCTTCTTCTTGTTATTTTTCCCTTTGCAACTCTCTCTCTCATTATGCTCTTCTTTAATGTACTTTATCCCCCTACGCCTTTGCATGCCTTCATGGAAATGGATGAGGTATATGATCAACCAAATCCCCCTGCTTGCATACACTCCTCTAGCTCTTATTTTTTCTTTAGACAAGAAATATTGTTGCCTTGTGATCAAGTGGAAGACATATTCAAATGGTGGATGTGTAGTGAAGACACAATATCGTGATTTTGTTCAATTGATTTTACTCCCGAGAGATGATCTATGAAGATTGTCTTGTGTGACTCATCAAGGGGTTTCATAGGGCTCTTCACGGATAGCTTCTACAAGAATAGTCAAGAATCACAAGCTCCCCTAACGAGCATGCATGGTCTCCTTTTTGGCGTAATTTCATCATCAAAAAATTGGAATATCACATCTTCCAATGATGTACTCATTAGATAAACAACATGAGTTGATGTCTTGAGTGTTCAAGGCACTTTCTAATCCAATTTTATTTCTTCTCCATACTTGTGTAACTTTATTTTCTAGCTTGGTAGTCATGGTTTTAGCTTGTTTAGGGATCCAAGTCAAGTTACAATCACGAGCCATATGTCCAATTTTATGAAATTTGAACTTGTTCATGAATGAGGGATCATGACTTCTTATTGCAAAGTTTCTGCTAAGGGGATGATGAGTACCATCATATTTTTCCTTGTGGTATTCCATACAACCCTTTTCCATGTGTCCAAAATTTGTACAATAATAGAAATAACCAAAAAATATACTTTGGTACCTGGGAGATGGAGATTGTCTTGATGTACTTCTGAAGTATTTTTTTCCTTGGGATTCTTTGATGATATCAATTGGCTCTAGCATTCTTGACACCATCTCCGGATCTTCTTAGAGTATGGTTTCTTCCAATGTCACATTGACTCTTCTCCTTGCTTTTGTTGGAACTGGGGGCATCGATATTTCTTGCAATATTTTCCACAACCTTGTTGTTTGAAGCATTAGGGTTTGTATCATTTTTTTTAGGGTTCACCTTCATATCGAAGACTTGATTTATCGAGGAGAGATATTTGAAGAATTAGGATGTTTTCTAGGGTTTGAGAACTCTTTAGACTCTTGTTCAAATGTTCAACTTATTTTCTTACGAGATCAATTTTTTCTTTCATCATCATGCATTCTTCATCCTTTTTTGTTAGATGGTTCTCCATTTCATCCTTCATTCTCGTTGCTTCACATGATTGAGCCTAGAGTGAGGTGATTTCTGATTTTAACTAGGATATATCTTCTTCTCTTTCTTCAAGTTGGCATTTCATGGCATTTATTTCCTTTTCTGCTTCATCGACTTGTCCTTCCACGAGGACCAAAACTTCCATTACCTTTTTAGCTCCTTATGCTTGTTTCTTTACTTTTCCTAGTTGATATTTAAGGGAGGGTACCTCTTCCTTGTATTGACCAATTTTTTATTCAAGTTTGTTCAAGTCCTTGTGTCTTTTTTCAAGATGGCTTGACAAAGTGTCTTCCCTTTTCTTTTCTTTATCCAATTGATTTGTCATGGATATGAATTTTTCATGATGCCTTTTCTTGTTTTGATGAAATTCCTTCTTTAGCTTGGTGAGCTTCTCATCTCTTTCTTGTACCTAAAGCTTCAATAGGTCAACTTCATTCCTTGTATTGTCAAGGTTATGGTCACCATCTTGTGACTTTCTCTTGAGCTCCTCATTTTCCTTTTTCAAACTGCTTATCTCTTCTAGGGAAACTACAAGTTTTTCCTTGATATATTCTTCATTTTCTTCATCTTCTAGGTCCTCCTTGGTCTTGATGTATTCACTCTTGTTTTCAGCTTCCTTTATGAGTTCTATATTTCCTTCTAACTTTTCATCATCTTCTTGATTAGAGGTCATGATCAAAGCTCCTCTTGAGTGAAGATATTGAAGTTTGTCCCACATACCTTTTGTTGATGAACATTTTTCCCGGAGGATCTAGTAGCCCACTCAAGATTGATTTTATTGCTCTTGCATTATACTCTTTGGATTCTTATTTCATCGTGCTTTCAATAATCATTGATTCCCATGCTTAAAACCCTTGATCCATTACAAAATTTTTCATTCGTGCCTTCCATATTTCAAAGTTTTCATTGAATAACAGAGCTTTCCCAATTTGATTATCTTTTTCTTTCATGGTTGAAGAAGAGACATATTTAGAAGGATTGGAGGCTTTCCTCCTTGGATTTTCCTTTTTTATTCTAAGGATCTACCTTCAAGTTGTTACGAATATGAGTGAAGGTACTGACTTTGATTCCAATTGTTTGAAATACTGAGAGGGGGGTGAATCAATATTTATTTTTCTCAGTAGATCACTTATAATTAGAACACAAAATTAACAATAAGAATAAATAATTATATTAATTAGGAATAATGAGTACTTCAATCCTCTCCTTGACAATAAATCAAGTACAATATAGTGTAGGGCTCCAACCCTAGATGAAGACACAAATATCCAATCCACCGGGCTCCAACTCGTACTTTTCCAAGCATTGACTTGGAGTTTATGAGGTTCCAAACTCTAGAGCTCCAATCCCTATCTTCCCAAGGCTCCCACCTTGTCACTTTTAGGCACCAAAACTCTAGGGATCCAACCCTATCTCCCCAAGGCTCCAACCTTGTCACTTTTAGGCACCAACCTCTAGGGCTCCAACCCTATCTCGTCACGAGTTGCAACCCGATCTTCTTCAAGACACTTATTCTCTAGGGCTCCAACCTTATTCTTCAATTCAAGATAATTTTAATGATTCTTCATGGCTCCCAATATCTTATGCAAACAAATCCATGACAATATATTAACCTTCAAAGCAGTGCCTTCAAACAATATCCAAAGCAATTAGATCATCAATGACAACTTTGTCTTCTCAAAAAGTGTCACCACAACTCTTCATGGCACCCAACAAAAATCTCCATGGTCGCCTCATGATGGCATCAAAATGCATCATGGTCTCCAATAATTTCTTCAATAGGCTTCTTGATGATTCTCCAAGGTATGCTCAAGATCAACTCCAACTGCTCTTCAAGATTCCAAGATCAGCTTCTATTATGCTTATGATTCCCTTCAATGGATCTTCAATGTCAACTCCAATATATATCTTCACAAAAGCTTCAATTACTTCAAATGTTCTTCGAAACTCTCTTCAAGGATGCTTCATGGTCGGACATCAAACTTATAATGTCCTTCAATAATGTTATGGAATTCTCTAATAATATCTTTCAAAGTGGTCCTCAAGAATATGTTCAAACATTGCTACGCTTGTTTCTCTTTAGAAAGTGTTATCACAAAATTGGACTTGATAGGTGCTTGATCGGACAATCTCATGTAACTATTTCAAACCTAATCTTTTGACTGAGGCTTAGCCTCCTCAGCTGAGAGGGCTCTCTCAAAGGTTAATGATATGGATAAAGATATAGATGGCTAAATATATTTAGGAAATAAACTGATAAATGATAGAAGTAGGTTGAGAATCACATCGAATATATACATTGGGCTTATGGAGTCAAAGAAATTCGATAATTCAGGTGAATCTACTTAACATGGAATTTGAGGCATATCGGGGTTTTTAGTCATAAGGCACACACACATGAAACATGTAAAAACATAGCCAATTCACTTATACAGGAGGTCAAAAGCATCTAATAGATGAATTTTGAGTAATATATATGAACACCACTGAAAAATGAGATATATCGAGAAACAAAAAATAGAATAGGAAAACACTAAAAACCCTTAAGAATATCAAGTTGGTCAAGTAGAAGATCTTTGTATTAGCTGAAGCAGTCAATTCACAAAAGCTCGATCTTTTGCCAAAAAATGTCCAACCCTTGACAAATTCTACCTATTGGTCTTTAATAGACATCTTACAACATGAGATGATCAGCCTCTAGGTTAGATACATCAAATTTCATCACTTGACACCTTGCATAATCATAAAACATGGAATTTATTACAAAAAAGACACCTATCGTACTTAACATATCCTATTCAAAAAAAGGACTCAAACTCTTTATCACTACCTATAGCAACCTTATCTATTTGAATGTACATCATTGCCAAGTGTATCATCACATGGTCGAATTTGGATGATGGGCTTTCATTTCTTCATGATCACCTTCGTCGACCTCCACAAAAATAGGAAACAATACCCACCCGTTTTTTAGGCATAAGACCTTTTTCATTCTTTGAACATTCTGACCATCATTTACTCTTCATTTCATGGTCCTTGGTTGTGTGTAAGTTGGATTCACACGTCCCATAAATCCTCCCCTAGCCTCCGGCTATCTAAAACCGCTTTAAACACTACTCAAAATGTCTGTAATGTCCTCGCTCTACGAAAACACAACAGCTTTCGTAGCGCTTTCTAACTCTGCTATTTCAATTCTTTATCCTAAAAAAAAACTCAATTCTTTCTTTTGCATCACATTAATTACCCTTTAATACATCTCCCTTATCACATTCAGTTTCCTTACTCGGCCTTCAACCCTTTAAAATTTGATCAAAATAAGCAAGAAAAAGCAACTACAACAATTTCGTAGGGCTTTTCTACACCGAATGCACTATGAAACTGCCGAATATGCATATTCTTCAAAAAATTTTCCAAGTGAAAACCGTGTTTTCCTCCAAACTCAAAACATAACCTTACTTCGATATTTACAATTCATACAGTACCGTAAACCCACTTCATTCTAACTTCTTTGAGGTTCCTTCTTCATTTACACTTGATTGAGCTATTGGTTCTTCTACTAGATCGTCATTTTAATGCCTCTTCTTTTTAACTCATCATGAATTAACTCCAGCTGTTGCTCTAAATCTTTCACTTGGTTTTTAAGTCCTCATGTTAGTAGATCTCAGATGAGTGTTTATTATTACGACAAACTTAGCTTCTTTTATTGCTGAGAGCTGTCCATTTGAAAAATTTGCTTTGTATTACTTAATTTTTCGAAACAGACCAACTTGTCCTTCCCACATTACCTTCATTATTTTAAACTATACTTTATTGCTGCTCGTGTTTTCTAGCTCTCTTCTTCATGACATAAATTTCTTTGTTTTCCAACCTTAATTTCTCCTCAAGGTTGAAACTTCATTTTTTCTCTTTGTCATTTTCTCTTTTCCCCTTTTTGTTATGCTTGATTGTATGCTTCACTGTAGTGATGATGAAAGGATCAACAATTTATTTAGGAGATTTAACTGTCTCGGTGGGTATTTGAACCTCCTTGTCTGCTCTCTATCAATTTCTTAGCATGCCTTGTCCTAGGCTTTCTTGCTTGAAAAGTGAAACTGCATCTTCCCCCTCAAACTCTAGCCTCTTTTCTGTGACTTGGACTTTTTCAACTTATGCCCATCTTCCCTAATGAACTCGACTTGGACAATGGGTGTTTCTTCTATGTCAATAGCATGAAGAATATCCTCTAGATTCCCCTTTATTATCGGGTTGTCTTCTGTAAC
The DNA here is from genome assembly GCA_034641835.2 of Pinus albicaulis. Classification (NCBI taxonomy): domain Eukaryota; kingdom Viridiplantae; phylum Streptophyta; class Pinopsida; order Pinales; family Pinaceae; genus Pinus; species Pinus albicaulis. The sequence goes on along the minus strand of JAXQQM020087013.1, from coordinate 101,894 downwards.
AACCTTCTTTCCTTTTCAATGCCACTGCTTGGCTTCTAGTTACTCTTTTGGTTCACTTTGCTTTTGGACATCTTGTTTCTGTTTTTGCATCTTTGAAACCTTTGATATCTATTTTGCAGGTGAGAGAGTTGGTGTATCAAGCATTTGGATTTTCTCTGGTCTCTTTCTCGGTTTTCTTTCTTGGCTTCACTCTTACAGTTGATTTTGGTTTTTGTAACCATAGGTTGGCTTGGTTTCATCACTCGGTGATGATGGAACTCCTTTAGCTTTAGGGTTTCTTGCGTGTTAGGGTTTCCAACTCAAAACCATTTATAAACAAGAATGATGACCAATCTCTCGTTATCTTCCGAATTTCATCTAAAATTAATAATTTCATCAAGCCATGATGAAATAAGGATGTTTCACTCCCTGATTTTACCCGCACCTTATCGCACATCTTTCCAAGACTCCTATGCGATATAAAAATGGTAAATGCAGTGAAATATTACCGATGAAGTGTAAAAGCAATTTGAAATGATATGAATAAACCATGTGATATCCGCCTTCAAAAGTTAAATATTTCTGATTGTTGAGCAGAAATTTTGAGTAGTTACCTTTGATGTAGCTTCTAGGGATAGCATTATTTGAGGTCCATGTCTGTGTGCTCGGGTTTCATGAACTCTTTACACTACCCATATCAAATTTGAGCCCTTTGAACTAGGCTTCTTGACCTCTCGCATCTCTGTAACAACAACAATGACTCGTGGGTGTAATAGACACACTTAGCATCCCAAATTTAGTGGTTGTTCCATTGAAATTCATAGCAAAATTACTTGGATACTGTGTGTGACAACCCTGCAACTTCTCACATGGCCGTAGGCAACCTACTCTTCGAATGCTTCCATCGATGTGGGTCTTCAATTATTGCCTTCATGTCTTCGTGTTCATGCCTTAAGCAATCGTCCTCCTCGTGGAATTTTTTATTTCCTCCGCCATATTATTCGAAAGGCAAATTTCGCTTGAAAATCGACCTCGCTTGATATGGATGTGTCGGGCCCGTTTGATAGACTCTCTGCCTTTGTGATAAATGAATTAACCTCGCTCAGTATGGGTGTAGTAAAACCTTTGTATGAACCACCACAGTTTGGCCGACACTCGGTAGCTCGACATTTCGAATGGAGGCAAAAAAGATGAGAATGACTAATTAGGAAAGATTTTGAAATTTTAAATGTCCTCTCATAACTAAAATGATGCCTCATTCATAACCTATAATGACCATGATGACTGTAAACTTGGGTGTGTACTTCAATTCACATCCTTACATGACTCGACATGCCACTATCCTACCCCTTCCCAATGGTTTCTGACATTTGACAAACTCTTTAAACTGACAAGGCGATTACAAAAACCGCGCTTTTGTAGCACCCGATGTGTAATTTTTCTTGTTGCGCTACAGAAACTATCGGGCAGCGCTTTAGGTATAGCGCAAAGCATACTTTTTTCAACTGGTGGCACTACTGTAAACTGCGGTTTCACGGCTAATTGAACAGGTTTTGATGAAGAAACTTAGGAAAATGATATGAAACCAAAAATGATGAATGTTTGACATGAAAGAGCTTTAAAGAAGGCTTTATTTGAAACTTAGGATGAGATTTAAACTATAAAAAAATCTAAAACTTTCCATTGATCAAATCCTAAATTGACTCATAAAACCCTATTTTGATCCATGAAATTTTGTAACCTTGTCAAAATGATGTTTTGAAATTTTTTTGGGTGATAACAAGAAAAGGTCTGCTCAATGATAGTTCTAGGTTTGCAAAACTCTTCTTTGATTTCTCAAGATATTCACAACACCTCAATGAATCCTTCAAGTTGTCTTCAAAGACAATGCTTCAAACAAGCTTCAAATAATTCTCCAAGATATGATTTAGTTATCTTCAACATCTGCTATCAAATGCTACTGCTACGTTTCTATATATATGTTATTGTAAAAATTACTCAAATATGTCCATAAGAGATATGTTTCAATGGGATAAGAGTTGCCACAAGTGTCACTGCTAGTATGTGACAAGATATCCAAGTTTTGAGTCTCCACAGATTTGTGTTGAGGTCTACAATTCAAATTTCGAGACATTGTTTACAAGCCTATCGATCACAAGTCCAAGTTACCGCAAACAAAACCTTCGGCAGATGCATCTGCCACTGGTCCAAGCGCTTATTTATGTAACCCGAGCTGTAGTGTAACTCTTCCACGAGCTTGTTGTAGGTTTGAGGTCTTCAAATGTTACTTCCCACAAGTATTATAGTCTTACTGAGCTCTCCACCGCATGTAGGGTGCGGCATGCATGGTTGTCACGGTATAAAAGCCTCTTCACAAATCTCTGATCATAGTTTTGAAAGCTACAAGTAAGTATGAGCTTCACAAGCATAGATCCCGAGCCCACCCCCTAAATTTTAACCGCAAATTTAGTCATAGGCACAAGGCTAAATCAAATAACCTTCCACAAGGTTGCAATGCGAGGTAGAAGGATATAGGCTTTTTGCCACGTTTCAAGGTAATATGAGGTGCACCGAGCCTCCATAGTTTGCTTCACAGGACCGTAACTCCAAACTGAAATATGAGGTGACTGTCCACCCTTTGTTTTCCCAACCATAGGTTTGAGGCCATGTGAGGTATCGTAGGAATGTTCTCCTTCTTGTTCGAGGTAATGATAACTCAATCAAAAACTTAAATATTTTTCCCAAATATATCCTTCTCAGACCTCCTTTTAACTTCTTTGTCTTCTCACCTGATTATTCACCGAAAATTTATGCATAGAATGAGGATTCTGAACTCCTACTTTATCCTAGTTTTGATATTTAATGAAAATAAATACATGTCCCTTGAGGAGGATCCAACTTCGTCATGATGGCTCATGTTGGCTAGCATAAAAAAATGAATTATTCTAACTTAAAAATTAAAAAAAAATATATTCTCTCAATCTAGGAGTTAGAGGGTGAGGTGATAGCTCGTTATAAAGGGAAAATTGTCCTCTACAAGTTGGTATCAATTTTCATCCTTCAATGAGATCATTTTCCAATCAATAAAATTAAATATTTGAATTGTCATCATTATTTTATCATGGCAGTATCTTTAGGATTTTTGCCATTATGTTTTGGGACAATGTTTAGGGCTTCTTCACTTGTGTTCTTCATCAAGATTAGGGAATATTTTAAAAGGCATCATGGGAATCTGCAGGGGTCTGGTCTCATTCATTCATGGTAGGGATTTTAGGCTTTATTGATTTATTCATGCATCATCCTAGGAAAAACCATCTAAGGTTTCATGTAGCTAAGAAATGTGCCTAGGAGGGTTTCATGGAAAAAGGATCTCACATTCAACATTTTATCATGGATCATTAGATTACTGGATATCATAGCTAGAGAATTTGAATCATCTCATGCTTAGGGTTTTCTCTCTAAGGGCTTCTCATGAGATTAGGGAAATCAGGTTGTACTCATGTATCACAAGAATATTTTCCATCTCCGAAAATTCCATATTAACATAAATGACAACTTCTCATACATAGACATTGATATAAAGTACTTACTTTGGCAAATGAATATGTCTCCTTGATGATGATGTCTTCACTAGAGTGTGAGCTTTAGAATGAGGGAGGGATGATATTCCTTCTTCAAAATGACAATGCTTCTTCTTCAAGATGCTTGAGGTGTGATTTCCTTTCCTGAAGGTCACTTGTCTTATTTCTCCTTTTATGTTGATGTATATTTTGGGAGGCTTTCCAAGATGCTTCAAGTGTGGAGTGTCTTTCCTTCTTCTAGATGATGTATGTTGGAGGTATGGTACGTAGGTCTTCTTTATTATTTTAAGAATCCTTTTTCAAGATGACAATGAGGTCTTGGAATGTGATGAATAGATCTTATTTTTATGCTCTTCCTTCTTATGCTTGGACCTTTTGTATCCCTTTCAATTGATATGATATTCAAGTTTCCTTTCCTTATCACCTTTTCTCTAATACTCATGTTGAGAAATCTAGGGCATCTAGATTAGGGTAATTTCTCTTACTTTGATAACTACTTAGTGATGTTATTTACTTTAATTTGTAATATTTATAATTAGATTATTTTTGTATTGGTTATTATAGTGTTCTTATCATAAAACTACTACAAAAAACATGAAGATAAATAGAACAAATGGATGCAATATGTAGGCTACTAGTCATAGATCAAAAACCTCTACTAGAGAGGAAAACCCAAAAAATTCTTCTCTTCTTATAGAAACTTCAAATGATGAACTTTCCAAAACCATTTAGACCTCAATATTAACACCAATCCAAGACTCAAGCCAACCTCCTTTAGATTATATTTTCTTCCAAAAAAGTCAACACTAGTCAAACAATTCCAAAGTTTACATTTCGATCTATCATATTAGGGAGCTTTGAGGTCCAAAATGGGCCTCCTAAGAAAAATGTACAACCAAAATAAACTTTATGAGAACCAATAGGATTCAAGATGATGATATCAACCATGGGGGATGATTCACCATTTTTGGAGTAAAAAAGAAGAAATATTAAAAAATAATAAAATAATAAAACTACTTTTTCAAATCGTATTTTCAACTTATCTCTACAGGGTTTACTCATTTCAAGCAGAGTACTGATGGATGAAAAATTTAATTAATCATCCAAGTATTACCCATGTTGCATACTTTTGATGGATCTTGCTTATCTGAAAAATATGATACAAATACATGCAATGTGATTGCAATCACATTTTTCATGTATTTATCATTTTTCAGTATAGAAGACTCCATAAAAGGTATGCAACATGGGTACTCCTCGGATGGGGAATTAAATTTTTCATCCAATGAGTATTCCTGCTTTGAAATTTGAGTAAAACCATAGGGAGATAAACGTTCAAAATATCGAGTTGAAAAAGGTAGTATTTCTTTTTCCCTTTAAAATTTGATGATGTAATCAAATCTTATTTTATTATTTCCACTTATTATTTTATAATATCCTCAGGAGGCCCATTTATACCTCAAATTTCCCCTAATTATTTTATAATTTTTGGCTTCGCTGTTTAGGTATGAAACTTTTTCGGCTCTCCTTAACAATCGTTGAAACTTCACACATGTGGAGAAAGAAGCTAATTTAGGCCTCTCTCTTCTTCACTTGGCTTGATATTATTTCCTTAGATACTCTGGCCTAGAACTTGATATTTTAGCAACACCATTTCGACTTAGAAGGAGAAATTTAATATGATCTTGTGATTGCAAAAACTCTACTTTACAATTGCACGTATAGAGAGAGATAGAGATAGAAATATGCTTCTAAACCTCGATTTTTTTCTTCCTTATATCCTTCTCTCTTTATTTGCTTTTCTTCTTGTATTTCCTTTTGTGTTTCAATGAGATTGATTAATGTTCTAATTCAAATGAGCTTGAATTCTCTTTATATATACTCTTTCTTGGAGCTCGTAATAGCCATAAACATGGTCGACTTTTCATGGTGAGGCCGACTTGATCTTGGAGAGGTACTTTAACAATTTTCTGACTCAAAATAAATTCTTTGAATAGTTACAAGATGCTCAATGAGATCTATTACATATGATAATGACTCTTTTCGACTTCTAGACTATATGACAAACCCTAGAAGCACGCAATGGGTGCTTTACCTAGAATATTTTGACTTTGAGCATGAAATCACATGCTTTATAAAATAACAACAATAATTTTCTTTCTCTTTACATTAATTACGTAAAATAGTAGATATGAGATATTATGAAGACTCGAACCTAGTTACATAATTCAACACCCTAGAAGGTGCTATTAACCTGATTAATTATTTCTTGTCACTTTTCTACGAAAAAATAATTTATTGTACCGAAGCAAAAAATATACAACATAAACAACAACGATCACAAATTGAAAATGAAAGAAATATGCAGAAACGAATCACATAATTTACACCAATATTTTTTCGACAAAACATCCCTAGAAAACCTCCAATGTGGGGAAACCAATTTTTCGGATATGAGTGATTTTATTATTATCTTTAACAAATAAAACTGCTATCGAGAAATTACAAGTGCTATCCTGACACTTTGGAAAATATCCAAAAAATATGCTTCACTTTTTCTAATATGGAAAACCCCATGACTTCCATTTTCTACAATTTGCATTGCTCTAGTAACACGCACTAACCTTTGAAAATTCACATTGGATCTTTATGGAAATTTTGCATCGGATTCCAACAAACTCGAGTCTTCCCTTCTATAAGACCTGAATGGCCTCTCAACAAATTTTCACAAGTCTCTGGTGAACTCACACCTCCTCTCGAATTTTTATCTTCCTTTGGAAGACTTGCATTTCCTTCCAAAAAATAAATCATGACCTCACTCTTTGTGAGAGTTCACCTCCTCTTGAAGCTCACGACCTCATTGGGAAAACAATTGTCCTTCTATAGAAAATAATAATAAAAAATATCTCCATATATTTTTTCTCTTAATCATGTGCCGTTGAAAACCTCTTTGGTGTCTCTCCGAAAATTCACTCGCTTCGATGTGTTTCCAAATCTACCCATCGATCTCCCTTTATAATATCGCATTCATAAATTAATGGCCACAATTAGAAGTTCACTTGATCCAATCAATGGCTAATATCATCTTAGAAACCGTCTACCATTTTCTAGAGGAAAACAATCTTATACTAATTAATATCAATTAATTATTCACTTTCCCAAGTTTAAACTTAGTAAATATTTTAAAAATAATTAATTGAGATAATTAAGATATTTCCCTTAGTAAAAATTACATGGGCTTTGAGATAATTTCTCATTCGTGTTTCTAGCCTCAATGACACCTCTTAAGACTAGAACATCACTGCACAAGATACAAAAACTAACACTCCCTCTTAGTGAGGAATATGTTCTCCACTACACCCAACTTATCTCCCCGAATAAAACAAACTTTTCTTTTCCCAAGGCCTTCATCATAATATCTGCAACTTTGTTGAATTATGGAAACAAACTATAGTCAAACTGATCCACACCGTACATAATCCCCGATGAATTGGTATTTGATGTTGATGTGCTTCGACCTATCATGAAACATTGAATTCTCATATAACTTGATGCAACTCACGATTACCACGGTAGATATTCGTTGAATCTTTCCTCTAACTAAATGGTGCCACTAGAAACTTCCATAGCCATATGGCCTCACACGTAGCCATGCTTGCTGCCATGTATTCTTCCTCTACAAAACTTAATGCAACCGAATCATGCTTCCTTTCGTATCAAGAGACATCCCCTAATCCTATGTTTGAGCAACACCACAGAAGTTATTTTTCCTATCTCGTTGCATTACCTTCTCGGTATGCATTAGTATATATGATCTAGATTTATGAAGGAACAAAATGAAATTCATATATAAACAAAAAACACAAAGATAGATTGAAACAAAACTTCAATTCATTCATAACGAAGTACTAAATTTTGTTTACATGTAGAATGGAAAAAAAAGTAGCTCGATGATGGTAACTTATCCCTCGAGAAAATATGTGGTGGCTACATTCCTTATGAACCGTGTTACAATGAGGGCTCGAAGGCCAATTTATTATTGAGAAACAATGGAAAACCCTAAAAATCCAAAACGTAACCCTAGGAGATGAAGCACCAAAAGTCTATGGGCCTCGTTGGGGTAAATTGGTACATCAAATTTTCGGAGTCAGTAACTTTGGAATATGATCTCCATTTGATGTGTACGATACCTCATGAGAAATATATCCGAGGATTACAAATTTTGATTGCAAACCCTTGATGTAGGCTATGGGTTTTCCCTTTTTCCAAAAAACGTTGTTTAGGGCCTCCAAATGGCTCCAGAAGTTGAGGACTTGTTGGTGATGTTGGAAATCCCTCAACTCAAGGGGTCTCCCTTATGTGAAGTCCCAATTAGACCTCCCACAGTTTGGAGTAGGAGCCTCATCTAGAATATCGACCCAATTACCATGTATTATTGTATATATGCCTTGGATCTAACTTCCAGCAAAGAGAGCAAAGTGCAAATGCGTGTTCGAAAAGCAAGGGGGTGTGCACGGTGAGTGTTCAATCATATGTGTGTTAAAGTCCTTCTACCGTAGGGATAGGAAAATGTGAGCCTATAAGAGAGAGGTAATAGTACCACCCAAGAAGAGACACACACATACAACGGGATCCGATCTAACATCCAACGAGAATAGTCTAGGGGGGGGATGTGACAGTCATTACAACCAATGAATGAGAAATGTTTGTCTAATATTCAACGGAATAGTCCATGAGGATGTGAAACAATAATAAAAACCATTACAACACATTCTCAATAAGATAAGTACTAAAATAACCAAAATAGTTCAACTACCTTAGCGCATGTGAAAGCAACCTTGAAATACAAACATTTGTAGAATAGTCTTACAAACATTCATAATCCATTCATGAAGACATGTGTTGGCCTTAAGGATTTTTGTTATTAAGTAAAATTTCCAAGACACATGTATACAATAAGCATCACTAGCTCCAATAGTGGAGCGTTGGAGCCACTCCTTGCTCCACAAAAAAATAGCTTATCTCACTAATGCTTTTTTTGGTGGAGCCACGGTGAAAGGTCCTTTGCTCATACAATGAGGGTGTATATATAACCAAGGGGTGATGCTTCACTCTCCTTGAATCTTTTACTACCCTCATGATTTGTTTGACTTTCCTATGAATTTTCAACTTACATGACTCTTCATATTCCATGTGTTTCCTTTGGACTTCCAAATTACAATACATTTTGAGTACAATTTACATAGATCCACAATAATGATGTGGCATGTGATGACTTTTGATAGGAGATGACATGACACCGAGTGACGTAAAGCGCATGATGATGTGATAGTTCCAGGTTGCCTTGCTTGCTGCTTCTTTCTTTGTGTCTCCTTGAAAAAATGGTACATGTTCTTCTTCTTCCTCCTCCTTATGACTCTGAGGATGAGGAGTCTTCCATGTGATCTTGATCTTCATCTTATGTTAGAGTTAAATGTTCCTTCGTCTTCTCTCCTAGTGATCATATTATCTATTAAAATCCATATGTGTCTTTTAGCATGTCATCTCCTTCTCCATATCCTTCTTCATCATCTTTCCATACCATATATATTTCTCGTATCCGCAATTCATTCACGAAAAGATGACATTTTTCCCCATAAAACCCTAGTCTAAGATAGTGCACATCGATCCACAAACCGAGCGAAACCAGGTGATAGGTTGGGGAAAGAGGCTCGTAACTCAACGCATTTCTACAATTCGGCAATTGAGGTGAAGCTTAAGCCTTGAGACCGTGCAATGCACAATTCGATTTGGGTTGAGGAAGAAGATTGTGTAGTTTTAGAGCTCAGGGGTGACAGCCGAGGTATTTTTGCACTACTTTAGCCAATTTCATGGCTCTGGAGGGAAGATGAACCCGAGTGATTGTGCAGGGTTAAAGAGGTTAGGGATGAGGCTTGAGCCTTGAAAATGTGCGATGCGCGATTGAGATAGGACTATGGAGACAAACTACGTAGTTTCTAGACTCGAGTGAGCTCAGCTAGGGGTTTTGCACTTCTTGGGAAAACTATGCAATTCTAGGGAAGCATACGAGGTTGGGACATGGAGAAATTTTTCAACTCGAGGAGCTCAAGGGATGAGCTCGAGACTATAGTGTTCATAGTGTGCGGTTGAGGCCAAGCTAGGGAAGATGAATTTCACGATACGGGAGGCAAGGTTCGAGCATGAGCCTTTGAAAAGTGCGAAGTGCACAGTACTAGAAAGAAGTAACTTCACATCTCATAGTTTCATGGGAAAAGGATGAAATTTGAGGATTGGAACTACGTAATGCACGGAATTGAGGAAAGGTCGGATAGAGGCTAGGTTTTTGGGGAACTTATGAAAATTGGCTAAGTGTGGGACCAAAAGAGACTCGATGTGAACGAGTGATATGACTTGACTGTGCATCACACACTTGAAAAATTTTGACGACACAACAACCTAGTTCATCCGGACACATTGACAACACACATTAGGGGAATTTTGAGGTATAAAATGGGCAACCTAAGGAAATTATAAAATAATAGTGGAGATAATAAAATAATATTAAATAACATCATCAAATTTAAGAGGGAAAAAAATAATAAATTATTTTTTTCAACTCATATTTTTTCCACTTATCTCACTGGTTTACTCAAATTTCCAACATAAACACTCATTAGATGCAAAATTTGATCCCTCATCCAAGTGAGTGCCCATGTTGCATACTTTTGATGGACACTGCTACATCGAAAAATGAGAAATACATGAAAAAACGTGATTGCAATCACATTTGTCATGTATTTCTCATTTTTCATGTAGCAAATTCCATCGAAAGTATCCAACATGGGTACTACTTGGATGAGGATTTAAAATTTTCATCCAACGATTAATATCGCTCGAAATTTGAGTAAACTATTAGGGAGATAAGTTGAAAATACGAGTTTAAAAAAGTAGTTTTATTATTTTATTATTTTTTAATCTTTTTACTTTTTTACTCCAAAAATGATGAATCATCCCCCATGGTTGACATCATCATCTTGAATCATATTGGTTCTTATCGAGTTTATTTTGGTTGTAGATTTTTCTTAGGAGGCCCATTTTAGATCTCAAAATTCCCCTAATGATTTCCCTCAATGTGACAACCTTGTGATGACTTCATGACAAGTATGACACAAAAGATACACTCTGTGCAACCGTGACAACACTTGTGCGATAATGTTTAAAAATTTAGGAATGAGTGTGATTGATGTTTACATGGTTAGAACAACTCATTCACACAAAGATAAACACAAAGATAAACCCTTGAAACCACGAGAACAAGCATGAATACATTGTGCGACATACTAACATGTGAAAATAAACTAATTAATAAAGTATGAACGACGATAAAGTAACACATGCCAGAGAAAATATAACATAAAAAAAACTCTTTAGAGTAAATGCAAGAGAAAGAAAAAGTTGAAACCATGAAAACGACACTCACGAAAAACATAGGTGCACGAAAGTGAAAATTTTCAAAACTCATGTAAATGGAAGTATGACCACAACTAGAATGCGAGAAACTATTGTTGTCGGCAGTGCAATCGACTGTCGACATGTATTAGACATCACACGGGGAAAATTCATGATGGAATGTGTTATACTTGTCCAAGATTTCATTGAAGAATGCACGTGAACTTATTACGGACTTGAGCATGTGTGTGCAAGTGAATTCAACACTTCCAATCTAAGGGGGAGCTCAAAAAAACATCATCGACCAAGAAGTGACTATGGAATGAACGATCACAAGATCCAGTGGTAGGCTCTGAAAATTTGAGTATGAGCAAAATTTTGGAGGATGTTTGCTCTGATCGACAACATTGGCGACACACTCGGTAGAACTCCAAATTCTCTCGCCTTGATAAATTATTTCGTGCAAGGTCTATTTATTCTAGAAGTATTGATTCATCATTAAAATTACCATGGATTCTCGACTTACCCCATGCATAAACATAGTCTCCTTCATTTATTTACTCGGTTAAACACAAACATAAGATCAACGATCGCACAATGTTTCGTATCGAGATAGGGTAATGAAGTTCACGAGCTTAAGATTTTCAAAGTATAGTTTTTCATCTATGATATTGCTCCTATCGTCGATAGGCCCGGACAATACCCCAACGGAGTCACTTTAGGAACACAAACATTTCTCCACCCGCATGAGCCTAGATAGTACCCCCGCAGCTGTTTCTTGCTCACCTTCTACGCAGGAACCCTTTCTCTTCTTTCACATTTATTTATTTATTTAAATAGGACTATGCATCAACACTTGTTTTTTTATGGCGCGAGAGGGATCCCAACTTATTGAGAGAAAGACAGAAGTTGTCCCTTCGTAGAGAAACATATATAGTACCACCGATATTGGTTTGATCGTTTATATTTTCCGCTTCACTATTTGATTGGATCAACTCTGAAAACACCAAAACATAAAAAATGAGTGCGAATGAGGTTTCCATAATAGACATAGGAGGTCATAGTTCGACGAGGAGCTTTCCTTAAAATAAGCACTTTCATATTTTCCTCGAACATAATCAACCAAAAGACGTAACACATAAAAGGAAAGAGGACGGAGAGTTAGCCAAATGTTGCGTTGTCACAAAGTCTTTTTCTATTTTTCCACATTCCTTTTCGGGCCAAAAAAACATCTTCATGCAAGGCCTTACCGATGTAGACCGAAAAGAAAAGAAAGACACACATACAAAAAGAGAAAAAAATAAATCACAAAACATAAATGGCTGAAAAACATGATGTGAACTCAAAACTAGAAAACATAAGACAAACTACAAGAAATTAATGCAAGATGGATGTAGGTAAACTACAATTCAATTAGACCTTCTTTGAACCCTAACCAGCTAGAAGTTTGGGTTCATGTATAATGGAATTTCTAATGTAGCCATCGTAGTCGTTTCGACTTGTAATCACAAAAATACAATCAATTAAACATATATAAAGTAACATACAAATATAAAATATTAAAACTTGAATAACTTGCACAAAATTTTGAAGGTATTGCATGTGTGAAGAAAGATGTGTCACAACCACTATCTCTCATCCAATTCGATTCTTACCCTTCCAGATGGAAAAACGCAATCATAAAAACCTCAAAAGCTTCTCGCGACGAGTCTCCATCCGCAGCGAACAACTTAGCAAGTGTAAGGAAATATTGCAACTTGTTATTTGCGACGGGATCTTGCCAAGTAATATTGTTCCAACCATTGAGTGATTGGATCGTACAATTCACGAAAATCCTATTGAAAACCCCGAAATATTTGGAATGATGAATTTTCTATTAGAGGCGGGGGATTACGATGGGAATATTGTGAGGGAAAAATAGATCTAATCATATTCGAGCGTCATGTCGAGAAATAGAAGACATGGAAAATAACCACTCGCCGTAGGTTGAAGTGCCTCAAACCGCTTGACAAAAATATGAATGGTGAGAAGTTCAACCATGAAGATAGATGATGTAAAAAAATTTTCATGTTAAAATGAATGAAAAAATCATCAAGGAAAGAATAATGATCATATGGGTGGATTAAAGCATCAGATTTTCCAGTTTTATTTAATAAATGAAGATAAATCAATTTGAACAAGTTTCACAAATTATTTAAATAATAGAATCATCTTCTTCATGTGATGAATGTGACAATCTATTTCTTTTAATTGGTAATGTTAGCACCGATCCGAACTCGGGGTGAAGAAAGGCAAATCGAGGTAACATCTAAACCACGCTCAACCTTGTAGCTAGCCCTACGAGGTCAAGAGAGGGCCTCTCCCGTGAAAATATATTCCAACAAAGTACAATTATGAACTGATTTTAGGCTAGGTATAATAATGGGAAATATGGTTTAATGAATGAATTTTTTAGGGATGTATGGAACAAATGGGATAGTTTGAAACTGGGAATTAAATAAGTGGATATAGGGTATTTCATGGGGCAAGGTAGGCAAGCAATTTTAGCAATTAAGTTTAAATAATGATGAAATGGAAAGACCCGGTGAGGAGGCTGAAAGGGGCACGGAGATGGATCCTTTTCAAACGAAGAAAACACGAGCCTAATATTTAATTATTTCCCAAGGCAGAAAGCATTAAAAATGGATTCTACCTATCTATCTTGAAAGAATTCAACCAGAAATGTTTATGAATGAATGGTGAGTATGCAGACACGAAAGGATAGAACAAATGCTAAAATTCATACCACATGGATCCCACTAAGAGTTGCATATCTTATTAATCCTCCGTTATCACGCGTTACGATGAGTGCAGAGCGTCCTCCTTGATTTCCACACTATTCCCTTACTTTTAGTTACAAACTGATAAAATTACATTAAATAGACCGTAAATGTGGGAAATAGATCCACGAGAGAAGGGAGTTCACTCTCACTGAAGTCTGTAACATAGGAAAGAGACCAACAACATGCCCCCGAAAAATAAGGAATTGCAATAAATTTTGGGCCATCTAAGATTCGTTGTTACATTCAACTAATGAGAAGAAGAAACCCGATAATAATCCCCTTTTTAATCGTTATCGAAGATGTGACTATTTCAAAATTAGTTCTGCGACCTTTTGATCGTCTCCGTTTCGTCCTTTGAAGAAAATAAATCTTTTAATAAAAATGCTTTTGAAACCATGGAAATGAAATTATGCCTTAGATGACGTAAAGACCCCTTTTTGGATATAAGGAGCGAAGGGAAAGGCGGTGGGGTTCAAATCGCAATCGCAATTGGAATCGAAGGGGAAGAAAAGGGGATACAATATATAATGGAGCATTATGAAATATGCTATGCGATGGTGTAATCGTAATCGGGGGACCGTGAGCGGGAGAGGGGGTGGATATATTTGGAACAAGGCACACAAACTCCAATGCGATTAGAAAAAGAGCAATGGGGTGGATGCATACGTTAAAGGAGTAATGGGAGATCCCTTTTAAATAAACGAAAATAAGTTGAGCGCCTCTACAAAGGGAAAGAATGATTTTCTTTGAAAAGAACGGGATATTTTGGTGGTTATAAATCGCAATTGCAATCGGGGCTTTGAGGCGGGTGTATTTCACAATAGGAATTTTACCGATGCGATTGGGGATAAGCGATGGGGGAATCCCTTTATAAAACGAAATAAAATAAAATTTGTTTTTTACAAAGGGAAAAGGCCCTTTTTTTATGAATGGGCGGAAGATTACGTGGTGGGACCCGTAGGTCAACTGGAATCGAGAGGGAGAGGGGAGCGGGGGCCAAGTATTATTTAAAATCGCCGACTGCAATGGAGCGACCATCGTGGGACGCTCTGGATCGCTGGGCGATCGATCGACTACGGAGAGTAATCAAAGTGGAGTCAATCGGGAGGGACTCAATCGAGGGGATCCTTTGAAAACGCTACGGGTGCGATGGAGCGATGGCATGTGGGTCGTCGATCGTTTGGATCCAATCAACGGTTGGGATTTAGTTAATCACATTGGAGTTTTTCGTATGCACGAGGGTCAATCGGAGCGTGCATAAGTAGTGGCGCGATTGCGATCGTGAGGCGGGGACTTTATAATATAAAACTTTAAAGTGTATTCGCAGTTTCGGGTATAGTCATTTAAAGTGCACCGGGAAATGTCTTCAAGATGTCTAGGACCTGCGTTTCTATAGGCCCTCAAGCGAGGATGCTGTCGATAATTTCCTTTTACTTGTTTGATTATCAGCTCCGAATCTCCATAGACGCAATCCTTTTTGCATTCAGCCTTCTTCAAGAAATTTTTGAACTCCAAGTCAAAGCTTCATAATGCGCTTCATTGTTAGAGCAGCCAAAGGCCAACTTATAAGCACATACTCTAACATTACTAGGAACTCTTTTTGAGGCTGGAAAAACAGATCAATCCATATTCCTATACCAACACACCATCCTTGCCAACAGCCCATCGCCAAATTCCATGCTCCATAGGCTTTCTTTCTTTCCTGCTTGTAGATGCTGAAATTTTGTTTCTCTCTCACTTTATCTTGATCGATTTCACAGATCTTTCTACTGTTCACTATCTTTTTTCTCACTAGCGAGCGAGCTCGAAGTTCTATTGTTTTTATCTTTTTCCTTTTTGAGGACTTCCCTAAAATTCTCCGAAATCTCGTATTTCATCTACTTGTACCAATTTAACATTTTCATCATTCAAACCACCATCCGAATATAAGACAAAGGACTCTAAATCGTGTGGAATGAATTAATGAGATGATTAACTAGCTTCTCTTTGCTAGTGATCATATATTTCATTTTCTTTCTCCCTATAGCTCTCAACCGACCAAACACGGGAATGGTGGCATAAGAGAGTCAAGCCGCATGGTTCCTTTAAGTTTTGCACCCCCAAGACCGGGATAGAAGCATTCCAAATCGTGGTGGAACATCGGCCACAACTACATCCATCAAAACATTCTTGGATGGGATTTGATCTAAAGACACTACCAAGTCTTTGATAAGACCAGGTGCAACGGACTTCCTCCCCGAGTCAAAAGAGTACAAATCATGATATTTGTGAGTAATATCAAGTCCTAACTTCTCCATGATGTATTTGGGCATCAAATTATGTGAGGCTCGAGTCCAACATAACATTATGCAGCGATGAACCTGCGTGGGTAATCTAAGACTCGGTAAAAGGGAGGGACTTCACTTTCTTCGATTGATCTTCCATGTGGGCAAATATGAGTTCGGTGGTAGTCATCTTCAACATTCACCATGTCTCATATAGAGTATATTTGCAAAAATCTAGACACATCGATTTTTATGTGCACTATTTTTCACCAACTCAGATCAAGGGGATGGACACTTTCGGCCTTTAGAAATTTCATTTTCTAAATTAAAGAAGGACTTTTTCAACCTCTTCGATGGGATGATCTTTCTTCTCTACTTGCTCCTTTGTTGCGCTAGGTCAGTGGTTCTTCTCATTTTCTATATTAATTGCTCGAAGGTGTTTTGTCGAGGAAGGATCGTACCCGCTCTTTCCTTTCTTTTCCGAGTATTCTCGAAGGATTGTTTTTTCGATTGGAGCTATTTTCTCTTTTGAATGGGACTGATCGTGACATCTCTTTTCCTCGTAGAATACTACTTTTGCTGAGATGATAAAGCATTCATGTACCCTCTTTGGTAGTCATCGGACTCTTCAATACCGTATCGTTGGCCAAAATGAAATCTTCATCTTTTCGAATGTGCCAGTTGTCGTGTATTCTTCATCTTCTATAAGAAAGATGGGTGCACTCGTTAGCGTGAAGAAATGATTGGCCTCAATCACGCGGATCATCATCATCCATCTCCGTTCCCCGAATGTAATTTTGTTGCAACGGAGTTCTAAACTGCCACTCGTGGTCTGCTCTGGTCCTCGCGCTCTATTCTCCGCTTGATTCGAATTGCGAGCCGCTGCCCTCTAAAATTGGAATCCTTATTTGTGTTTTAGGTCTATCCGAAAGTGTCACTCGATTGACCATCTTTTCAACTGTCTTGGATCAAAGTATCCATTTTTTCCTCGTACGAAGGAGATGCTTCTTCCTTCATAGTCACTCTCTTTTTCGGCTCTTGTCCGCGCTATT
Organism: Pinus albicaulis; assembly: GCA_034641835.2. Classification (NCBI taxonomy): domain Eukaryota; kingdom Viridiplantae; phylum Streptophyta; class Pinopsida; order Pinales; family Pinaceae; genus Pinus; species Pinus albicaulis. The sequence goes on along the minus strand of JAXQQM020087013.1, from coordinate 84,747 downwards.
TTGGCTAGTATTTTCTTCTACGCTCACGTATATCTTCCGCATGTATTCAAGTGTGGAAGGATCTCTTTCTCGTAGCTGCAGTATGCCATATCAGCATCGAAACCATCTCAACTTGATGCGAAGATAAATCCACGAGGAGGTTTAAGATTCACCTGAATAGCATTGTATACGCATTGAATCTTAGACAATAATCTCATAGCTTCACCCTCATTTCTTTTAATATTTCCATATTTAGACAAAATTTGAAGTGGGTTTTTCTTTACCTTGCACCGATCTAAGAACCGTGTATGTAACTCCTGGTAGTGCTAATAGAGCCTTGCCGGGTAAGGCTCGAACCACTTTAACTTCACCTCCAAAGCTTTGGACAAACAAACTTGTGGTTAAATTCTTTGCCTCTACCTCATGAAGATCGTAAAGAAGTCATTCATCTTATCAACATGTCGCTAGGCTGTGATGCTCGAGTGGCATCAAAGATAGGAATTTTACATTGGTAATCGACGGGCATATCATTCAGAACCGAGGTAAAACCAAGGGTGCATAAGCGGGGCGACCATGACTCAAGGTGGATTTACAATAGTGTTTGTGCTACTAGGATTTAAGAGAGGTGTTGATGGAGGAAGATGAAAGATGAGAATTGATTGATGGGAATGCTCATGAATTAGGAGGAGGAAATGACGTTCTCTGATGACTCAAGGCTCGCTGATATTGGTTACTATAATAGATGATTGAGGGGAATTCGAATATAATCATCAATTTAAGTATTTTCCCTTTGAACTCGATATCTACAAAGAAATTCTCGGATCTAAAAACTCGTGTCATCTAGTGCACTTGTACTTTACCTTTCTAAACAAAGAAAGCTCAAAACACTCATCGAAAAGAAAGATCTTCTACAAACAACCACTCACGGGCCAAGTGTGGATCCGAAATTTTTCTAGGACTTAGTGATCCCTCTTGTCTTCGACTATTCTGGGATGAGATTAGGGATTTTCAAACACAGAGGATTTGGATTGGGATTGGCCCTTGTGTATCTTCTTGAAAGCGCTGTGGTCAAATTTCTACTTTACAAAATTCTATTTCAGCGTGCAAACTCCGAACATTTCATCCGTAATCCGGAAATTTACAAGGAAAAATACTACCCGGGGTGATGAATCTTCTATGCTAAATTGATCGCATGGTCGCTGTAAAAGTGTTAGCACCCGATCCGAACCCTCAGGCAAAGAAAGGCAAATCGGGGTAACATCTAAACCACGCTCGGACCTAGTAGCTAGCTCCTACAAGGTCGGAGAGGGCTCTCTCCGTGAAAAGAGATTCAAAAACGTAAAATTATGAATTGATTTTAGGCTAGGTATAATAATGGGAAATATGGTTTAATGAATTAATTTTCCAGGATGTATGGAACAAATGGGATGAGTTTGAACCGGAAAATTAAATCCGGGATACAAGTATTTCATGGGGCAAGGTAGAGCAAGAAATTTTAGCAATTAAGTTTAAATAATGATGAAATGGAAAGACCGGTGAGGAGATGAAAGGGGCACAGAGATGGATCCTTTTCAAAAAAACAAAAGCACGAATATTGAATGATTTCCCAAGTGCGAGCATTAAAAAATGGATTCTACCTATCTATCTTGAAAGCATTCAACCAGAAATGTTTATGAATGAATGGTGAACATAACAAATTTACATATGAACACAAAGGAAAGAACAAATGCTAAAATTCATACCGCATGGATCCCACAATCGGAGCTGTGCATATCTTATTAATTCCCTCACAAATCTGCTACAATGAGAGCGCGAGCGTCCTCCTTGATTTCCACACTATTCCCTTACTTCTTAGTTACAAATCGATAAAATTACATTAAATAGACTAGAAATGTGGGAAATAGATCCACAGAGTGAAAGGGAGTTTGTTTCACTCGAATTTCGAACATAGGAAAGAGACCAACAACATGCTCGAAAAGAAGGAAATGTAATACATTTTGGGCCATCGAAGATTCGCTGTTACATTCAACTAATGAGAAGAAGAAACCCCAACTGAACCAATCCATTTTTAATCGTTGTTGAAGATGTGACTGCTTTCAAAATTAGTTCTCGGCCTTTGACTATCTCTCTATATTCGTCCTTTGAAGAAAACCAATCTTTTAATAAAAAATTCTTTTGAAACCATGGAAATGAAATTATGCCTTAGATGACGTAAAGACCCCTTTTTGGATATAAGGAGTGAAGGGGAAAGGCGTGGGGTTCAAATCGCAATCGCAATCGGAATTGAAGGGAAGAAGGGGATACAATATATAATGGAGCATTATGAGAAATATGCTATGCGATGGTGTAATCGCAATCGGGGATCGGAGCGGAGAGGGGCGGATATATTTGGAACAAGGCACACAAACTCGCGATGCGATTAGAAAAAGAGAAATGGGGTGGATTCATATGTTAAAGGAGTAATGGGAGATCCCTTTTAAATAAACGAAAATAAGTTGAGCGCCCTTTCAAAGGGAAAGAATGATTTTCGTGAAAAGAACGGGGATCTTTTTGGTGGGACTCGGGAGTTATAAAGTCGCAAATCGCAATCTGGGATTTGAGGGCAGGTGTATTTCACAATAGAATTTTATCGATGCGATTGGGGATAAGCGATGGGGGCTAATCCCTTATAAAACGAAATAAAATAAAATTTGATTTTTACAAAGGGAAAAGGCCCTTATGAATGGGCGGAAGATTACGTGGTGGGACCCATGGGTGGTCAATCGGAATCGAAGCGAGAGGGGAGCGCCAAGTATTATTTAAAATGCCGGACATGTGATGGAGCGACAGTCGTGGGCCGCCGGATCGTTGGGCGATCGAAGGTGGAGGAGTAATCGCGCAGTCACTGGGAGGGACTCAATCGAGAGGGATCCTTTGAAAACGCCGATTGCGATGGAGCGATGGCATGGGTCGCTCGGATCGCTTGATCCAATCAACGGTCGGGATTTAGTCAATCACATCGGAGTTTTTTCGACCACGAGGGTCAATCGGAGCGTATAAGTATGGCGCGATTACATCGTGGTAGGGGACTTTATAATATAAAAACTTTTTAAAACTTTATTATAAAGTTAAAAGGGGAAAGGTGGGGAAGTGGTTTAACTAAATCACATCGGATTTTTTGTTTTTAAAGGATTTTGTCAAATGCGATTTATACCATTGGATAGGGGAAAAAGGGGGTTTATAAGGGGAAACTTCAAAATTTTTATGATATAAAATGTGAGGAAGAAAAATGAAAAAGGGGGAAAGGTTAGGCTATAGGGGACTTTTGTTCACTTAGGCACAAATTTCAATCCAAGAGTCGCTGAGATATAATATACCGTTGGAAAGCTCTCTCCGAGTCAGCTTTCTAATGGACATATTTAGAATATGATCTCGGACGGAAATGCTATGGAAAACCTCTCTCGAAGGACAGGGTGATGACTTTGTGGAGATATCAGACGCGGAGTGTGACTTATTACATATGATGACATAAAATTACATAAAAGACGATAATAAAGGCAAAGTCTCGATGTTTTTCACCTCGAAAACATGGTTTTGAGTGAAAATTACATCAAGTTTCAATAAAACATTTCTTTGATCTTCCCTGAAAGCTGTGACTTTGAGTTTATTTACTTCCTCATGACCTTGCCGATATTTATTGATACTTGAATCATTAATTTGACCATGACGAGACCCTAGAACCTAATGAGACCCATCTTATGACCTACTAACATGATCTCACAAAGTGAGAGTGACTCATGACTAAAGACCATAGAGAGGAGAATCAACAAGTTTCACATGAGGGAAAATCGATGAAAGACCACTACCATCAATGAATCCATGACCTAATGGAATGGTGAAAATTTATGAGTATGGGACTCCTAATATGCAAATGAAAAAGTGCAATTTTGATCAACTGATGGCGTATGACTAGATTGACACTAACGAGGTAACACACTACACTAGCATTATAATCATTGAAATAAGTGGAAAGTAATTCCGATGACATCGAAACATGACACCGGTTAGGATGCACGTAATGAAAATAATTTGATTCACACAATAAATCATGCATTCCTTCACACTCAAAGAGGATTTCTGTACGATGAATAACATGATTCACGATACGATATTCACAAGGAAAGCCAGGAGGTGCTCATCATGAAACAAATATGATAGATATGATTCCTTCAACCAAATATAGTCTGGCATGATTGACTTACTCATTACATGACTCCATGAGAGATACATTCCAAACTTGAGTTTGATACAAGATATTTTCATGAATATGAATTAATTGAAAAATATTCTTGAATCCGGTCGAAATTAAAATCTCGAAAAGTTTGAAAGATTAAATTTGAAATACCAAACATCTTTTTAGGAAGAGATTTACATCGAGTGAAACCATGCAAAGATAAGGATTATGTGAGAGAAATGTTGAAATTTGCAACAAGAAATATTGAAATTGGAAACTAGAAAGGACAAAAAATTGACCACATACTAGTGTGGGATTCCGCTCACATTGGTGAGGAATTCGACTTACACATTAGTGCTAAATGTGGGTGTCTTACCTTAAATAAAATGGAAAATAAATTGTAATTTCATCTAATAACAACTTGTATCAGCTTAACTAAGTCGGAAAAGACTAAGTTAGCTCAATAAATTTGAGTAAAGGTGAGGCATGGATAGTGCACGTCAATCCACAAAGCGAGCCGAAACTAGGTGATAGTCGGGGAAAGAGGCTCAATAAATGCACTGCTCTATAACGTTCCAGTAGTCATAGGTGAAGCTTGAAAGCCTTGAGATTGCGCAATGCACAATTTTCGATTTGGGTTGAGGAAGAATATCTGTGTAGTTTTAGAGCTCATGGTAACAGCTGAGGTATTTTTACAACTGCTGATCCAATCATCCGACTGCGGAGGGAAGATGAACCTGATGTGATTGCGCGTTAAAGAGGTTAGGGATGAGGCTTGAGCCTTGACAATGTGCAATACACGGTTGAGATAGGACTAGGATACAAACTACATAGTTTCGGACTCGGTGAGCTCAGTTATGGGTTTTGCACACGCTAGGAAAAACTATGTAGTTCGGGAAGCATATGAGGTTGGGCCATTGAGCATTTTTTCAACTCTGGGGGCTCAAGGGATGAGCTTGAGGCTATAGATTGTGTAGTGTGCATTTGAGGCCAAGCTTTAGGAAGATTAATTCACAAGCATTAGGAGGCAAGGTCGGGATTGAGCACTCAAATTTCAAAGTGCGTAGTACTAGAAAGAAGTAACTTCACTCTCATAGCGTTTCATGGGAAAAGGATGAAACTTGAGGGGTTGGAATTGCGCAATGCGTGGAGGGTAAGGCTCGAGATGGAGGCTGAAGCGTTTTGAGGAACTTACTGAAAATGTTGGCATAAGTGCGCCAAAAGAGACTAAGGTGAACGGTGAGGCGACTTGATCGGTGATCAACACTTGAAACATTTTGACGCGTGTTAACAACCACAGAATCATCCAGACACATTGAAAACACGCATTAGGAAAATTTTAGAGGTATAAAATGGGCCTCTAAGGAAATTATAAAATACAGTGGAGATAATAAAATAAGAGACCACAGTTACATCACCAAATTCTTAGGAGGGAAAAAATTAATAAATTATTTTTTCAACCCAAGATTTTCCCACTTGTCTCCCTTTGGAGGTTTACTCAAATTTCCAACATAAACACTCATTGAGATGCAAATTTGGTCTCATCCAAGGATTTCCCACGTTGTGCACACTTTCGATGGATTCCTCATGCTACATTTCGAAAAAATGAGAAATACATGACAGGATCGCAATCACATTTTTCATGTATTTCTCATTTTCATGTAGCCGATTCCATTGAACGATGTGCAACATGGCCACTGCTGGATGAGGACTTTACAACTTCTCATCCATCGAGTACCTCCTACTCGAAATTTGAGTAAACTATTAGGGAGATAAGTTGAAAATACGAGTTTAAAAAAGTAGTTTTATTATTTTATTATTTTTTAATATTTTTACTTTTTTACTCCAAAATGGTGAATCACCTCATGGTTGACATCATCATCTTGAGATCATATTGGCTCTTATAAATTTTTATTTTGCTGTACATTTTTTCTTTAGGAGTGCCCATTTTAGATATCTCAAAAATTTCCCCAATGATTTCCCCTCAACGTGACAACCTTGTGATGACTTCATGACAAGTGCAAGACACTAAAGACACACTTTGTGGAAAAATGTGACAACACTTTGCGTGATAATGTGTAAAAACTTTGGGAATGAGTGTGATTGATGTTTACATGGTTAGAACATCGTCATTCGCACAAACATAAACCCTTGAAACCACGTGAGAACAAGCACGAGATACATCATTGTGCGACATCCAACACGTGAAAATAAAATAATTACTAAAGGATGAACGTGATGGAAAGCCAGCGACACATGGCGACAAGAGAAAATATAACATAGTTAAAAAAAGTTAAGAGTAAATGCGAGGAAGCGAAGAGATTGAAACCATGAACGATACGTCATGTAAAACATAAGTTATCGTCAAAGTGAAAATTTTCAAAACTGGGTGGAAATGGAAGTACGACCAAAGCTAGAATTTGAGAAAATGTTGTTGTCAAGAGTGTGCCAACGTCGTCGACATGTATTGGAGAGCACAGAGTAAATTCCGGATGGAATGTGTTATGCCTGTCCGAGATTGCGTAGAGATGCGCTCAGTGAACTTATTGCGGAATCTGAGCATGCGTGTCTGGTGACTTCAACACTTCCCGATCTAAGAGGGATCTCTAAAAAGCATGAACTTTGCACACGAAGTGACTATGGAACGAATGATCGCAAGATCCATGGTAGACTCCAAAATTTGAGCATGAGCAAAATTTCCTGGAGGATGTCTAGCCGTGAACGGCACCATTGAAGCGCACACCCGTATAGCCCCAACTTCTCCCGCCTTTATCAATTGTTTCAAAGCCTGTGGACTTCTAGTTGATTCGGAAGTATTGATTCACCATTCAACACACACCATGGCTTTCCCACTTATACCCCATGCATAAACATGGTCCCCCTTCATTTGTTGCTCGCTACACACACAAATATAAGATCAACGACCGCACAATGTTTCGTATCAAGACAGGTGTAATGATGTCTCACAAGCTTATGATTTTCAAAGTATAGTTTTTCATCTCGTCGTTATTGCTCTACGTGCAGGCCCAGACGATACCTCGGCGGAGTCACTTTAAGAACACAAACATTGCTCCGCTGCTAACGATAGCCCATTGAATAGTACCACGATAGTTGCTTTCGGTCACCTCTCTCACAGCGAGGAGAAGCCTCTCTCTTCTTTCACATTTATTTATTTATTTAAATAGGACTATGCATCAACATCATTATTTTTTTATGGGTGAAAGAGGGATCCCAACTTATGTGAGAGAGAGAGCGCCGTCCCTCTGCAGGTGAAACATACATAACACCTGCGATATTGGTTCGATCGCTTTACCCACATATTTTCCCCTTTGTCCTTCTCTATTTGATTGGACCATCTTGAGCTCTTGAAACAAAAAAAGCAGAGTGCGAATGAGGTTCTCGGTAGATAGAGCAAGGAGGCTCGTAGTTCGACACAAGGCTTCCTTGTAAAACAAGTGATCATATTTTCCTCTAGAGCATAATCGACCAAAAGATGCACACGATGTAAAAGGGAGTTAACGTGACGCAGAGTTAGCCAAACGTTAGCGGTTGTCACAAAGTCCCATTAGGGGAATCTGAGGGTCTAAAATAAGGCACTCCTGGAAGGAAATTATGAAAATAAATAGTAGAAATAAGGAAACAAGATTTGATTACACCATCAACTTTTAGAGGGACATGTCACGACTCAGTATTTTCCAACTTATCTCCCCATGGGTTTATTCAAATTTGGAGTGGAAACACTCATTGGAAGCAGATTTGATTCACACCCAAGGAGTACACATCGTTTCCTTACATTTTGTGATTCACCGCCACACTTGATGAGAAATCTCATGACGTGATCGCAATCACGTTTTTAATGTATTTCTCATTTTCATGTAGCGTGTCCATCGGCTTATTGCATCATGGGTACTCCTTGGATGAGGAAATTAAAATTTTCATGCGATGAGTAATCCCACTCGAAATTTGAGTAGAGGCAGGGAGATAAGGTTGAAAAATACGGGTTGAAAAAGTAGTTTTTACTATTTTATTATTTTTTAATATTTGTACATTTTTACTCCAAAAATGGTGAATCATCCCCCATGGTTGACATCATCATATTGAATCTCTATTGGGTTCTTATAAAGTTTTATTTTGGTTGGTATCGCTTTTTATTGAGGAGGCCCATTTTTAGACCTCCAAAATTCCCCTAATGTTTTCTGTATTTTTCCACATTCCTTTTTCGCCAACACAACATCTTCATGCGTGTCTTACCCGATAGAACATAAAGAGCAAGACACACGTTACAACAACAAAGAAAAACTAAAGCACAGCGAAAGCAGTGCTAAAGAAAAAACATTACGTGTGAATTCAAAACCAGAAAAACATAAGACGGACTACAAGAAATAGATACGCAAGATGGACGTCGTTGCGTAAACCACAATGCAATTAGACCTTCTCCCAACCTAAACTGAGATATACGCACTTTGGTTCACGTAGATAATGCGTAACTTTCCAATGTAGCCGCTCATAGTTGTTCCGCCACGCGGCGCAAACACAAACTGGACTTAAAACAAATATAAAATTAACATGCCAACACAAAATATGAGAAAAGATGCTGGCAAACCACTACTTCCATCCAATTCATATTTCGCCTTTCCGTTGGTAAAGCCATAATCGCACCTCGAGGATTCTCGTAAATGAGTCTCCATACGCATCAAAATTCATTAGACAAAGTGGCGAGAAATAGTGCACCATGGTTTGGCGTGACGCGGTGCTTGCCGAGTAATATTGTTCCAACCATTGAGTGACGTTGGATCGTGCGATTCACGCAAAATCTGACCATATTGAAAACACGCAAATATTTGGAATGTATGAATTTTCGTTTAGAGGCGGATTGCGATGAGGAATATTGTGTGTGACAAAAATATATCTAATCATATTCAGCAGCCCAAGTGCTTTCAGAAATATATGACCTGAAATAACGTTTTCCGCTGGAAAGGTAGCAAGTGCCTCAACTCACTTGACAAAAAATCTGAATGGTGTAGAATTTCCAACCATGAAGATCGAAGGACGTAAAAAAATTTTCATGTTCAAATGAATGAAAAATCATCAAGGAAAGAATAATGATCATACGTTGATTAGAAAACTATCCAGTTTTCAACACCTCTGTTAAACGAATATAAATAAACGTGAAATAGTGCTCACAAATGATTTGAATAATAGAATCATATTTTTCATGTGATGAATGTGACGGTACTCATTTCTTTTAATCGTTAACACACTACACTCAGACATCATAACTCATCAAAGTAAGTGGAAAGAAATTCCGATGACATCGTACATGACACGAGTTGGGGATGAGAACAGGCAACGAATTTCTTGATTCGTCACAATACTCTCATGCATTCCTTCACACTTTCAAGATGATTTTCAGTATGGCGAATAACATGATCATCACGTACATACTGATATTCACGTGGCGAAAGCCAGGAGGTGCTCATCATGAAAAAAATATATCGAGATATGATTCCTTCAACCAAATATGGTCTTTGGGACGACAGAATCTCGCGCTACATGACCTGCACATGGAGAGATACACATTCCAGGCCTAGAGAGTTTGATGCAAGATATTTGCAAGCGAATATGAATTAATTGGAAAAATATTCTTGAATCGGTTAAGCGAAAATATCGAAATTTTGAAAGATTACATTTGTAGTACACCAAACATCTTTTGGGAAGAGATTTACATCGAGTGAGACCATGCAAAAGAGAAGGATTATGTAAGAGAAATTTTGAAATTTACACACGAAATAGTGAGGTGGAAACCGAGCGGATGACGACAAACTGACCACATACTAGTGTGACTCTATAGCCACACATTGGTGAGGAATCCAGTGTCACACGTTGAGTGCTAAATGCGGGTGGTCTAATTTATTTTTACCTCATGTTATAAATGGAAAGTTATAAAATTGTACTCTCATCTCATAACAACTTGTATCGAGTTAACTCAGTCGGAAAGACTAAGCTAGCTCAATAGAGGTCGAGTAAAGGTGAGGCAGGAGATAGTGCACATACGATCCTGGCGGCGATGCCAGAGTCGCATAATTTGAGGAAACATGAGGCTCAGAATGGCACACTTGCAGTTCTACATACTCGAAGTTAGAGGTGAAGCTTATAAAGTTTGAAGAGGCTGCACAATGCACACAACTCGGTTGGGTTGAGGTAATACTGTCTGAGGCTTTAGTGCCTCGGGTGACGGCTGCAGTGTATTTGTTGACCGTCAGCCAATTTCTACGGCTTTGGAGGCAGATGAACCCGAGGTGATTGCGCGGTTAAACGAGTTAGATGAGAGCGTGCACTTGATAATGCACGGTGCACGATTGAGATGGGAGCGGACACAAAACTACGATAGTTTATGTGGACTCGGTGAGCTCGGTTGTGGGGTTCTTGCACTACTTTGTGTATGCTCATGTAGTTCTGGGAAGCCATATGAGGTCGGCCATTGAGAAGTTTTTCAACTCGGGAAGCCAAGGGATAGGGACTGAGGCTTAGATTTTGTAGTGTTTGGTTGAGCAAATGCTAGAAGATGAATTTCCACAGTAGCTGGGAGGCATGGTCGGGCTTGACACCCAAATTGCGAAGTATGCACAGTACTAGAAAAGTAACTCATGCATCATAGTTTCATGGGAAAAGGATGAAAACTCTGTGGAGGTTGGAGTCGCGTAATGCACATCTACAGTGAAGGTTAGATGAGAGCGTAGGTTTTAGGAACTTATGAAAACTTAGCTAAGCACGGGACCGAAGAGGAGCAGTGTGAGATAGTGATAAGGACTTGACTGTGATCACACACTCGAAGCACTTTGACAACACATACAACCTAGTTCAATAACCAGACTTGTTTACATACATTGCACATTTGAGGGTCTCAGATGAGGCCCACTCTGGGAAGGAAAAATTATATAAAATAATAGATGGAGATACGAAAATACGATCAAATGGCACTCATCGAATTTTTAGAGGGAAAAAATAATAAATTATTTTTTCAACTGCATATCCCACTTGTATCCCTTTGGTTTTACCCAAATTTCCAACACAAAGCACTCACTAGATGCACTATCTCTGATCCAAGGAGCGCTTCCAAAACAGTGCCCATGTTGCATGACTTTGGACCTGCTACACGTAAAACGAGAAATACATGAAAAAACATGACTGCAATCACATCATGTAATTTCTCATTCATGTGAAACGATTCCATCGTATGCAACGTGTGATACTCCTTGGAGGAGGCTAGTGCCATCCAACGATTATCTCGGCCACAATTTGAGTGTAAACTGTAGGGAGATAAGTTGAAAAGTAACAGAGTTTCTGAGTAGCTAGTTATTTAATACTATTTTTAATCTTTTTACTTTTTGCTCCAAAAATGGTGAATCATGCATGTGAGTGACATCATCATCGTTTGAACCATATTTGTTCTTATAAAGTTTACTTTTTGGTTGGACATTTTCTCGGAGCCCATTTTGACCTCAGGAAATTTCCAACTGATTTCCCTCAATGTGCGTGCTATGATGACTTCATGACAAGTGTGACACTGAAAGACACATCTCTTGCGAGAAAATGTGACAGCACCTGAAACGCGATGATGTCTAGGCATTGTAGAATGAGTGCGATTTAGTGTTTACATGGTTAGATCAGCTCATTCACACAAATATAAACCTCTGAAACCACTCAAAACAAGCATGAATGCACTGTGCAACAACTGACATGTGAAAGAATTACACCACATTACTAAAGCAACGAATGACGCGTGTAGCAACACATGCCGCGGAAATAGATAATACATAAAAAAACTAATTGAGTAGATGCACGCGTAAAGGGCAGGCATGGAAAACCATGAAAACGACACTCATTGGACTTATGGCGCGCAGTGAAAGCGAAGAAAATTTTGCAAAACTGCGCGAAATGGGTTAGTATCGACCATAGACGAGAATTCGTGCTTCAATCGCTATTTCGGTGTGCAGCGGCACAGTCCGTCATCATAATGGACATCAATGAGAAGAATTCTTGATGGAATGTGTTGATGCTTGTCCAAGCTTGCATGAAAAATGCGCTCATGAACTTATTGCGGAATGAGCATGTGTGTCGAAAGTGACTCTGCAGCAGTAATTAGTAATTTTGATTAACGTCGTATGGTGAGGCTTTGTAATGCTTGCATGACTTGAATGAAGAAAATAGTGAGCTTTTAATTATAAAAATACACGGGGTATTTATAATAATAAATATTTTATTGATAAGATATGACATTGATTGAAAGTTTACAATGAGGTCCCGCTTTTATACCCATGCAGGTACCTTTTCATGAACAGGCATGTCTTTTAGACATGCCTTTTCAGCTAACTTAATCACTAATTACATAATTACTATTTGATTAACTAGTAATTACATTTATTTCTATTTATTCTATTAATGACTATATTTAATACTTAAGTTATGAATTAGATTCATAACATTGCCTCCTTCGAAAAGCTTTGTCCTCAAAGCTTAACTTTTCGACAATTTTCTTCACCTCTGATTATCTGCTAGACATGTCATTTATTACTAGTACCTTGGCATGTATACTCCTCCCATAATGCTTCCTTGAACTAGGTTCTCCCTTTTATATATAGAAATAATTTAACTTCTCTTTTCCTTTCTTTTTTTTTTCCTTTTTTTTTTTTTTAATTTAATTAATTAAATAATAATTTTAATTAATTAAATTAATAATTGTTTTTTTTTTATAATTTATATATATATTATTATTATTATTTTTTTAAATAATAATAATTTTATATATATATAAATTATATAATTATAATATATACCTACATATTATAACTTTTAATTTTAACCATAATTAAATTGAAACTTGTCCGCAAACGTGACAGCGTTATATTTTTTCTATTTCACCAAGTTAACCACGTTTCTCCCTAGCAAACGCACTTATGAAGACCCGGATTAAAAGACACGTCGTATCATTTTAAACTACTTGCCACCTGTTGATCCAAACGTTTTTGTATCGGACGTATTGATTAACTCCGCCAACGCTTCGATTTTGGACAGGAAGCTTAATCGGTGGCGTGGTCGATAACAGGAAAATGTTGCTCAGCTTAATATCTCTGTGCATAACAGATTTTCTATGGCAACGGTCCAAAGCTTCCATTATTTGTCTGAAAATGGCTGCGGCTTCTGCTTCGGCATCGACACAGTTTCCCTTCTTAATGACAAACTGTGACAGATCTCTTTCTGGGCAAAACTCCATAATCAGATTGAAAAGTTTTTTGTCCTCAATTCCTGCCACGGGCTTCACAATGCCGGGCTCTTCCTGCAGGTAATACATCAAGTATGCTTCGTTTAGAAATTTTCTCATTCTCACGTTCTTCCAATTCGGACCGAATTCATAAATATCGTGGATGCAATTGATGGGAAATTTGCTTCCGAGGGTAAATACAGAAGTTCCAACGTATTTCGCGAGTTTCTTAGGTAACTGTTCTGACCTCCTCTTTGCTTTAGATTTTTTTGAGGGTCTTATGGATGGTTGTCTAACGTTTCCCGTGGTGACAATCTGAGCATTTGTCTGCGCATCTGTGTCAAGAATTTCTGCCACTGAAGATTGGTTTTGTGGGGATTCATTGATCGACATCGTATACCCATAATCAACTTCGAAATGGTTATCATACACGAGTTGTGCGCGGCCATCAATTATAATGTGTTCAGGCTTGTCATACCACTCAACTTTGAGAGCATTCGTGTCATTATTTATTGCTCTAACGTCTGCAACATAAGGTGACGACCACAGATGTGAAAATATTTCTACAAAATCGCCCACAGAAATAACATGTTTCTTAACATATTCATGCCGTTCAATTTCTTCTTCATCAATAAAACCACGATCAAGGACCTGCTGCAACAACTCATCTGTAGCAGCATTCGCCGGAGCATAGACAAGCATTCGTGGTTTAGGACAGAATGTCATATTATCGATTGGATGGAAATCATTTGGAATCTCTTCCACAATTGTCCATGATTTTACAGAGGAATCGTATATTCCCACCATTTTGCCTATGTTTTGCTTTCTTCCGGCTGTAACTTTTGCTGGTTGTAAAGAAGATTCCGCACGTTGGACTGAAGTTGTTTCTTCAAATTCAACAAACGCATAACTGGATCCACCTCCTTGTCTAATCTTAACATGAACGCCAGAACGCTTAATTGTCCCAAATTTTTTCAACTCATCCTCAACTTGGGAAGCGGTAAGATTCACAGGCAAGTTGTTGATGAAAATAGAGCGTCCACTTTCTTCTGCAGTGCTCTTATCTATGAAATTGACAGGATTGGAATTTGGTGCATTTGCTGGACGTTGAGCTAAATTTGGTATAGCCCTACCCGTAAGGGACGACTTCTGAATTGCAACCGTGGGTGGTGCTGTATTTTGTTTAATAACTGAAGCATAGGACTTTTGACGTGCTTGAACCTGAACTGGAGTTTCTTGAGGATGAGGTGGCACTCCACTGTGAGCTACTGCTTCAGGTTTGACAACTGTAACTGAGACAGGATATGCTTTGGCTTCTTCTAGAAGATTTTGCTTTTGTCGTTGTGGTTCTTCTTGGTCAGATACAACTAATAGAGCCTTTTCAACAGCTGTCATATCTCTCGTGATCTGCACCACTTCATCTGCGGGTAAACTAGAACCACATCCTTGCAATGATGTAGAATTTGAACCCGAACCAGCAGAGAATTTTGTCATAGCAGAATGAGAATGAGCTTGAATAACAGTGGAAGCCTTTTCTTGCCTCACATCTTCATCATCATCCAGATCTGCTTCACGGTTATAAAGTTTTTGGCTTGCACACTTATGTCCTGTGAAATATTTGTCTCTACATTTCCAACATTTCCCTTCTTCTTTACTTTTATTACGCATTGGTGGAGGGATATATTTAGTTGACTTTTCCATGGATTTTTTACTTGATTTCCCTTTAGAAAAACTAACTGTTTTATTATTATTACTGCATTTTTCATCCTTTTTATTATGGTCTACTGCAGGATATTTTGCAAGTAACTTC
Source organism: Pinus albicaulis (assembly GCA_034641835.2). NCBI lineage: Eukaryota > Viridiplantae > Streptophyta > Pinopsida > Pinales > Pinaceae > Pinus > Pinus albicaulis. The sequence goes on along the minus strand of JAXQQM020087013.1, from coordinate 69,483 downwards.
TCAAGCTTTTCTAGCATTTTTCTAATTATTTCAATTCTTTTGGGATCTTGACGTAATGGCACATTATATGGTAAATAATGTGCTCGAGCTTGTAAACTACGTTCGTAGGCTTGTACAACACTGTTATGTGCCATTGCTTCAACTGTCCACAAGATGGCTCCGATACCACTGTAGCAGCGGAATTCGTAGATTTGAATACTGTAGCAGCAGACTTGTATGCTTGTAGACTTGATAGCAGAAATTAGCTTTTAATTATAAAAATACACGGGGTATTTATAATAATAATATTTTATTGATAAGATATGACATGATTGAATGATTACAATGAGGTCCCGCTTTTATACCCACACAGGTACCTTTTCATGAACAGGCATGTCTTTTAGACATGCCTTTTCAGCTAACTTAATCACTAATTACATAATTACTATTTGATTAACTAGTAATTACATTTATTTTCTACTTTATTCTATTAATAACTATATTTATTACTTTAGTTATGAAATTGAATCCATAACAGACATTCAACACTTCCGATCTAAAGAGGGGCTCAAAAAGCATCAATCGACCAGCATGCGACTTATGGAATGCAAGATCCATGGTAGGCTCCAAAAAGTTGAGAGTGAGCAAAAGTTTTGGAGGATGTTTGTCGTAGTGACAAAATTGGGGACATACTAGTAGAGCTCTTCTTTGCCTTGATCAATTATTTCCGTGCGGAGTCTACTCGCTATTCTAGAAGTATTGATTCATTGTTCAAATTACCATGGCTTCTCACCCGTATGCATAAACATAGTCCCCTTCATTTTTTACTCGTTAAACGCAAACATAAAGGTCAACGATCGCATCAATGTTTCGTGATTTAGGATAGGGTAATGAGAGTTCACGAGCTTAATGTTTTCAAAGTATAGGTTTTTCATCTCTAATATTGCTCCATGCTGGGTAGGCAGCAGACAATACCCGACCGAGTCACTTTAGGAACATAAACATTGCTCTGCTACACAGACTTGTGTAGACCTAATAATACCCTGACGAGTTTCTTGCTTCACCTCTCTACATATGAATGCCTTTCTCTTCTTTCACATTTATTTATTTATTTAAATAGGACTATGCATCAACACTTATTTTTTATGGGTAGAAAAAGGGATCCCAACTTATTGAGAGAAAGAGGTTGTCCTTTCAGAGAAACATGATAGCACCTCCGATATTGGTTTTATCATTTATATTTTCCCACTTTGTCCTTCTCTATTTGATTGGATTAGCTTGAAACACTTGAAACATAAAAAGTGAGTGCACGGAATGATGTTTCCATAATAGACAAGGAGGTCATAGTTCGCCACTGAAAAGGCTTCCTTAAAACAAGATCACATTTTTCCTCGTAGAACATAATTGACCAAAAGATGTAATACAGAAAAGGAAGAAGGATAGAGAGTTAGCAAATGTTGCGGTGTCACAAAGTCCTTTTCTATTTTTTCCACATTCCTTTTCGGGCCAAAAAACATCTTCATGCAAGGTCTTATTTGCGATAGAACAGAAAGAAAAAGACACAATACAAAAATAAAGAAAAATTAAAGCACAAAACAAAATGGCTAAAGAAAGCATGATGTGCACTCAAAACTAGAAAACATAAGACAAACTACAAAAGAAATGAATGCAAGATGGATGTGCGGGTAAACTACAATGCAATTATACCTTCTCCTAACCTAACAGCTAGAAGGTTTGGGTTCATGTATAATAGAATCTCCAATGTAACCATCGTGAGTCGTTCTCCGACGTGTAATCACAAAAAGTATAATCGATGAAAACATGTATAAAGTAACATGAAACAGTAAAATATGAAAACTTGAATAACTTGCACAAATATTTTGAAGGTATGCATGGGAAGAGATGTGTCATACTACTACTCTCATCCAATTTACATTCTTACCTTTGCAGATGGAAAGCATAATCATAAAAACCTCAGAATCTTCATCGGATGAGTCTCCATGTACATCAGAACTTCTTAGGCAAGTGTAAGGAAAGATTGCAACTTGTTATTTGCGTATGGAGCTTGCCAGTAATATTGTTCCAACCATTGAGTGATTTGGATCATAGTGATTCACAAAAATCCTATTTAAAAACCTCAAAATATTTGGAATGATGAATTTTCAATTAGAGCGGGGGATTATGATGGGAATATTGTGAGAAAATAGATCTAATCATATTCAACGATCTGCAAAGAAATAGAATACCTGAAAATAACCATCAACGACTTTGAATTGCCTCCATTGCTTGACAAAAATCTGAATGGTGAGAAGTTCAACCATGAAGATTGAAAAGGATGTAAAACAATTTTCATGTTAAAATGAATGAAAAATCATCAGCAGAGAATAATGATCATATGGGTTGATTAAAGCATCGGATTTTTAGTTTCTAATAAATGAAGATAAATACAATTTGAACATTTTGACAAATGCTTTGAATAATAGAATCACCTTCTTCATGTGATGAATGTGACAATCTATTTCTTTTAATTGTAAATACACGACACTAGCATCATAATCGCAAATAAGTGGAAAGGAATTCAGATTACGTCGAAACATGACCATCGGTTAGATGCAATGAATGAAAAAGATTTGATTCACACAATAACATGCATTCCTTCACACTCAAGAAGATTTCAGTACGATGAATAACATGATCCACGATACGATATTCACAAGTAAAGCGAAGAGGTGCTCATCATGAAACAAAATATGATAGATATGATTCCTTCAACCAAATATGGTCTTTAGGATGATCGACATTCGTGATTACATGACTCATGAGAGATACACATTCCAAACTCGGAGTTTGATGCAAGATATTTGCATGAATATAAATTAATTGAAAAAATATTCTTGAATCCGGTCAAAAGTAAAAATCTCAAAAGTTTGAAAAGATTACATTTGAAATACCAAACATCTTCTAGGGAGAGATTTACATCGATGAAACCATGCAAAAGAGAATGATTATGTGAGAGAAATGCTTTGAAATTTGCAACAAGAAATAGTGAAATTGGAAACCAGAAAGGACAAAAATTGACCACATACTAGTGTAGGGATTCCGGTCACACATTGGTGAGAATTCGGTTACACATTAGTGCTAAATGTGGGTGTTTAATTTATTTTTACCTTAAATAAAATGGAAAATAAATTGTAATTTCATCTCATAACAACTGTGTCGGTTAACTGAGTCGAAAAGACTAAGTTAGCCCAATAAAGTCTGTAAAGTGAGCATGGATAGTGCACATTGATCCCTGGCCCAAGGCGGGTGGGTGATAGGCTGAGAAAGAGCTCAGAGAGCGCACGTTCTGCAACTCCAAAAACGGTCGGTGAAGCTTATGCCTTGAGACATACAATGCCTGGTCGGTTTGGGTTGAGGAAGAAGATTGTGTAGTTTTAAGAGCTCGGGGTGGCCAGAGGCGAGGTATTTTTGCCTTTGCTTTAGCCAATTTTATGGCTGCGGAGGGAATATGAACCCGGTGATTGTGCGGTTAAAGAGGTTAGGGATGAGGCTTGAGCCTTGAAAATGTGCGATTAATGCGATTGAGATAGAATTTGTGGAGACAAACTGCGGATTCTGGACTTAGTGAGCTCGAATTTGCGGGGTTTTGCCTTGCTTGGGAAAACTATGCAATTATGGGAAGCATACGAGGTTGGGACATTGAGAAAATTTTCAACTCGGGGGGTTCGAGGGATGAGCTTGAGACTATAGTTTGCATAGTGTCTGATTGAGACGAAGCTAGGAAGATGAATTTCACGATGCGGGAGGCAAGGTCGGAAACGAGCCTTTGAAATTGCGAAGTGCGCGATCTTAGAAAGAAGTAACTTCACATCTCATAGTTTCATGGGGAAAAGGATGAAACTTGAGGATTGGAACGGCAACACGCGATTGAGGAAGGTCGGTGGTAGGTTTTGGGAACTTATGAAAAATTGGGTAAGTGTGGGACGAAAAGAAAGTGATGTGAGCAGGTGATATGACTTGAGAAGCTGTGATTACACACTTGGAAATTTGACGACACAACGACCTAGTTCATCGAGGACACATTGACAACACACATTAGAGAATTTTGAGGTATAAAATGGGCAACCTAAGGAAATTATAAAATAATAGCGGAGATAATAAAATAATATTAAATGACATGATCAAATTTAAGAAGGAAAAAAATAATAAATTATTTTTCAACTCATATTTTCCACTTATCTCCTACGGGTTTACTCAAATTTCAACATAAACACTCATTAGATGCAAAATTTGATCCCTCATCCAGTGCCCATGTTGCGTACTTTCGATGGACCTTTCTACACGAAAAATGAAATACATGAAAAAGTGATTGCAATCACATTTGTCATGTATTTCTCATTTTTCATGCGCGAATTCCATCGAAATTGTGCAACATGGGTACTACTTGGATAATTAAAATATTCATCCAACGATTACTCATCATAAGAGGTCGGAAGTAAATTATTAGGGAGATAAGTTGAAAATACGAGTTTAAAAAGTAGTTTTATTATTTTATTATTTTTAAATCTTTTGCTTTTTACTCCAAAAATGATGAATCATTCCCATGGTTGACATCATTATCTTGAATCATATTAGTTCTTATCGAAGTTTATTTTGGTTGTACATTTTCTTAGGAGGCCCATTTTAGACCTCAAAATTTCCCTAATGATTTCCCTCGATGTGACAACCTTGTGATGACTTCATGACAAGTGTGACACAAAAGATACACTTTAAACATGACTGTGACAACACTTGTGCGATAATGTTTAAAAATTTAAGATATAGTATTATTGATGTTTACATGGTTAGAACAACTCATTCACACAAAGATAAACACAAATATAAACCCTTGCAACCACGAGAACAAGCATGAATACAACGTATGACAACTAACATGTGAAAATAAACTAATTAATAAAGTATGAACGAAAATTAAAGTAACACATGCAGGAAAATATAACATAAAAAAAGGAATTAGAGTAAATGCAAGTGAAGAAAGCGAAAGTTGAAACCATGAAAACGACACTCGGGAAAGTAAGCGCACAAAAAGTGAAAATTTTCTAAACTCATGGAAATGGAAGTATGACCAGCTAGAATTCAAAAATACATTTGTCGGTCAATGCTTATTTGTCGACATATATTGGACATCACACGGGGAAAATTATTGATGGAACGTGTTATGCTTGTCCAAGTGTGCGTAGAATAATGCGCTCATGAACTTATTGCGGAGTGAGCATGTGTGTGCAAGTGACTTCAACACTTCCAATCTAGAGGGAGCTCAAGCATGGAAATGACCAAGTGACTATGGAATGAACGATCACGATCCATGGTAGGCTCCAAAATTTGAGTATGATAAAAATGGGCCATATAGAGAAGAGAAAGGCAATAAACAACCTCAACATCGGTTGGGCGGAGTTTATGGAGTATAATCAATCGAGACGGTGAACGCTCTCTGGCATCGGTGTTAGCGATTCTGAAGAGAAAGGCCAGGTACCGAGGTGTGTGGTCTGGTGAAAACCCCATTTAGATTCCCATCATTACTATTATGTAACTATCATTGATTTAAGTACCTTTCTCGTAACCTACTCAAAGATCTTAGAATGTGTGTTCTACTTTCATATCCCAAAATGATTCTCTTTCTAGAGCAATATACTGGCTCTCGAGATATTGCAGTAAGGTCATGGCCATTAGAGAACTCAAGGGTTGAGAATGTTTGTCAATAGTGACAACATTGGCGACACACTTGTGAAACTCAACTTCCTGCACGCAGTCAATTATTCCATTGTAGGATCTAGTTATTAACACGGAAGTATTGATTCATGGTTCAAAGTGACCGTGGCTTCGCTTACAGGTGCTGTAAAACATAGTCCCCTTCATTTATTTACTTCGGTTAAACGCAAACATAAGATCAACGATCGCACAATGTTTCGTATTAGGATAGGGTAATGAGAGTTCGCGAGCTTAATATTTTCAAAGTTTAGGTTTTTCATCGTGTGATCACTGTCCATGACTAGGTAGACGCAGACGATACCTCAGCCGAGTCACTTTTTAGGAAACACAACATTGCTCCGCTGCACGGCGGAAAGCCTAGATAGTACCGACGAGTTTCTTGCTTCACCTCTCTACGTAGGAAGCCTTTCTCTTCTTTCACATTTTATTTATTTATTTAAATAGGACTATGCATCAACACTTATCTATGGGTAGAAGAAGGGATCCCAACTTATTGAGAAAAGAGAAGGTTGTCCCTTGAGAGAAACATATATAATACCTGCGATATTGGTTTGATCGTTTATTTTTTCCCCTTGTCCTTCTCTGTTTGATTGGATCGGCTTGAAACTCTACTTGAAAACATAAAAATGAGTCGTTTGGAATGAAGGTTTCCATAATAGACAAAGGAGGTCATGAGTTCATCGCAAAGGTCCTGTGGCTCAAGGATCATGTTTCCTCTGCGAACATAATCGGCAAAAGATGTAACACTGGAGAAAAGGAGGAAGGACAGAGAGTTGGCAAATGTGTGCGGTGTCACAAAGTCCTTTTCTATTTTCCACATTCCTTTTCGGGCCACAAAACATCTTCATGCAGAGCCTTATCGCTAGAACTGAAAGAGAAAAGACACAATACAAACAAAAGAAAGAAAAACTGAGCACAAAGCAATGGCTAAATGAAAAGACATGATGTGAACTCAAAAAACTAGAAATCACTAAGAGAAACTAAACAAAGAAATGAATGCAAGATGGATTGTGCGGGTATGCTTCTAATGCAATTATACCTTCTCCTAACTAACTTGACTAGAAGTTTGGGTTCATGTATAATAGAAAATTTCCAGTGCTTAGCCCTTTCGTAGTCGTTCCCGATGTGCCAATCACAAAAATACAATCGATAAAAACGGATATAAAGTAACGTGCAGCAGAAAATATGAAAACTTGAATAACTTGCACCAAAATTTTGAAGGTCTTGCATGTGGGAAGAAAGATGTTTCACAACCTCTTTCTCTCATCCAATTCACATTCTTACCTTTTCAGGATGGAAAGCATAATCATAAAAACCTCAAGAAGCTTCTCGCGGATAGATGTCTCCATGTGCACCAAACTTTCTTATGCGTGTAAGGAAAGATTGCAACTTGTTATTTACGTGAGGAGCTTGCCAAGTAATATTGTTTCCAACCATTGAGTGATTGGATCGTATGATTCACAGAAAATCCTATCGAAAAACCTCAAAATCTTTGGAAAGATGAATTTTTCGATTAGGCGGTTACGATGGGAAATATTGTGAGGGAAAATAGATCTATTCATATTCGGTGGATCATGTCAAGAAGTAGAAGACCTAAAATAACCATCGGCGAAAAGTGAAGTGCCTCCAGCGCTTGACAAAAAATCTGAATGGTGAGGAAGTTCACCATGAAGATTGAAGGATGTAAAACAATTTTGGGGTTAAAATGAATAGAAAAATCATCAAGGCAAGGAGAATATTGATCATATGGGTTGATTAAAGCATCGGATTCTCGAGTTTCTAATAAAGCGAAAGATAAATCAAATTTGAGCAGTTTGACAAATGCTTTTGAATAATGAGAATACACCTTCTTCATGTGATGAATGTGACAATCTTGTTTCTTTTAGTGGTAACACACGACACTGGCATCATAATCATCAAAGATGAAGTGGAAAGGAATTCAAATTTCGCGAGAAACATGACCATAAGTCGTAGATGCAATGACACGAAAAATAATTTGATTCGCGCAATAACTCATGCGTTGCTTCACACTCAAGAGGATTTGCGAGGTACGATGAATACCATGATTCACGATACTGTTATTCACAAGGAAAGCCGAGAGTGGTGCTCATGCATGAAAACAAAATATGATAGATATGATTCCTTCAACCAAATATGGTCTTTGGGATGATCGACTTCGTGATTACATGACTGCATGGGGAGATCACACATTTCCAAACACAAGGAGTTTGATGCGAGATATTTGCATGAATATGAATTAATTGAAAAAATATTCTTGAGATACGCGGTCAAAGAGTAAAATCTCGAAAGTTTGAAAAGATTACATTTGAAAATACCAAAACATCTAGGAAGAAGTTTACATCGAGTGAAACCATGCAAAAGAGAAGGATTATGTGAGAGAAATGTTTGAAATTTGCAACAAAGAAACAGTGAAATTGGAAACCCGGGAAAAGGACAAAAATTGACCACGTACTAGTGTGGGATTCCGGTCACACATTGGTGAGGAATTCGGTTACACATTTAGTGCTAAATGTGGGTGTCTAATTTATTTTTACCTTAAATAAAATTTGGAAAATAAATTGTAATTTCGTCTCACCAACAACTTGTATCGATTAACTTCAGTCGGAGAAAGACTAAGTTAGCTCAATACGACGTGAAGTAAAGGTGAGGCATGGATAGTGCACATTGATCCACAAACTAAGTTGAGCTAGGTGATAGGTTGGGAAAGACGATGTGCACGATTCTACAACTTAGGCAAATGAGAGGTGAAGCTTAAGCCTTGAGACGCAGTACACGGTTGGTTGGGTTGAGGAAGAATATTGTGTGGTTGCGAGCTCGAGGAGTGACGGAGTTGAGGTATTTTCCTTCCTTCGGCGGCCGATTTCACGGCTGCGGAGGGAAGATGAACCGGAGTGATTGTGTATTTAAGAAATGAGGATGAGGCTTGAGCCTTGACAATGTGCGGTGCGAAGTTGAGATGGGAGTGAGTGAACCAAACTCTCGTAGTTTACGGACTCGGTGAGCTCGGTACAGAGGGTTTTCCTTTGGCAGGAAAACTATGCATTTTTGGGAAGCATACGAGGTGGGCCAGTTGACAGAATTTTTTCAACTCGTCTCGAGGGATGAGGCTTGAGGCTTATAGATTGTGTAGTGTGCAGTTGAGGCCATGACTAGGAAGATGAATTTCTGATAGCACTGAGGCAAAGGTCGGGCTTGAAGCATCTCGAAAATTTCGAAAGTGCGTACGTACTAGAAAAGCAGTTCACATCTCATAGTTTCATAGGAGAAAGGATGGCTATTGAGGGTTGGAGCTACGCAATGCGCGAATTGAGGGAAGGTCATGATAGAGGCTAGGTTTTGGAACTGCTGAGAATTGTGGCTTAAGTGTGGGAGGCGTCAGTGTGGCGATGATGAACGGTGACATTAGCAAGCTTTGTGATCACAGACTTGAAACATTTTGACGACACAAACAAACCTGGTTCATGCGGACACATTGACAAACACATTGCATGAGTTTGAGGAATTATAAAATGGGCCTCCTAAGGAAACTTATAAAATAATAGTGGAGATAATAAAATAAGATTAAATTACATCATCAAATTTTAGAGGAAAAAATAATAAATTATTTTTCAACTCAAATTACAACATAAACACTCTTTAGATGCCAAAATTTGATCCCTTATCCAAGGAGTGCCCATGTTGCATACTTTCAATGGATACCTCCTACACGAAAAATAGAGAGAAATACATGAAAAAATGTGATTCACATCACATTTTTCATGTATTTCTCATATTTAGCGATTCATCGAAAGTATGCAACATGGGTACTCCTTGGATGATTTAAAATTTTCATCCAACGATTCTATACCTTTCCGAAATTTGAGTAAACTATTAAAGGTGGTTGAAAATATGAGTTTAAGATGTAGTTTTATTATTTTATTATTTTTTAATCTTTTTACTTTTTTACTCCAAAATAGTGAATCATCCCCCATGGTTGACATCATCATATTGAATCATATTGGTTCTTATCGAGTTTATTTTGGTTGTAGATTTTTCTTAGGAGGCCCATTTTAGACCTCCAAAATTCCCTAATGATTTCCCTCAATGTGACACTTGTGATGACTTCATGACAAATGTGACACTAAAAGTCCACTTTTGCGGAAATGTGACAACACTTGCACAATAATGTTTAAGAATTTGGGAATGGGTGTGATTGATGTTTACATGTGGTTAGAACAACTCATTCACACAAATATAAATCCTTGAAACACGGAAACGGGCATAGACCATTGTGCGACAACTAACATGTGAAAATAAACTAATTACTAAGGTACTGAACGACGAGTTAAAGTAACACATGCCGGAAAAATATAACATAAAAAAAACAAATTAGATTAAATAGAAGCAAAAGAAAAATATGAAACCATGAAAACGACACTACAACGAAATCATAGGTGCACGAAAGTGAAAATTTTCAAAACTCACGGAAATAGAAGTACGGCTATGACTAGAATTCGGCTTATTATTGTCGATGTGCACTAGCATCGACATGTATTAGGCATGCCTTTGAAATTCCTAATGGAATGTGTTATGTTTGTCCAAGCTTGCGTAGAAGAATGCGCTCATGAACATTGCGCATTGAGCTTTGAACCCTTGGTTAAACTAAGAGGGGGGTGAATCGAGTTTAATGCGGTCATGGTCTTGTAAGAAACATTTTCTTTTACACTTATTTACATCTTCATTTTGCGATCAACGTAATGTACAATGGAACAACAATCTTAATAAGTGAGCAACAGGTATTAAGCAGATTAAATACAAAATATCAACACATAATCATCATGCACATAGACAATAGATATAAGTGGAAACCCATAAGGGAGAAAACCACATCTTATTATTGTTGTGATGCAAAGGCAAGCTCCAACTCCCTCTCACCACTGATTTTCTGTAGGCTCCAACCTACCGGAGGCTACTACCTCAATTCTGAAAGCTACAACTTGCAAGGAATCTCCAACTCCCATCTATTTTCTGCAAGCTGCAACCTACAGGAGGCTCCTACCTCAACCAGCTACAACTAGACATCGATCAAGATACAACTTGATATGGAAGCACCAACTTCCTTACACTACAATGAAAACACATGTTGATTTACCTGGATATCAGCTCTGTTCTATTCCTTCTTCACTGCTGTCCTCTAGCCTTCATATCTGCCTTATATCATCTTTGAATCTTCATAGCTTCTCTATCTGCTCCTTCTTATTCTTACACTCTCTAACCTCCTGCAGCTCTCTTACATTCTTCTTCCTCTCTCATCTATTATGTAGTTCTCTAACTCTCCTCTTTCCACTGATATTACATCTCTTATACAGATAACTCATGACTGATTGCATTCTACAGGGAATATGAAGTGAACATGCACGACTCTTTTCCTTCCACTATCTCATTTTCTCGCTCATCATTTTAGGAGGTTACAACACTGTCTACTCATTTCAGAATTAAATTGGAGTTTTGCTTTGCCTACGGAGACTTTCCTTTGCATCACATACAATAAAATAATTGAATCATTTACATTTACAGTTGTAACAGATAAATCTCACTTAACCCTTTCAGCTCTTGGTTGGTCGTATATTTGTCCTTTTTTTTTTTGCTGTTGTCACTTTCTTTTCAGTTTATGTTGTTATATTCTAGCTTTGCTGCATCACTGTTCCGTTTCTTCTGTTACCTGTATCTTTTGTGTTGTGTTCACATGCATATCAACCTTTCATCAATCGTACGGTCATCAGACTCCGCCTTTTCTTAACTTTCCAATCCGACGGAATTCACACAGAAAGTTGCATGTTATTTCATTGTTCCCAACCTATGCAAAATAGGTGGTTTTAGAATGCCACGTGTCACCCTCTTAACGCTATCGCGTTCATTTCACCTTTTACCACTTATCCTCCAAAAACAGTGCGAAACAACAACTTACCAGTTTTCTAATCCTGCCTTCACTGTTCCACATATTTCAAAATCTATTCCACTATCTTTTTCTATCGCATTTCGGCATTCCACCGTTCTATGTTATAATCCTCCTTTGTCCTATGATGCGATTTAACAAAGGAAGACCACATACTTCCAGACTTGAAAAGACCTTTAGTTTTCGGCTTTGATCTTCATCGCGTCTGCTCTCTTTATCGCACTTCAGCGATTCCAGTTATCCCATGTGCCTTCGTCCATTTGATCTCCCGATATGCGATATGCGAGGGGTCCCACCAGGCTATATCTCGGCGCTTTGGCTATTTCTCTTTTTCTTTGTTTCTCTATTGCTCTTTCATCCTCCCGATGCGATTTCTCGAAGGGAAACCTTATACCTTAGGATTTGAAATCCTGTAGACTTTATCTTTGAAATATATTGCATCCGAGACTCTTTTTGCATTTCACACTTCGTCCTGATCTTGCGATGAGCGATATGCGATCGGGTCCCACTTGACTTTATCGCTACTTTGCATTGCAACTCTCATTACTTCTAAGATTGTGTGATATCTCTCCTGCCCCGATTGCGATATGCGATCGCATCGCATCGCATCATCGCATCGCATTGCCACCTCGCATCGCAAATTAAAACAATTACCTTGTGACTTGCGATTTCGATCTCCGTTGATGTGATCGTCATCGTTGATCTGCCCAGATCTACGGTCCTTGCTGTTGCTGGCACTTTCGATTGGTTTCTACCTTGCTTATCTTGCGATGAATCTTATCCATTCATTTCTTGCCTTTGTTGTTGTGATCTAATCGTGACCGTCCATTCACCTCACTTGGAATTCTTCTGCCTTAGTCTATTTTCCGTTTGTTTACACTGTCCTGAGCTTGTTCTTTATTCTAAGTGCACTGATCTCTCCTGAGCTTGATCTTCTATTCGCTATTCACTCCGACTTGGGATTCTTTTGCTTGCTGCACGCCTTTGTTGCGTCTCTTTTGCCTTTGCTGCTTTGTTAGCTGCATTCTCTCTGCTTTAGGTTATGCTTCTATTGATGCTCTTTTGCCTCTATGGTGATACTCCTTTCTTCTTCTTTGTCATCAATGACAATATTTCCAATAGTCTCCCCCTTTGGCATTGATGGCAACACATCCACCAATACTCCGATACTTCCTTCAGGACTTCCTCCCCCTTTCATTCTGAGAAGTGTCTTGTCTTTCTTCCTCTGTTTTCTTTATAGAAGAGCCTTTCTTATTTTTCTTGCTTTTCCTCCCCCTTTGACATCAATGGAAAAGGGTTGCACTTTTCCCAGTGTGGTTTCTATCTTTTCATAATACTCTGATCTTGAGGACATGTTCCATGCACTGCTCCATTTCTCTAGCTCTTTTGTGACAATTTGTATTGACTGCTCTCCCCTTGGAATGATGCTTTCTTGTTTGATATTGACTATCACTTGTCTTCTGCACTGTTCCTTTTTCTTGTATGCAACCCCCTTTTTTTTTTTTGATTTCTGATCATGTTAGAGAGTAACATCTGCAGACACTACCCCTAGCTTGTCTCTTAGATATTCGAATGGTTCTTTAGCAAGAGGTTTTGTGAATATGTCTGTTGTTTGTTCCGTAGTTGGTACATATTCCAACTTCACTAATTTTTGTGCTACTTGTTCTCTGAGGAAGTGGTACTTTATTGGGATGTGCTTTGTTTTTGAATGAAGTACAAGATTTTTTGATATACTTATTGCACTTGTATTGTCACATTTGATAGAAATGGGTTCATCAATGCTTACCTTCATGTCTTGGAGAGTTTGTTTCATCCACATTACTTTTGGGTAACATGCAGTTGCTGCTATGTATTCTGCTTCTGTTGTAGATAGAGAGATAGAAGTTTGCTTCTTGCTTATCCATGCCACCAAAATTTTTCCCAAATAAAATGCACCTCCACTTGTGCTTTTCCTGTCATCCACACAGCAGGCCCAATCTACATCTGTGTATGCCGTCAATGTGAAGCTTTTTCCTTTTGGATACCATAGGCCATAATGTGAAGTTCCTTGTAGATATCTAAATATTCTCTTGATTGCAAGTAAATGATTTTGTTTTGGTGCTGCTGATATCTTGCCACAAGTCCTACTGCCAACATAATGTCTGGTCTAGAAGCAATTAGGTATAACAGACTTCCTATCATGGATCTGTAAAGTTTTTGATCTACATCTGTTGATCCATCATTAGCACATAGTTTGCATCCAGTGATCATGGGAGTTGACACAGGTTTGCAGTCTTCCATTTGAAACATTTTGAACATTTCTCTTAAGTATTTTTCTTGTGAAATGAATATTATTGTGTTATTTTGTTGAATTTGAAGTCCTAAATAGAAGGTGAGCTCTCCAATAATTGACATCTCAAACTCTGATTTCATTTATTTAGCAAATCCTTTTGCTAACTAATCTTTGTTGCTACCAAACATGATGTCATCTACATACACTGCTACAATTAAGAGTTCATTTTCATTAGCCTTTATGTACAAATTGTTGTCTACTCCTCCTTTCTTGAACCCTTGTTTTTGCAAGTATTTGTCTAGCCTTGAATACCATGCACGAGGAGCTTGTTTCAGACCATATAAGGCTTTCTTTAATCTGCACACATAGTCATGTTTATCTGTTAATGAGAATCCTTCAAGTTGTTCCATGTAGACTTCTTCCTCTAGATCTCCATTCAGGAAGGCGAACTTTACATCCATTTGATATACCCTGAAATCATGATAGCATGCAAAGGCCAAAAACATTCTGATTGCTTCCATTTTGGCTATAGGGGCAAAGGTTTCATCATAATCAAGTCCTTCAATTTGAGAATATCCCTTTTATACAATTTTGGCTTTATTTATGATTACCTGCCCTTGTTCATTCATCTTATTCTTGAATACCCATTTTGTGCCAATGACATGTTTCCCCGTGGGTCTTGGAATTAATTCCAAGGTATTTTTCTTCTCAATTTGGTCTAGTTCTTCATTCATAGCATTTATCCAGTTTTTGTCTTTGTTGGCTTCTTTGAACTTCTTTGGCTCTATTTGAGATAGCATGGCTAGGTATACTTCTTCTGTCTTTTCAGCAAGCTATCTTCTTGTTTGGACTCCCACACTTCTTTCCCCAATGATTTGATCTTCTGGATGGTTCTTTTGAGTGTATCTTGAGGGACCTTTTGAGTTTAATTCAGTATATTCTGTTGTCTTGCTATGTTCATCATTATCTTGGTTCTCAGCCTCATGATCATCTAGAGGATTGGCATAGCTTGTGTTTCTTGTTCTGTTTGGTAGATCTTTGTCAACTCTTACATCAATGCTTTCCACAATTTTGTGCAGTCTTTTTTTCTAACACTTGTAACCCTTACTCTTGGATGCATATCTTAAAAATATTCCTTCATCATCTCTTGCATCAAACTTCCCCAGTTTTTCATCATTATTTTTTATGAAACACTTGCTTCCAAAGAATCTGAAGTGCTTGATTGATGCTGGTTTACCATGCCATAATTCGTAAGGAGTCTTATCAGAATTTGGTCTTAGATGAGCTTCGCTGAGAATGTGAACAGTTGTGTATACTGTTGCTGCCCAATAGGTTTGGGGAATGTTATTTCTTGCATCATGGCTCTGGCAATTTGTTGTACTGACCTATTTTGTCTTTCTACCACTCCATTCTGTTGAGGTGTACCTGCAATTGTAAATTGTTGTTTTATCCCATGTTCATTTCATAGGTCTGCAAAATCATAGTCTGTGAATTCACCTCCTCTGTCTGATCTGATGCATTTTAGCTTGCATCCTGTTTGATTTTCTGCCAATGCCTTGAATATCTTGAATTTCTCAATTGCTTCAGATTTATATTTGAGAAATGCCACCCACGTCAATCTGGTAAAATCATCTATTATTAGCATGAAATAAGATTCTCCACCTGGTGCATTAGTTCTTGAAGGTCCACACAGGTCCATGTGAACAAGTTGAAGTGGCCTACTTGTAGATAGTTCATCTTTGGTCTTGAAAGATGTGCGAACAATTGGCAAGATTTACATACGGTATTTGGAGGCTTCTTTATTGTAGGCATATTTCTGACTGCTTTCTTCTTGCTCAGACTGATGATGTGGTCAAAGTTTAAGTGTCCTAGTCTTCTATGCCATAACCATGATTCATCAAGTTTGCTTATGTGGCATGCTTCATTCTCTTCTTCCACTACATAGACATTACTTTCTGTTCTAACACCTTTGATCAAGGTCTTTCCTGTGGTGCTCGATCTTACCTCACAATCTTGGGCTCTGAAAAGGACCTCACAGCCTTTATCACACATTTGACTGACGCTTAGCAGATTGGCTTTCAGCCCATCCACAAATAGTACATCTTGAGCCTCTCCTCTTCCATTATTCAGACTGACTGAGCCTTTTCCTTTGATTTTCCCTGCTTTATCATTTCTGAATGTTACATTTCCAGATTTCTTTTCATCAAAGGTTACAAAATTGCTTCAATCTCCAGTCATATTCTTTGAGCATCAACTCTCCATATACCATTGGCTTTTCTGATCTTGAGCTATTAGAGCCAGGTCACACTTATTCAACTTCTTTTTCCATTGCAGGCAGCTATTTGTTTGGCACCTTTTCTGAGAAGATGGACCACATTCTTTGAGAGGACATTTGGAAGACATGTGTCCGATTTGATGGCATACAAAGCATTTGATTATATTTTTAAATGGATTATGTGTACGAGTGAACTCTCCATTGTTCATAAATCTCCTTGGGGTTTTAAACATCAGTATTTGTCCATACATTCTGCACTCCATGGCTTTATGGCCGAACCCCTTACAACAAAAACAATACCCATGGAAACGATTAGTGTATCTGGTGAAGGGTTGTCTTCTCCATTTGGTTTCTTGAGGTAGTCTTTTCATTTTCTGCATCCTTTACTGGTTGAAATCGATTATTTTCATTTGACAGTATGCAACAATATGTCCCAGTTTGTGACAGGAAAAACAAGTGACATTTCTCATAGGAGGAAAGAATCTCCTTTGAGATCTTCCGAACTTGTTCAATTGATCTTCAGGAACAATTGAACTTTTTGAAACTGCTTGCTTCTTCCTCTCATTCTTTTTCTCTTGATGTTGCTGCTTGTTTCTGTTTGTTTCATCGCCCATCAAGTTCTTGCTGGCTTCTTCTTCTGTGGTTCCTTTTTGAGTTGCTTCATCATTCCTTTCAATGTCTGCCTTCTCCGAGGTCTCCATGGAGGCAATCTCATCTCTGAGCTGCTTACACCCCCTGCTCCTTTCTTCTATCATTCTTCTTGCTGCAATAATCTCAGATTGCTGAGAGTTAATTTTTTCTTTTACAGCTTTCACAAAAATGATATTCTGGTTATCCTCTACCTTGGATTTGTTGGTTTCTCCTTCGTAACCTATCCCAGTCTTTATGAGAGGATATCTTTGAGCATTTATTATTTTATTCAACTGTTCAGTGCTTTTCATTCGAGGAGTGTTCATTGTCAATTCCCTTTGGGTGTGTTCTAATTTATTTTTCAAGCATACTACTTCTTCTTCCAATTTTTCTTACTTCTGAACTTTATCCTTAATTTTCTTTAGTAACATGTCTTCCACCTTCTTAGCCTCTTCAAGTTCTACTTTCAATTGAATGAGGTCTTCTGAATTTGGTACCTCTTTTACATATTTGAGAAGAATGTCTTTTTGTTTTCTGCACTTGAGTTTAAGTCTGTCTATTTCCTCCAGGGCACTTCTTAGCTCCCCCTCAAGATCTACCTCACCTTCTTCCTCATCTTCTAGAAGGAATCCTTCAGACTCTTCCTTGGCCATCAACACAAATTCAGAGGTTCCTTCTTCATTTGAGGATTCATCTGAGATTTCAGATGCACTGCTATCTTGCTAAGCATAAAGTGATTTTCTATTGAATCTCTTCCCTTTCTACCAGTTATTTGTTTTGGTTTTCTCTGTCTCTTGAGTCCGATTCTTTGTTTTCTTGTAAGGACACTTCAATGCATAGTGCCCAACTCTTCCACAGTCAAAGAATTTAAATGGAAGCTTACCTAAGCCTCTATCCAATATTCTGACAAATTTGGCCTATTCTTCATCAGAGCAGGAGCAAGTATCTTCCTTTTCTTCTTTGCTCTTCTCGGCCTTAAAGGCTGTTTGACTTCCTCTGTGGAAGTCTCATCTCATAGGTTGTTAAGTTTCCAAGTAATTGGTTCATGGTCAAAGTTTCCCAATCAGCTGTTTCTTCTATGGCAGAAACCTTGGGATTGAAACTGGATGGTAAAGATCTCAATATCTTTTGAACAATTACACATTCTCTAATGGTTTCTCCTAGAGCTTTCATATTATTCACAATTTCTGCAACCTTTAAGAAGAAGTTGGCAACATCTTCTTCTTCATTCATTTTTATATTTTCAAATTGGGCTCGATAGACTTGTAGTTTGGCCATCTTCACCTTTTTATCTCCCTCATGGATACTTTCTAATGTATCCCATATTTCTTTGGAAGTCTTGTTGTGCATTAATTTGATAAATTATGCCTCACACAGACCACTTAAGAGAGCATTCATGGCTTTGGCATTAGCTATAAAATCTTGTTTGGCTTCTTTCTCTGTGTCAGAATCCTTTGGGGAATATCCCAAATCCACAACAGCCCAAACTTATATTCCTAGAGACATTATGTATGTCCTCATTCTTATTTTACAAAAGGCATAATTTGTACCAGTAAACAAAGGGGCTTTATTTGTTGAGCATCCTTCTAGACTAGCCATCTTGTGGACCTAGGATCTCCTTCCAGTTGTTAAATTGATACAGAAGGAACCTTCTTTGATACCAACTGTTGAACCCTTAGTTAAATTGAGAGGGGTGGGGGGTGAATCCGTTTAGTGCATTTAGGGTCTTGTAAAACTTTCTTTTACACTTATTTACATCTTCATTTTGTGATCAACTTAATGTATAATGGAACAACAATCTTAATAAGTGAGCAACAGGTATTAAGCAGATTAAATACAAAATATCAACACATAATCATCATGCACATAGACAACAGATATAAGTGGAAACCCATAAGGGAGAAAACCACATCTTATTATTGTTTTGATGCAAAGGAAAGCTCCAAATCCCTCTCACCACTGATTTTCTATAGGCTCCAACCTACAGGAGGCTACTACCTCAATTTTTCAAGCTACAACTTGCAAGGAAGCTCCAACTCCCATCTATTTTCTACAGGCTGCAACCTACAGGAGGCTCCTACCTTAGCCAACTACAACTGGACATCGATCAAACTACAACTTGATATGGAAGCACCAACTTCCTTAAACTACAATGAAAACACATGCTGATTTACCTGGATATCAGCTCTGTTCTGTTCCTTCTTCACTGTTGTCCTCCAGCCTTCATAACTGCCTTATATCATCTTTGAATCTTCACAACTTCTCTATCTGCTCCTTCTTCTTCTTACACTCTCTAACCTCCTGCAGCTCTCTTACATTCTTCTTCCTCTCTCATCCATTATGTAGTTCTCTAACTCTCCTCTTTCCACTGATATTACATCTCTTATAGAGATAAATCCTGACTGATTGCATTCTACAGGGAACATGAAGTGAACAAGCATGACTCTTTGCCTTCCACCATCTCATTTTCTCGCTCATCATTTTAGGAGGTTACAACACTGTCTACTCATTTCATAATTAAATTGGAGTTTTTCTTTTCCTACGGAGACTTGCCTTTGCATCACATACAATAAAATAATTAAATCATTTAAATTTATAGTTGCAACAGATAAATCTCACTCAAACCTTTCAACTCTTGGTTCGCCGTATATTTGTCCTTTTTTTTTTGCTGCTGTCATTGTCTTTTCAGTTTCTGCTGTTATATTCTAGCTCTGCTGCATAATTGTTCTGTTTCTTCCATTACCTATGTCTTTTGTGTTGCGTTCACATGCATATCAACCTTTCATCAATCGGACGGTCATCGGACTTCGCCTTTTCTTAACTTTCCAATCCGACGGAATTCGCACAGAAAGTTGCATGTTATCTAATTGTTCCCAACCTACGCGAAATAGGTGGTTTTAGAATGCCACGCGTCACCCTCTTAACGCTATCACGTTTGTTTCACATTTTACCACTTATCCTCCAAAAGTGGTGCGAAATAACAACTTACCAGTTTTCTAATCCTACCTTCACTGTTCTGCAGATTTCAAAATATATTCCACTATCTTTTTCTATCGCATTTCGGCATTCCACCGTTCTATGTTATAATCCTCCTTTGTCCTACGATGTGATTTAACAAAGGAAGACCACATACTTCCGGACTTGAAAAGACCTTTAGGTTTCGGCTTTGATCTTCATAGCGTCTGCTCTCTTTATCGCACTTCGGCGATTTCAGTTATCCCATGTGCCTTCGTCCATCTGATCTCCCGATATGCGATATGCGAGGGGTCCCACCAAGCTATATCTCGGTGTTTCGGATATTTCTCTTTTTCTTCATTTCTCTATTTCTCTTCTATCCTCCCGATGCGATTTCTCAAAGGGAAACCTTATACCTTCGAATTTGAAATCCTGTAGACTTTATCTTTGAAATATATCGCATTAGAGACTCTTTTCGCATTTCACACTTCATCCTGAGCTTGCGATGAGCGATATGCGATCGGGTCCCACTTGAATTTATCGCTACTTCGCATCGTAACTCTCATGACTTCTAAGATTGTGCGATATCTCTCCTGCCCCGATTGTGATATGCGATCGCATCGCATCGCATCTTCTCATCACATCGCATCGCCACCTCGCATCGCAAATTAAAACAATTACCTTGTGACTTGTAATTTCGATCTCCGCCGATGTGACCGTCACCGTTGATCTGCCCAGATCTACGGTCCTTGCTGTTGCTGGCACTTCCGATTGGTTTCTACCTTGCCTATCTTGCGATGAATCTTATCCATTCATTTCTTGCCTTTTCTGTTGCAATCTAATCATGACCGTCTGTTCACCTCACTTGGAATTCTTCTGCCTTAGTCTATTTTCCGTTTGTTTATGTTGTCTCGTTCTGTGACACCGGTCCCTCCACACTACTCCTCCTGAGCTTGTTCTTTATTCTAAGTGCGCTGATCTCTCCTAAGCTTGATCTTCTATTCGCTATTCACTCCGACTTGGGATTATTTCGCTTGCTGCACGCCTTTGCTACTTCTCTGTTGCCTTTGCTGCTTTTGCTGCTTTGTTAGCTGCATTCTCTCTGCTTTAGGTTATGCTTCTATCGATGCTCTTTTGCCTCTATGGTGATACTCCTTTCTGCTCCTTTGCCATCAATGAAAATATTTCCAACATTATGGTTATTAAAATTTGAATCTGAATACAATTATAATTGTTATAACTATGTTAATTCTTGTTGAAGAAGGTTCCCAAGGAAAAGACTAATTATTACGCATCCCAATTGTCTTTATTTATGAATGCATTTATGAGAGTTGCGGGGATCAATATTTCATTCACGAGGGGCATAGAAAAAAGTTTTCATTGTGCAGAGTAAGCTTCTTGCCCAAAGTGAAATCTTCGTACAATGGAACATTGACTATGGTAGAATCATATTTGTTTAATAATAAATGTTATCCTTCGTAAAAAATAAGAGGGGCCGATGACACAACAAATTATTTTCTCAACTTGACGATTTCCTAATAATAATAACAATAATACTAATAATAATACATTAAACTATAGGCTCTATTTTTCAAAGCATTGTGCAAAAACTCCCATATTTAATTTTGCAATACTCAATGGTAAATTAGTCTTTCTAAGTAATTTTTAGTTATAGACACATCCAATTTTTTTCTTAAGAAAATAAAGATTTAAATAACTCGTGCTATATGTAGAAACATGTTTCATAGTGCAAAGTTTTCCTTGCACGAAGCCTAAATCTATTAAAGCTTACATTGTGTGCAAGAAGCTACTTCCGCACAATGAAAACATTTATTAAACAACTACAAACCTAAAAATAATAAATATAAATTAAATTAATTTAAATTTATGATGAAATCAAAATTATTTAATAATAAATTTTATCAATTGCAAAAAGCAATTAATAATGTTATTATGAATGCCAGTCAAGTTATTTATGAATATACTTGGAAAGCTTTGACCTAGTAAACTAAGAATTATAATTGTATGTAGAGTTATCAATGTACAAAGGAAGCTTATCTCCATTTCAATTGGATACTAAGTTTGTGCATGAAATTTAAATAGTTTCATGTATATGCTATCATTTTCTTTCAATTACATTTGTCGAATAACAAAATGTTTAATGTTTTCTCTTTTAACGAGAATATTCGAATACTATATGCATTTGTGATAGCGTCATTTTAATGTGTGTGAAAAGTTAGTGTTGTGTGGAAGCATGTGTGCGAGCAAGGAACATAAACTTTAATTCATAGTGTAACAAAAAATTTCATTGGCGACATTGTGGTTTTGCATATAATTTTTTTGTCGGCAAATTTATTTTGCATATATGTTCTTGCTTCGTACATGTTTGAATTAAATACTAATTATCAAATATTCAATTATATGTTTTTAGTGTGTGTGAGAAACATTACTTTCTTGATAGTAATGCAATTTTTTAATTGTAATGAATGTGGAAGGGGCACGCGCAAATGGAAAAAGGAACGAAATTACAAACTAGTGTTATGTACAAGCTAGAAAAAAGGCTTTCATTATGCGAGTATGTTTTCCTTATTTTCATTACTCGGCATAATGAGATTAACAATTATGTATTCTTTGAGCGAATAAATGAATCAACATGTAATTATAGGCACAATAAATGCTACCACTGTAAAAAGCGACATCAGTAGTAGTGGGTGTGAGTGGAACTATGAATTCATTTCGTAATAGAGATTATTGACAACCTATAGGCTAGTTGTCATTATTATAAAATATTCACATTTAATTTGGTTTTTTCCTTGGAGTAAATGGTTTCCAAATTTCGAGAATTGTTTTTTTAAATTATTTCTACTACTTCTCGGAAATGTAGGCTTTGTTGTTTTTGAATCGTTATTTATTCAAAATGTCCTGTAACATATTTCACACGCATAATAGTAATAGATATTCTTGAGGAAAAAAAACACAAATACACACACAAAATTGAAAATTACATTATAATTTCAACATTCATTTTGGTGTTGTTTAGCAAGAGCACACTTTCCTACGGGAGAATGATTTTTTTTCCACAAAGCAACACTTTTTTTTCCAAAATTTTTAACTATAAATTAAAATTATTATTTTCCTTTATTTTGGATAGAAATGGATTCAATACCACCAGCAATCCAAGTTTAGCGATGCGAGAATCCCAAAAATTTCCAACGATATTATGGTTTACCTATGTAAATTATTTTCCACTATTTACGTAAACATAGACTTTGCCATTTGAATCGCTATTTATTGAGTGTCATGTAAAACATATTTCACATGTAGAATAGTAACGAGCGGTGATTTTTTACCGTATCTCTAAATCTATTCTTAAAGACGTTAACAGTAGTAATTGACAAAGTATTCTAAAAGTACAAAGAAAAAATGACTACCAAGGAAGAAAAATAAGCTATTTGCATTGGTATGATTAACTCACTTGTGCTTATCAATCAAAGCTTTCAATGGTTGGTTGCATATCAACAATATGTGAATTTTCTCCACGGAAGAAGAATAGTGATAATATTTGGTCTAGTGAATTAGCGAATGTTGCATGCGTCCCATAAGTGTTTGATTTGAAGAAATTGTTCATTTGTGTGCATAAAATTTTGATTTAAAGACGAGGAAAAATATGCTAAAATCAAAAATACTCTTATTTGTTTGACTAAGGAGGCATTCAAGCACATATTCAAGCTACTAAATCTAGATATATGCTTAAAATTGTCAAAAGAAAATAATGATTTTAGAGTCACGGGCGGGTGGCTCGAACATTGTCAAAGAGTTCATTTCACCAACTTCTGATGTTCCTTTTGATCTTTATTTTCTAGATATTACTTTTGTTATTGCATAAATATACCTCGGTGAAATAAGGCAAAGTTGGGTAACATCAGAGCCACGCTCGGTCACAGTAGCTTGGCCCTGCACGAACGGGGAGAGGGCTCTCTTTCTGAGTCAATCTCAAAAAAAATAATTGAAGGAGCTTGAGATGACTTGAAACAAAGGCTAATTTTAGGCTAGGTATATAAGTAAAGGAGTTTGATTTTATTTTTGTAGAGGGTTTTTGTTGGAAACAAAGGAAGAAATGGGTTTTGGGTTAGGATGAGGCCTAGTTTTGCGAGTTACGAATGGGGCAAGGAAGGAAATTGTTTTGATGCTTTGAATTGAATGAATGGATAGTTCAGACCGGTGAGGAGATAAAGAGGGAAAGAGGATTAAATAATCCTCTTCCAGCAGAGATGAAAACATGGAAAATTAAACAAAGGCGAGAAGGCGGAGAAAGCAAGCAATCTAATGAATTCCACCTTTATCACTCATTTGTTTAATTTAAGAAGAAAGGAGAAGGAAATGATACACATAAAAATCAATGAACTTACAGTCACATAGAGAAAAACACCATCAAAACACGAGCCACATGGATCCCAAAGAGTCTTTTATAATATTTGATCTATTCCTTTGCCAAAATTGCAGAGATAAGAAATGTACAATGAAGTGCCAAGAAATCCCAAGTGTTCAGCCACGAAAATGAGGCGAAAAATTACAAGATATAGACATGCCTAACTCATCCCCATGCCTCTAGGGGTCGAGCTCATCATGTTACGAGATGTTTCAACCATATCTAAACTAGGAATTGGAAAATAGGCGGTAACGACTTGCCTCTATATGATAGGAAGCTGATTCATTCACTTACATTTCACTTTTTGGTGGGAATGAATCTACTAAGATGAGTAAAAATGTGCCCGAAATTACATCAAGTTACATCAAGAGTTACATGGAAAAGTCAAACTAGCCAAAACTAGAGCGAAATTAGAGCCCTGCGAGTGAAAAATAAGCAAATTTCCCTATCATCCACCTTTTTGAAATCTCTATGCGTAGCACAAGTTTGAGGCTGATTTTGAGGGCCTTCCCAAAAAGTTAAAATTAAGCGCGGGGATAGCTCGTTGGGAAGCTATTCTTGTCTACTTTCCAACCCAAGTGGAATTTCTGAATTTGGTTTCATTTTCCCTCCAAAAATCAAATCTCCCAACACTTCTTCTGTGTGCAAAAAGTGGCGAGAAAGGCCATTTTTTAGGGGTGTTTTGACCCTTTAGGCAACCCAAAACTTGTCAAAATCCTTAGGTAATCCATAGGAAAGCATAAATTTTGATGAAAAATCTAGAAATGCAAAGTTTTTCCTCTAGAAGAGCTGCCAATTATAAGCGCGCGTAAGTGGCGCTACGCGTCGAGCGGGAAAATGCGTATTTTAGGCCTAAAAATTCAAAATTGACAAAATTTTTCCCAAATTTCTTGAAATTTGCTGGGCTGAATGCCCACCATCAAGCACTATGCTGGGACAAAGAAGCTTCAGCCCAAAGTGCAGTCTATCATGCATTTCTGACGCTTTAGTGCCCTCCTTGTACCTTCGGGATTTTGATCCTCGCTTTGCAAACATGATTTCGTACCCCGGTAATGGTTCTTCATGTGCACGAGCATGTTATTTTCCTTGGTAGAGCTTCTACAACAGCTTCTCGAGACGAATATTGAACCTCTCAAGCCAAGTCTCTCTATCGGCCTCAATCTCGCTCAATAGGTGTCATCTCGTTTTGTCTTAGAATGACTTGCCGGTTCTCACGAATGTTTTGCAACTCCATGATTGTTTGTGATCCTCCAAATGTTTGTTCCATTGCTCTAGATAGTTTATGATCCATTGGGCTCTCTACAACTTGATGGTCAAGGTGTCAATCTCCGCCTTGCTCTGAATGGTCTCTGTCAACTTTGAGCTCGGAGAGCTCAAATCCTCATCAATCAATATGAAATCGGTATACGGCCTCTTTGAAGGGCCCTCATCACACACATAGGCCTCTTACCTCTGTCACATGCAGCCTGTGCTGCGATGACGGCAACGAGACCCCCTTCACGGGGGTGGGAATAGTACTCGTCGGGGCTGCTTTATAAAATAATACTGCAATTGCCTCTCGATAAGTAACAAATGCGGCACACTAATAGGCTGTCTCGTGACCTTCGGGCGTGTGAAGGTTCACCTGCATCATGGAAAACCTCCGGAGGAGCTTTACAGGAAGTTTGTGAAGAAATCACGGAAATGAAATCCTCACACATGAAATTCTGCAATCCAAGATGATGTACAACCACGATCTTGATGAGTGCATAGTGATAAATACTTGTTGTACTACGCTCGGGAGTTTTCTTACGCACAAGTGAGTCATTCTCTCGATGTTCGGCACATGAAATAAAGGAATGTTAATCATCCTGCACTCTCATGAAATGCATCAATAACCCTGATATGGTGAGCTGCATGGGAACATGGCCGGCCCTCACTAGCTGAAATATCGATGATGAAGGTTTCATCGGAGGGCGCACGAGTTCCTTTAAGAGCCGGAATAGGGAACACCGCTGTAAAGGCTTTGTCTCCACATAGCTGGGCTTTGATGTATGGTTCATAATGCCCTACTTTGTCTACTGCTTGTCTTTTGTTCCATTGTTCACCCACATTCGGTATGCTTTGTTGCTTGAGAAATGGTTTACGAAATTGTCAAAAGTGAAATTTACACCGGCAAGAGTTACACGACCATCATGTAAATGCACAATACAAAGCAAAGCGAGCCAAATCTGATGATGATGAATCCTAGCAATCATCTCACAATGCGATAACGCAATTTGCGCTCGACAAGCATGCCATTACGGTGCAAGCGGAGCACACCGCGATTGAGTTAATGAGGTGGGCTCTTCTCTCTCACATGTTTGCCACCTTTACGAGGCCTTCTCGGTGCATGTAGCTCGGTGGTAGAATCACTTATCTACGTCATATGATGTATCGATGTGTCTGTCTCCATGGTGTTTCAAGGTCTATGTTTGGCTTGTATGAGAGGAAAATGAGAATTTGATGCTTTGTTTTAATTGCCAAATGTGTGTCAAAGGGAGGAGTTGCAGGAGATATGTGGCGGTGAGGACAATAGGCGTTTAATCGAGTGATAACTTGCACTTTTGGAAGCTTTTGAATTGAAAAACTTAGGGATCAAGCGACCCTGTGGATTTTTGTGGAACTTGGGGTTTGAGAATTTTTATAAGTGATATGGGAAAGTGAAAATGATGGGAAATGAAATGATTTATGGATAGGGATAATGGGAATGAGATGATATGAGTGGTTTTGGGATATAAAGGAATAGGGGATTAACGGTGAGTAGATAAGATTACGGTGAATGAAACGAGAGTGAAATGGAGTATTTGGCACCAAAGAAATTACTTTTAAAACACCAATTCAAAACCCTGGGAAGAAATTTCAACAAGGTGATAGGGTTTACGGTTTTGACATTTTACAAATTCTCATAATCCCTCTTTCAAACAACACCAGACTTCTGTCATTATGGAAAATTTCTAAAAATCTCATGAACTTACTTGGAACAAAGGAGGCCGATTCGTTTTGAAGATTGAAGGCAAATGGCAAAATTTTTTATCGTTTTGGGCCAATGGCATCGTGCAGCACTTTCGCGGTTCCGCCGTGCTCTCTGTGTGCGCTACGGCCCAGGTTCTAATTTTCAACGAGGTGAGCGGCCACAGTGCGCCGTGCTCGAAGCTAGTGTGCCGCGCTCAACACGTGCGTCGCGACAACACTTCACCACGATTTCGGCTTTCAAACAACTTTGTTTCGCTCTTCCACAATTTGACTTGGCTCAATGCTAACTCTTGGTATGTAAATGAATTATTGAAACACAAAAATGTCTTTTATATGATAGAATTTGATTTTTTATTTGAAAAAACCCACTTTCTAAAGTCTAGAAAACTTTGACACTTTTCACATGAACAACTACTTGTTTTTGCTTGTTTTCTTTGATTTTTGAAATTTGAGTCAGACGAATACTCTTTGTCTATCTTTGCGAATCGCTGGCATGGAGATTTTGGCAAAGGCGACCGAGCTACGCCTGAAAGTACTTCACTATTTAGCGGGAAACAACTTTCTGAGACTCACATTGCATTTATTTCAAAAGGCAAAGCGAAATTGACGATTTTTCTTCAAAAGCGAGGAGTTTTGAATAAGAATCATTATCAAGCATTATGACGATTCAGAAATTTTTGCAATGAAAACTTATTTAGAACCTCCCTCCTTGCGCACTGTGAGCATTACTTCGACAGTCCGAAGACTAAATTAATGAAACCCTAGACCTAACGCGACTAAAAAACCCTAAAATGACTCACTGCATTTGACCAAGAGACCAAAAATGACTATAAATAGTTGACGAATTATTTCGATTAAGCAGGACATGGACCCGGCGAGTACATGACATGAGGGATATGAGAGAAAAGACCACTTCTTCCGGACGATCCGTGCTCCTGATGGAATGCGGCGTGCAGACTGAGTGAGACACCTAAACATGAAATAAACAGCAGAGAAAGTGATCTTTGATGGAGGGAGGAAGATGACCGACTCATAAACAACGTGACAGCTCCAAACGATGGCAGCTACTTGGAGGTGCCAAGAAGAACTACAGACCCACGAGGGAGTAGGCGGTGCCTATCGTCCATTGGGCCATGGAGTCCCTTAACTTCGGCAAAATCCAACAAAAAAGACTCTTGACTCGTTATTCATTTGAAAATTTCGAGCTCATGCAGCTCAGTTTTGAAACCAAAACAGTGAAAAAACTGACTCGAAAAACTCAAACCAAAGGCGGAATCAATCTTGAAAGTCTAGCCTTTCACTTCGGGCAAAGCGGAAAAGAATCCATTTCACACTCTTGAGGCTAAAGAGTACTGAAATAAAGCAGTGCCTGTACGGTAGAAAATTTCCAAACAACGAGAAAACATTTTCGGAGATGCATATACAGCATTGACGACACGACGTTGACCGGCCACTCATGGGCAAATCTTCGTTCATCTCTTTCAAAAGACATTTCTCACCGACCATGTAGCAATTTTAAAAGGGTCCTTTCCAGAGAGATTTTCCGAGACTTGCCATGCTTACCCTTTTCCTCATTTCTTGCATCCCTTTTATTTTCCACTTCTGCAACATAAATTTGTTCGCTTTGGATTTTTCTGTCATATATCTTTCTGATTCTCTCCTGCTTTGACTTGATATGTTTGTTTTTGGAAAAATTATTCTCTCGTACTGCGCAAATGGATCATTTGATTTATTATTCTTTGCTATATGATCATCTTCATTGCCGACTTCTTTGTATAAGTTTGTCCTTTAGGCTGCTGAGAGGTAGGAAACACCAGTGTCAACTCTGCATATACCTACAAGGGACATACCAATGGATTTCTTCTGAATCACTGCGATCTACCCAAAGTGCATTAACTAACTTCTTATGCCAACTTTTCTTGTTTATTTCCGAGCAAATTTTTAATGATGTTGACCAAAGAGATTTGTTCGAAGACTACTGTATTCCATTGCCTTATGGATGATAAGCGGTTGAGGTGTCCCAAACGTGCATGATACTTATCACATAACTCAATCATTCTTTTTGATTTGAAAGCTTCTACGTTATCGATGATTAACTTATTCGGGCAACCAAAACGAGACAAAATATTATTCTCAAAGAGCGAAATTATTCATCAGATACGTGAGCTTGCACGGATGGAGTTACTTGATCCATTTTGTGAAATAATCTGTCGTTGTGAGGATCCACCTGTCTTTGGTTATGAAAAGCGGGGGATGGATTTCGTTAATGAAATCCAAACCCCATGCTAAAAAGAGCTTACCTCTAACGGGCTTAAGCGGCAAAGGCCTGCAATTTTTGCCTCCTTCAAAAATGCGACATTCATGATAGCTTTTGACGAGTCTTATACACATCGACAAAAAGTATCGACCAATAATATCCCGCTCTCAAAATCTTGTTGGTTGTTGTTTTTCCAAAAAAGGTGACCCCGCAATCTCCTTTATGAAAATCCTCCATAACATCGCTTTGCTTCTTCTTCAACCAAACAATTTAGCAAAACACCATGGATCTTTCCAATAGAGTGAATTATTCAAAATACAAAACTTAGCGACCTTCAACTTGCGAGTCCTACTTTTGTTTCTAGTCATCTTGAGTGGTGGTGACAAATTTTGAAGCACATATACAATATGCGAATACAAGGAGAAAGCACGAAGATTTACTGTATAAAGCCAGGCGATGAACTTTCCTCGTTTTCCTCGGACATAGTAGCAATGAGATTGATGTCCAAGGCATGCAAATTCAAACTCGGCCATTAGCTTAGCCGATCCTTGTACTTTGATAAGCTTTGTAGGCTTTATCTCCACATCATACTCCAACAAGGCGAGCAATCCATTTGCCTCTTCTCCCTTCCGGATCTGTTTGCACTAAAACATCTACCCTGACAACGTTAGGAACATAAGCAAGAATACGAGAATGCGAGAATATATACTAGAAAATATTTCAACGCTTTCACTAAAGCAAGAGCTTTCTTTTCTCAATGATGTTATACTTTAAGGGCGCATCTCTTATGGTTCGACTGAAAAAAGAAATTGGTTTTTCATGCTCATCTCTTTTACGCGTTAATACGCTACCATAGTATGAAGCAAATGAAAACAAAATAAAATCTCAGTATAATGACGGGTGATCAAAACCGGAGAGTGAAGAAAGAACCAATTTTACTAAATTGAAAGACTTTTCTGACCTCTCCTCGGTCCACTTAACTAGGCTATCTTTCTTAAGCATGTTTGTAATCTCCCTTAGATGTTCGGCAAGATTAGGCACAAAGCGGCGTAAAAATTCAACTTACCATTAAAGGATTGGATCTCCTTTTTGTTCCGGATCAATTTGCTTGAATAGCTTCAACTCGAGCTGAGTCAATACGGATGCCATCTTTTGAGATAATATGACCAAGAAGTTTGCCTCATTCATGGAAAACAAACTCTTCTTCGGATTGAGTGACACACCATACTTTCTACATCGTCTGAAAAAAAATCTTCAAATGCAAAGGTGCTCTTCATCGAATTAGAAAAAGACCGTCAAATCATCAAGATACACAACTAGAAAAACATCTTTCTCATTTTTGCAAAATTCCATATCCATTGCTGCTGAAATTTCAGCACCAGTATTCTTCAAAGCCGAGAAAGGCATTTTTTAGCGTAATGGAAAGTTCCCCACGGAGTGGTGAACGTTGTTTGTCTCTATCATCCTCATGGACCGAGAATTTGGTTATACCGGAATAACCATCGGTAGCAACATACGAGATGCTCCAAGCTATTCGCTCAAAGTATGTGATCCATTTTGGGCAATGGATAATTATCTTTCAAAGAAACTTTATTCGATTCCTAAAATCAATGCACAAACGAATCTCAAGCTGTCTTCTTGCGTACGAGCTACCAAAGTGAAATCCAATCTGAAAATCTTATAGGAACAATGATACGAGCCTTGTACAATCTATTCACTTCCTTTTCGATTGAGCGAAAACTTGATTTATCCTTCTCAACCTGCTGAAGGGATTTTGATTTGGCTTAATTGGAATGGTGTCTTGAATTATATTGGTATCACATGTCTTCAAATCTGAATAGTCCCAAGCAAATACATCAACAAAAGAAGACAATAAACTAACATATTTTGCTTTTACCTCATGAGATGATAATGCTTTGAGACCATTTCACCATCTTTGGATTCTCGATTGATCCAATGTTCACATCTTCAACTCCCTTTTCGGTTGGCCGCAAGGTTTTGTTTTTTAGCTACGTCATCTTGATCGAGAGCTCCTCTAAAGGTATTGAGCCTTTAGGAATGACATTATCCTCCGGGCTTTGCAATACTTCCATCGGTTACTTGCACATCAGCCTCACCATCATCATGCTCCATATAAATTGAAGTGTCTTTGAACTTGCCTTTGTTTTGCGAGAAATTCATCAATCTCTTCATCATTTTGGAATACTTGCCAATACCTTTGATTGTCGGGCACGATTCGGACGATGCTTCAAATAAATTTAAAATTTGTTACTTGAGTTCATTGGAATCTTTAAATTACTTGCCGCCTTTGCAAGCGCATACTGCAATTCCATTACTGAATACGAGCAGACACAAGTCAAAGTGTAGTATGAAAACAATTTCAAGATATCAAGAACAAAGATGCTGATAAGCTCGCATTCGAGGATTCTTAGCTTGGTATTCACCTTTCACTTGCTTAATTACCAACTCGGAGCCGCCATATACTACAATCCTCTTAGCATTCAACTTTCTAAGAATTTTCGGACCGACGATCAAAGCTTCGTATTTTGCCTCATTATTTGAACAATCGAAAAGCTAATTTATGAGAAACAGGACCCTTACATTACTCGGTACCTTGTTTGGGGGCGGAAAAGGGCACGTACCCAAATGCCAATTCCAGCCACCATCCTCCCTACTTGCACCATCGAAATCCATGGTCCACAAACCATCTTCATCTTCTTCAAGTGCTTTGAAATACATGTTTGCTATGTTATTTTTGCTTTGCTTTCGTCCATCAAATTTTTGTTCTTGTTGGAAGGGCGATTGCTCAGCTTTGAACTCTCAAGTTCTTGTCTCTCTTTCTTCAAAACCTCTCTAAAATTTCCCGGTGATTTCCGGAATGTCCTCCGCTTCAATCTAACCGACTATTTACATCATTGAAACTATCCGAGAAAACAAAACAAATGACTCTAAATATGTATGTACATAATTGATCGGATGATTTACCAGGGTTTCTCCTTGCTTTGGTGATCATATATTTCATCTTTTGCTCCCGATATAATCTTCTCATTTGACCAAACACGGGAATGGTAGCGTAGGAGAAATCAAGCTGCAATGTTCCCTTCAATTTCGCTCCCCAAGATACGGGAAAGAAGCATGGAAAATCTAGGAGGAATATCCGCACAACCACATCCATCAAAACATTCTTAGTTGGAATCTAATCTAAACTAACCACCAAATCTTTGATAAGCCCAATGCATCTTACTCTACTAGAATTGAAAGAATAAAGATCATGATATTTTCTAGTGATGTCCAATCCCAATTTCTCCATGATTGCCCCTTTGGCATGAGATTATGAGATGCTACGGAATCAAACATGGCATTATGCAAGACAAAATCATGCAATCTAAGACTGATATAAAAATGAGGCACATCACTATCGAAGACTCACCATCCAATGTTGGTCCAAATATCAACTCGGGTTGATCATCTTCCACATTCACCATATCGGACATTGGATCAAAATTCAGAATTTTAGATACCAAGCCCATATAATTGTTGTTCTTCATCAATTCAACTAAAGGAATGGAAACCTTTAACTTAGCAATTTCACTCTCTAAGTTAAAAACTGAAGTTTTTTCTACCTCTTTGATCGGAACATCCTTCTTTTCAGCTTTCTCCCTCGATACAATTGAGTGATTAGATCTTTCATTTGCTGATGGGGATTTGCTAGTAGTGGGATCAACTATCTCTTTTCCCTTCTTTTGTGCAACGAGTGAATCATTCTTTGGATGCTGAAACTTCCTTTCTCTTTTGGATTGGATTGATAGGCACATCTCTATTTCTAAGTGAATATTGACATTGTTGGGCGGACAAAGCATTCATATAACCTCTCGATATTCATCCGACTCTTCTTTCAAGAAGCTGTCTCATTTACCAAAATAAAATCCTGCGTCTTTTTTGTTCGGACTTTGAAGTTGTGCATACTCCTCATCTTTAGTGATAAAAGTTTGAAAATCATCGAGTGTAAAGAAGTGATTCTCTTCTCCTATTACATTATCTTCATCATCGATTTCGAACCAACAAAATTTCTGTTTGTAAAGGAGTCTTTGCACATGTTTTTTGTCTTCGCTGGTTCTTGTGCTCGCTTCTCTCATTGTTTGATCTGAATTGTGGTTGTCTGTGGCCACGGAAGTTAGGATTTCCGATCTCGCGGTTCGGTGCTTATCAAGTGTTAATATTTCAATCATCTTTTCCACCTTGCGAAGTACTTGATGTGAAGTAGAAGCCTCTTCCTTTATTGCGACTTTCTTCTCATCTCTCAATCTAGCTCTCTTGTCATTCAAATTATATTCAACACTCACACGCAATTTTCTGCATGTCTTCCAAGGTGGCGGGATCTATTTCTCGCAATTGATAGGCCATGTCCGGATCAAAAGCCATCCGGGAATTTAAGCAAAGATGACCTCCTAGATGGCCTTAAATCATCAGGGAATTACATTGTAAACTACATTAAATCTAATACAATAATCTTGGACGAGACTCACCAACATTCCACTTGATCTTGGTATATTCGAAGTGATATGAAGAGGATATTTCTTTACTTCCCACCGATCCAAAAAATGTCTGCGAAGCTCGACCAATGTAGCAATGCTCCTAGGGTGCAAAGCTCCGAACCATTTTCTCACTTCACCTCCAAAAGTTTGCACAAATAATCTCATGGTCACATTTTTCGCATCGATTTCATGAAGGTCAAAGAAATCACGCCATTTTATCAACATGTTATTGAGTAGGAGCACTTTGAGGAGCGCCATCAAACAATGGAATCTTACTTTGATAATCAGCGTGAGCATATCATCTAAGTTACGAGGCAACACAAGAGGTGCAAATCATGGCGACCATTGCTCTTGGTGGATTTACAATTGGATTTGGAAATATGGGAGGAGGCGGAGCAGATTGATGTATGAGGTGTGGATGCGGATTGTTGATCGAGTAAATAGATGGTTGCATGGGAATGGTAGGAATCAAAAGAGGATCAGGGTATGAACTTGTGAATCGGAAGTAGCTGTCGATGGCCCAAGAGTTTCGGATGCGTACTCTATAAACTCAAGAATATTTGTTGCCACAATGGAATTTTGAATATTCAAGATGTAACTATCAATGGATATATTAGCTTGTTCAATTTCAAGATACTTGATAAACTCGGATTTATGACGGTAGGAACCAATAGCACTTTCGGACTTTGTATCAAACAATGACAACTCAAATTGTTCATCAAATTCAAGATCTCCAAGGTGTTCAAACACAGACGGGATATGAATGAGATTTGAACGAGAGGAATCACGAGGACTTTCTCGACTGAAGAATTCTTGAAATCAAATTGGGATTTTCATACATCGGGAGGTGGATCGGGATCCGAATTTGCTCTAGTATGTCTTACGGAAGCGAGTGTGTTGAATTATTCTTAAAGATCAAAGGGACAAAACCAACTTGTTCAACCTATCAAATTCTAGACTCATCACCCAAAATTCCGGAACGATCTTATGTCTGGGGAAATTTACAAGTCAAGTGTCACGTTTACAAACTAGGCCGGAGATTAGTCGACAGCGAGCGTGTTATATACTTTCGCTAATGCAAAGCAAGAGCGTTTCGAAGGCTACCGGCATAACTTCGGAGCTCAGTTTCGTAGCTTATAAAACAAATAACACTAGCAAGCAAACCATTTTTTCCCAGTATGGTCACCACTATGTTATTGCCTAAATCTACCTTGGGCTAAAAAGAAGGCGAGTTCGGGGTAACATCAAACCACACTCGAGTTTGGTAGCTAGCCCTACCGAACGAGGAGAGGGCTCTCTCGCGGTCAATCTCAACAAAAATAATCGAAGAGGCTTGAGATGACTTGAAACGAAGGCTAATTTTAGGCTAGGTATATAAGTAAAGGAGTTTGATTTGATTTCGGGGGGTTTTTGGTTGGAAACAAAGGGAAAGGCGAGCTTTTGGGTTCGGGGATGAGGCCTAGTTTTTGCGAGTTAGAATGGGGCAAGGAAGGCAATTGTTTTGATGCTTTGAATTGAATGAATGGATAGTTTAGACTAGTGAGGAGCTGAAGAGGAAAGAGAGCTTTCAATAATCCTCTTCAAACGAGATGAAAACATGTAAAATTAAACAAAGCGAAGGCAGAGCAAAGCAATCTAATGAATTCCACCTTTATCACTCATTTGTTTAATTTAAGAAGAAAGGAGAAGGAAATGATACACATAAACATCAATGAACTTACGATCACATAGAGAAAAATACCATCAAAACATAGAGCCACATGGATCCCAAAGAGTCTCTGCAAACCACAGTCTATTCCTTTGCCAAAATTGCAGAGATGAAATGTACAATGAAGTGCCAAGCAATCCCAAGTGTCCAACCCTGAAAATGACTGAAGAACTACAAGATATAGACATGCCTAACTCATCCCCATGCCTCTAGGGGTTGAGCTCATAATTATAGAAGCTGTTTCAGCCATATCTAAACTAGGAATTGGAAAATAGGCAATGAAACAACATGCCTCTATATGATAGGAAACTAATTCATTCACTTACATTTCACTTTTTGGTGAATGAATCTACTAAAATGAGTAAAAATGTGCCAAAATTAAATCAAATTCATGAAATTACATCAAGTTACATCAAGAGTTACATGAAAAAGTCAAACTAGCCAAAACTAGGCGAAATTCTGAGCTGCTGAGTGAAAAATAGGCCAAATTTCCCTATGTGCTGCACCTGAAATCTCTATGCGTAGCACAAGTTTGAGGCTGATTTTGAGGGCCTTCCCAAAGTTAAAATTAAGCGTAGGATAGCTCTTTGGAAATATCTGCCTGTCTAATTTCCAACCCAAGTGGAATTTCTGAATTTTGTTGCCATTTGCCCCTCCAAAAATCAAATCTCCCAACACTGCTTCCTGTGTGTGCAAAAAGTGGCAGAAAGGCCATTTTTAGGGTGTTTTGACCCTTTAGGCAACCCAAAACTTGTCAAAATCCTTAGGTAATCCATAGGCATGCATAAATTTTGATGAAAAATCTAGAAATGCAAAGTTTTCCTCCAAAAGAGCTGCCAATTATAAGCGCGCGCCAAGTGGCACTACGCGTCGGGCAGGAAAATATGTGTTTAGGCCCAAAAATTCAATATTGACAAAATTTGTCCAAAATTTCTTGAAATTTGGGCTGAATGCCCACCATCAAGCGCTATGCTGGGCCAAAGAAGCTTCAACCAAAATTTGGAGTCTATCATGCCTTTTATGACGCTTTAGTGCCCTCCTTAGCCTTGCCTTCAGGATTTTGATCCTCGCTTTGCAAACATGATTTCGTGCCCAATAATGGTTCTTCATGTGCCTGAGCATGTTCTTTTCCTTGTTCGCCTTCTCCAAAAGCTTCTCGAGATGAATATTGACCTCTCAAGCCAAGTCTCTCTGTCAGCCTCAATCTCTCGCTCAATGGGTGTCATCTCGTTTTGGCTTCTTCGGGCAGCTTGCTGGTTCTCACGGATGTTTTGCAACTCCATGATTGTTTTCTGATCCTCCAAATATTTGTTCTGCTGCTCCAGATAGTTTATGATCCATTGGGCTCTATGCAACTTGACGGTCAAGGTGTCAATTTCCGCCTTCTGCTCCTGAATGGTCTCTCTCAACTTTGAGCTCGGAGATCTCAAATCCTCATCAATCAATATGAAATCAGTATCTTGGCCTCCTGAAGGGCCCTCATCCTATATAGGCCTCTTACCTCTATCCTGTACCTATACTTGTGCTGCTGATGACGGCAACGAGACCCATTCCACCCCAGGTGGAGATAATACTCGTCGGGCTCGTTGCAAATAATACTCTGGTGCCTCTCTAATAAGTAACAAATACTAGCACACTGAGTAGGCTCTCGTCTCGTGACCTTCGGGCTGATGTGAAGGTTCACCGCATCATGGAAAACCTCCGAGGAACCCGAGGAACTGCGAAGAAATCACGGAAATGAAATCCTCCCATGAAATGCCACTGCAATCCCAAGGCGATGTACAACCACGATCTTGATGAGTGCATAGTGATAAATCTTTCGTTGTACGCTGCACTGGGAGTTTTCTTTTGCACAAGAGTGGTCATTCTCTCGATGTTCTAGCACATGAAATAAGGAATGTTCATCATCCTCACTCTTGTGAAATGCATCAATAACCTGATATGGTAGGCATAGAGGAGTGAAAACTAGCCCTCACAACTGAAATATCTGATAATGAGTTTCATCAGAGGCACATAAGATTACTTTAGGAACTGGAATGGGAATACCCTGTTGAGCTGTCTCACATAGCTAGGCCTGATGTATGGTTCATAATGCACTCGTCCCACTGCTTGTCTTTTGTTCCCATCTGTTCACCCACATTCGTATTCCCATGTTGCTTGAGAAATGGTTTTCGGTGTCAAAGTGAAATTTACACCAGTAAAGAGTTACCCCGGCCATCATGTAAATGAAATACAAACAAATGAGCTAACTCCTGATGATGATGAATCCTAGCAATCATCTCACAATGCGATAGCATGACTGCTCTCGAAAACATGCCATTGCAAGTGGGCAAGCTCGCAATTGAGTTAATGAGGTGGGCTCTTCTCTCACATGTTTGCCACCTTTACGAGGCCTTCTTGGTGCATGTAGCTCGGTGGTAGAATCACTATCTCTATCATATGATGTATCGATGTCCTGTCTCCATGGTGTTTCAAGGTCTATGTTTGGCTTGTATGAGAGGAAAATGAGAATTTGGTGCTTTGTTTTAATTGCCAAATGTGTGTCAAAGGGAGGGACTGTAGGGAGATATAGGGCGATGAGGACAATGGGGTTTTAATCAAATAATAACTTGCCTTTTGGAAGCTTTTGATTTGACAAACTTAGGGACAAGGGACAACCACTCGATTTTTTGGGAACTTGAGGGTTTGGGAATTTTTATAAGTGATATGGGAAAGTGAAAATGATGGGAAATGAAATGATTTATGGATAGGGATAATGGGAATGAGATGATATGAGTGGTTTGGGATATAAGGGAATAGGGGATTAACAAAGTGATGATAGGATTACGGTGAGGGGGGAATAAACAAGGTGGGGGAAATGGAGTATTTGGCACCAAAATTACTTTTAAAACACCAATTCAAAACCCTAGGGAAGCAATTTCAACAAGGTGATAGGGTTTACAGCTTTTGACATTTCAAATTCTCATAATCCCTCTTTCAAACAACACCAAACACTGCATTATGGAAATTTCAAAATCTCATGAACTTACTTGGAACAAAGGAGGGTCGATTCTGTTTTGACGATTGAAGGAAATGGCAAAAAAATTTTATGTTTCGGGCCAATGCGTCGCATGCACAACCTAGTGCGTCGTGTCTCTATGTGCGCCAATCGACCATTCTAATTTTCACTGAGGTGAGTGGCCCTATGCCCCGCGCTCGACCGGTCGGCGCTCAACACTCAATGCACTGTGTGACCAACACTTCACCACAATTTCGGCTTTCAAACACTCGCTTTCTCTCTTCCACAATTTGACTTGGCTCAATGCTAACTATTGGTATGAAAATGCATTATTGAAACACAAAAATATCTTTTATATGATAGAATTTGATTTTTGATTTGAGAAAACCCACTTTCTAAAGTCTGAAAACTTTAACACTTTTCACATAAACTCTGTTTTGCTTGTTTTCTTTGATGTTTGAGATTTGAATGATGAATCTCTTTGTCTATCTTTGTGGGATAGTGCGGCATGGGGATTTTTGGCAAAGGCGAACGTGGTTGCGCTGAAGTACTTCACAACTAAAACAAATTTGAGAATTACATTACATTTATTACAAAAAGACGAAATTGACAATTTTTATTCAAAACAGAGTTTTGAAGAAGAATCATTATCAAGCATTATGACGATGAAATTTTTGCAATGAAAACTTATTTTGAACCTCCCTCATGTGCTCGCTAACATTATTAGACATTCTAAAGACTAAATTAATGAAAACCCTAGACCTAACGAGACTAAAAACCCTAAAATGACTCTTTGTTGACCAAGAGACCAAACATGATCTGTAAATGACTCGTGAATGATTTCGACAAACGGATACGCGACTCAGATAGGTACATGAAATGAGGGATATGAGAGAAAAGACCCTTCCGTCGATGATCCGTGCTCCTAATGGAATGCAACTAACTCGAACTGAATGAGACACCTAAAATGAAATGCAACAAGAGAAATTTGATCTCTGACTGAGGGATGAAGATACCGACTCTAACAACTTTGTTTAGACAAACATTTATAGAGTTTTATTGGCTACTGTGTCGATGTAATGGTCCAAGAAACTAGAACCATGATCCTAAGATCCATTCTATATGTGCTCTATTATTAAAATAAAAACATTGTGTATTCAAATGGGTCGATCTTACTTGAAATGAATTGGATTTTCAATTAGTTAATTTGATCAAAATAAATAGATTCTTCATGATGGCATATTTCATAACAACCCCCCATCTCGAGTCATGTCTTGATGACTTTCCGTATAAACCTAACTTCAAGTTGAACGAAGAATCGATGTAGTTATGGTATCTCATATTGTGGAGGCAAGAAGCTACTTCAAATTTTTGTTTAATCCAAGCTATTTCTGTAAAGTAAGTTATTTGTGTGATAATTGGACATGATCCTCATCAAATATTTGGTGAAGCACAAATTTTCTTGTGGGAAAAAGGGATACATGAAGAAAGAGGAAATAATACGGTTATTCACATTTATGGGTTTCGAGTTAAACCATTGTTGCTTCCAATAATTGTTATAGATAGGTATTTTTTTGTTGAAGTTTGTAGGTAATACTACGATTGAAATTTATATTTGAACAAAAAAAATAATAAACAATTTATTTCTTTGCCCTTTAATGTTAGACAAGTAATATTCAAGAATGGAAGCCACCTTGCAGAGCTTTCAAAGTCTTTACATTGTTTTAATTTAAAATAAGCTAAAGCCCGATGAGACGTTGAACCAAAAGGCCTATTTATCGCTCATCTAGGTGTTATTAAATATGAGAGCTTGTTGACAAGACTTGCAAATGAAAGCAAAGAGAGTCACAATGCTTCAAGAAATAATCAATAACTGAAAATGAGTATTATAGATATTGCTAAAGAAGTGAGCATCAACACCTGAAAAAAAGTACAAGAAAAGCGGTGGAAACCTTGCACAATCTTCAACTTGCACATCCAGAACTGGTCTAGCTTCATTTAAATGAAAAAAGCGAAAATATGTTGAAAGTGAAAAGTTGATTCAAGGTCAGCTATTAGTCTGGAGAGGATGATGATGAGCTCTCATTGGACATTTATTCCGGATAAAATGAACATCACCGAATTGGCCAAATCCAAAATTCCCCGAAAAGAGGAAGCATTGAAGAAGCTATGAATGTGGAAATTGAAAGTGGTCCGCTACATGAGTGGGTCCTTCTAATTTTTTTTCGATGATTTCTCTATCACTTTTCAAGATGCAAACTATAACAAGGACAATAAAACATTGAAAAATTGAAAAAAGTAAAAGTGCACAAAGTAAGAAAGTTATTGCTAAAGTAGAAATGAATGTTGATATGTTTGGAATTGCAACTAGCAACCTTATGATATTCCATCAAGCTACTGGTAATGCACTTGTAGTGTCTATTGAGCAACAAGAAGCGAGAGAACTTGATATTGAAAGCAAAAATAAAAGAGCTAGAAAATGCTTTAAATTTGGGTCCTTTGTTGATGACTCCACTCGCGAGTACGGACATCGCCACCTTCAATTCCCACTACTAGTACATCTCATGGATCTAATAAAGCTTTGAAACTCGTTAATATAGTCAAATATCATATTGTCACTAATATATGCCAAATATTAGAATAATTGAACATGCATGGAAAATAATTTATGATATGCTACGATTTAGCACATGAAATCAACTCATTTGTCGATTTAGTGAGAAGTAATATTAACAAAGAAAATAATTTCTTGCTTTTACTCGAAGGCTTGAATTGTTGTCTTATCTGGATAAAAAATAATAAAGAACTCCCAATTTCTAATCGAATAAGGCAAATCAAAGTTGGATGGTCCAAAAGAATCAATGACACTAGAAAACATTATTTCGAATGTGAAAGCATAAAGAATAGAAGAAGTGTTGTATTTCTAGAGTCAATGAAAATTTTTCAAGATATAAAAGGCCCTTGCATCATAAAAAAATTATGAATTGATCGCAAAAATATACGCTAACAAGCCGAATTGAAAAATATAAAAGATTCAATGGAAAAAAAATTGATGATATAATTGATTTTACTACAAAAAGAAATTAGAAAATGGCTAGTTATATTTGTTAGTATTAATTATGAGAAGTCTGTCATAGTTGTTGAATTACAAAAAAGAGGCCATGGAGATCAAAGAGTTGTAATATCCCAAACTAAGAATAACTGCAAATTGGGAATAACTTGAGTTATTACCAATGTGGAGCTTCAAAAAATCATGAGCTTAGCAATGTAGAGCAGCTCAATAGATGTATAATAACATCATACCAACAGATTTAAGAACCTCAAAGCAAAATATTAACCAATATTCTCCTTCCCGTAGGGAAATGTAATAATAATGGGCATAAAATAGCTATCTTCAGAAAATGATGCTATATAAGTTGGGAATGGGACTTGGATCCCTTAGAAGACATGATATAAAACTTATATGCAGAATTAGAGGTGAAATAAATGATTCTAGCTCATATAAACAAATCTCCCCTGAATCTATGCAGCTAAAATAAGCCAAAACCCCATAGTCTAGCTCATGCAAACAATTATTGAAACAAGGAATGCGTTATTTTGATGAGGGTTTCTACAAAAAAATGATGGAAGAAATCTGATCTGAGATTTATATTAACCAAACAACAAAGAAATGGAGGTTTACCCTCTTATACAAAGCAATATAAGATAACCGACAAAGGATTCCACCAAAATGCATGAAAAACAACAACACTGTAGAAATAACGCAGCTAATACCTATCTGTACTATACATGGCTGAGTATGACATGAAAGAGATGAATAATATAGAAATGGGGCCAAGTGCCTCCCTAACAAACTACCGAGAGGAAAATAACACCTCCTCCTCAAAGATTTGCATCAAATCAAAGGGTGCAAACAGATACAGCTGTCTGCCGCATAAAGGACACAATTTTCTAAAGGATATTGCATTTTGGCTGAATATAGAAGAGTTTCCCAAAGCCAAATGCTGAAATGAAGCTCAAATTCTTCTCTCTTGATCCCTTAAGCAAGCTGATCTAAAGAGAGGATGGAATTCCACGCACTGGGAATTCTTTGCACTAAGCAGTGCAAAAAACTTCTGCTAAACAACCGAAGTATGCAATTGGTATCTAGACCAAGAAATATGAATACATGA
Source organism: Pinus albicaulis (assembly GCA_034641835.2). Classification (NCBI taxonomy): domain Eukaryota; kingdom Viridiplantae; phylum Streptophyta; class Pinopsida; order Pinales; family Pinaceae; genus Pinus; species Pinus albicaulis. The sequence continues at coordinate 26,554 of JAXQQM020087013.1, read as the reverse complement.
ATGAATCCCTTTTATGCTATGTCTTCCTTTTTATCTTTGGTGAGCCTCTCACCTTGGACCCCACACAATGTTGAGGTGACTTCTTCATGAAGCTTCCTCTTTCAAAAGCTATGTCGCCCTATTTTTCTTCCCTCCTTTTGTGGTCACGCTATTGACTTGGTCAACTAATCCACCTCCAATGCCTCTTTTTCACATTATGGATCTTCAATCTAGTTGACATATGTGTCTTAGGCTGATCCTTGTTCACGTTGAACCGGTTTGCTTAGGTGATCTCTTCCTCCTCAAGAATGCATGTTGACTTAGTCAAACTTGACTATGTCCTCATCTATTTTGCCCCCTGTCCACACTTGTAAGTGTAAATTTCAGCTCTTGAAGTGATACCTTTCCTTATTAAGGTGGAATTTATTCATATTTTATTATTCATGGGCCTCCTTGCCCATTTATTCCTCTCCTAGGTGAAAATATCAAAATCTAATATTCCAATTTGCTTGCTTGCAAATTTTGGAATATTACTAGCTCATCCCCTCCCAAATGTTGCTTGTCCTCAAGAAAATGCAAGGATAGGACTGAAGAGCATCCTCTTCTCTCCTACAAAAATCCTCATAAGATGAAATCCTCCAAAGATCAAGGTGCTGCATCATCAACATCTCTCCAAGTTGCCTCTCCCAAGTATGTAAGCTATCCAAATAGTCGGCATTATGTGACAAATGGATCATCCATGGAGGAAAAAAATGGGATGTTTGAAGGTCCTATTGGGGCATGAAGGCTGATATAGATTGGGATTCATCATCCCCACTTTAATTTCTCCTCCCCCAAGATATCAACCAAGCAAAATGAGCCACCCTCCAAAATGGTAACTCATGCAAATCATCCTCCACCCGAAGCTTTGGCAAAGTAGGTGGGCTGAAATTTTGGTCATGGTAGACATAGTAGCCTACCCCATGCTGCTTTCCTCTCCACTTAAGATAAGTGTAGAGAGTTTTTTTGATCTTGGGTTGCCATAATGTTGCCCTCCAATGGTAAGAAAGAAGCTAGAACTCCAAAAATATCTCTCCTAGCTGTTGTGAATCAAGCTCGCCCAACCCATCTCATACATGAGGTGTAAGAAATCACCATCATGTGGTACCCCATCCATCTCATGGTCCCGCTCATAAATAAACAAATATTTTTTCTGTAGATACCATGTCTCTCCCCATGCTCCCCTTAGAGCATGTAATGAAGAAAGTGTGGGGATGCTCCTCCCCCAAGAACACACCCACTCCATGTGTTCCTCCTCCGATCATGCTCCTCATATAGGCCAGAATAATATTAGCAAATAGGATCATGATCAACGACTCGATGAAAGAAATACCGAAGGTTCGTGTGGTGCTAGAAGGTACCAACAATCTCTCAAGTGGTCACAAACTGCAGTCTTTCCTCACTCGTAGCTTTCGGAAAATGGTATGGCAAGTTGTATCTTGACAAATGGTCAAGCTATATAAGTCATCACACCTACTAGAAAATAGTAGATGGTTGAATATGTCAATTGAGCACACAAGAAGCAACCATATACTTGCCCCCGGATCATACATTGGATGGCTAACTCCATCATAATAGCTGGCCAAAGGTGGACCATGGAGCCCAAAGAAAAACTTACCCCTTTGTAGAGCAATGCACTACAAGGAAATGGTAAGAGTATAAAAATATTGTGTTGAACAATCAATTAATGCCAAAACATAAATCTTACCATGTAAGGAAGACAAGATGGTGACAAGATACATAGATGAATCCTCCATAGTGGCATGAAATACCCATATGAAGAGGAATGAACCACATGCTGCATGAAAATTATCCTTCCCATGCTTGGAAATCCAGTGTCAAGGAGAACATACCACAATAACCAATGAGTCCATCCACCACTCTATCAATCTCACCTCCTCTATGCTCATCAAGTGCATCAAACATGAAGCGATCCCCTGGGGAACACTCCACCAATAAGCTCATGCTCCAAAGTGACATCGTTGTTGGCCTATGCAAATAGGCTCCCTGTCAACTCATAAATCCATTCTTTGACATGCCAATGTCAAATAATTCCTCCATAATGTTGCCATCTCCTCCCATTGCAACATTATGCAAAATATGAGAGAAACTCTTCCCTTGCTCTCTCTCAATCCTCCAAAGCAACAAATGTCTTTGCTACCTCATCATACCTCCATCATACAACCGATGCGAAAGAAAAAAAATGACCATGCCATCATAATGCATCCACACTCTTTGCTACCCCATGATGAAAGTATCCCCTGCCAATCTTCCTTCCTCTTCTCACCCCATGGAAAAAGACATGTCATAGGTTGACCAAACTCTCTCAAGAGTAGCCAACGCAGCATTGCCTCTTGCTACCCAAGATCATAGACTTGCAAGTGGTTTACAAGCCTCTTGCCTCCCATCCAAATCCACTCAACTCCTTGTGGATGCTTCTCATCATTTTGCATCTTGGTATTTCTCCAAAGTGAGATCTACCATCCTCCACAACCAGTTTCTTTTCTTTGCCTCTCTTGAAGTGCTGAAAGGAATATCCTTGGAGATCTCTTAGAGAAGATCTCATGTCCACAACCATCTTGAAACCATAAGGATCTGAATGTAAAGAAGGAAAAACCTCCTTATCGCTATCTCTTGACAAATGCTCTAACCCTCCTCCCAGGGGTGTTTTGGCTATCTCATGCATCAACTCCCTGGATGAACATTTGGTTCCGCATGAATTTGTTTGGAGGAAGGTTCAATCCATCCTCCAAGAATTCACACTCCAACCTCAAGGGTTGTGTGTAACTTATCGGTGATACATGAGGTTGAGGATTCAAATCTCCCTTTAATCCTCCAAGCTTGCACAACGCAAGTGAAATCCCGTTGCTCCATCTCAAAGCAATGCCATTTGGTCCCTGGGCCATATGCAACCAAATCTCCAACCCTTTCCATAAAAATTTTCTGAAATGTTAAGACATGGAAACTTATGCATACCTTTTTTAGCCTCCGGGACATCTTCTATGGTCGCAAGAGGTCCTCTCTTCAATGTGTTGCCTCGCCCCAATTGCTCGGTGTAGAAGGCTCAGTTTCTCAAGGCCATGGTAGCACCGGTACTTGCCTCCTCCCATGGTGGTGTGGGTCTACTCTCCTCTGATCTCCCTCCATCAAAGGTTCTGATCAGCTCTTGAGTAAACTCAGAAAAAGAAGTCACTCTTGTGTAGCTTGAGTGATCGCACCACCAAGCATTGGCTTCACCCTCCAGGTGCAGCCACGCAACTTCTGTCGCCTCCTCTCTTCCACTGGATGTAGTATGAAGAATGCCTCAAGATTTCTTGCCCAAGTTCTTTGTGTATTTGACCCATAAAATTTAGACAATAGGAATCTATTGCCTCTGTTCTCTCCTTTGTCTGCAAGGTCTTTTCTCTTCTCTCGATTGAATAACCGAGGAAAATCTAGGGTCTTTCTAAAAGCCCTAGGTTGGCACTTGTATTCTTCCAAATACCCACTCGGGATTTCATGCTCTAAGTGGTCTCCTTTATCTTCACATCCTCTATGAGAATAGGAAGTGCATGCATCTCCTTCGCCTCTTGAAACCTAGAGGTTTCATTGCAACTCTCTCCTCCTTGAAATCCTCTTGAGTTTCAATGCATTTCTCTTCTCCTTTCTTTTTGGATATGAAAATGGATGAGAGTAAGCTCCTCCTCCCCATAATTTTGATCTCCGATTTTCCTCTTCACCTCTAATAGCGACCGTAAAGTTCCCTTTTTTCAGAATATCAAAATTCTATTCCATAGATTGATTGCGAGGGCATTTATTGGATATGTCACCTTTGAAAAAAAGGATGAGATCCAGAGGCTACTCGGCCATCTACGTAATCTGTCTATAGAGATTGAAATATTCCTCCTTCAGGGAGTCAAAACTTTGGCTTGAAGCCACAAAGTGGAGCCAAAGATCTTGCTCGATACCACTATAATATCCCAAACTAAAAAATAGTCGCAAATTGGGAATAACTCTGAGTTATTACCAATGTGGAGCTTCTAAAATCATGAGATTAGCAATGTATATCAGCTCAATAGATGTATAATAACATCATACCATCAGATGTAAGAACCTCGACGAAATATTGACCAATATTCTCCTTCTCGGGTAGGGAAATGCAATGATACCGGGCATAAAATAGTTGTCTTCAACAAATAACGCTATATAAGTTGGGAATGGGACTTGGATCCCTTAGAAGACATGATATAAAACTTATATTTAGAATTATAGGTGAAAGAAATGTTTCTAGCTCATATAAACAGATCTCCCCGAATATATGCAAACTAAAATAAGCCAAAACCCCATAGTCTAGCTCATGCAAACTACTATCGAAACAAGGAATGCATTATTTTGATGAGAGTTTCTGAAAAAAATGATGGAAGAACTCTGATCTAAGATTTATATTAACCAAACAATAAAGAAATGGAGGTTTACCCTCTTATACAAAGAAAATAAGATAACCGGCAAAGGATTCTGGCAAAATGCATGAAAAAACAACAAAGACCGCATAAATAACGCACTTATCGCCTCTCCCGTACTATACATGGCTGAGTATGACATGAAATATTTGAATAATACAGAAATGGGGCCAAGTTACTCCCTAACAAACTCCCGGAGGAAAAAGAGCACCTCCTTCTCAAAGATTTGCATCAAATCAAAGGGTGCAATCATGCTGTCATTGTCATCGCATAAAGGACATAGATTTCTGAAGGAGACTGCATTGTGGCTGAATATAGAAGAGTGTCCCAAAGCCAAATTCTGAAATTAAGGTCAAATCCTTCTCTCTTGATCCCTTAAGCAAGCTGATCCAAAGAGAGGATGGAATTCCCACGACAAGAATTATTTGCACTAAGTCAGTGCAACAACTCCCAGCTAAACAAATTAAGTATGCAATTGGTCTCTATACCAAGAAATCTGAATACATGAATGAATCCCTTTGATTTTATACCTTCCTTTTATCTTTGGTGAGCCTCCTCACCCTGGACCCCACACAATGTTGAGGTGACTTCTTCATGAAGCTTCCTCTTTCAAAACTGCGCCGCCCTCTAGTTTGCTTCCTCCTTTGTGGTTGCGCTCGTTGACTTGGTCAACTAATCCACCTCCAATGCCTCTTTTCACATTATGGATCTTCAATCTAGCTTTACATATGTGTCTTAGGCCGATCCTTGTTCACATTGAACCGGTTTTTCTTAAGTGATCTCTTCCTCCTCAAGAATGCATGTTGACTTAGTCAAACTTGACTATGTCCTCATCTATTTTGCCCCTTGTCCACACTTGTAAGTGTAAATTTCAGCTCTCGAAGTGATCCCTTTCCTTATTAAGGTGTAATTTATTCATATTTTATTATTCATGGGCCTCCTTGCCTATTTATTCCTCTCCTAGATGAAAATATCAAAATCTAATATTCCAATTTTCTTTCTTGCAAATTTTGGAATATTACAAAAGCAAATATTCATTAAACATGTTAAACTAGAGATTACGATCGGTCCAATGAAAGATTTCATTAAATCTACGTTGAATACATTGGTTCAACAGTCATGGATGCGTAAGATAAATAATAATGAAACAATTAGTGTATATGCTTTCACATATTGTAAGTTGTTGAAAATTTGGAAGGGAAAATATTAATTCAAATTCTCTACTTGATAATCACTTGTGAACTTACTTCTTTTACCTATGTTTTCTCTTCTTAGCTTATTAAGTCTTTCATCAAGTCAATTACAAAAAAATACAAGATACGAAAAAATTAGGCTCTTCGAGTCATGGCAAAACCTCTCCATCTTGGAGAGGAAAACCCACAAGAAATTCTTCTTATATATTTTCAAATGACAAGTACCATGACCTTGAAATAGACCCTTGACCTTTATATGACTCCAAGATCTTCTCACCGCTTCTTTAATGACTCCTTCTTTCCTCGCGCCTTCCAACACCGGTCTACACCATTCAGCACCATCCTTGGATCCTTCCTTCTATGCACTCGATTATTGTTGTAGCCTTGTATTTTGATCATAACCCTTTTTTCACAATTTATTACGAAATTCTCTATACTCCACCACAGCCCTAGGATCTTAGAGCTTGTACTTTTCTTTGCTTTTACTTTAGATAGGTACCACCAAAGAGTACCCAGACTATCCGCACCTTTTACTTCACACCGATCTCGCATTTTAACATTGTCTTGATAACACCTTAATCCCTAATTGAACATAGTAGAACAAAACCCTTATCATGTTGTAATATCTTAGAGACATCCACACTTATTTCTTTCCTTAAACCCGCACTTGTGCTTGTCTTGAAGTCTCGCACTCAAATACGAGCTTATCTAAAGTGTCTTCTCCAAATTAACTGTAGATCCATATATATATATATATATATATATATATAGTGGCATCCTCTCTTTATTTTAGGCCAACTTTCCAATTTGTGAGAAGGCCGACTTGTAGGCCGAATCTATCCACTCGCTTATTTGCTATCCAATAAAGATGTTTAATGTTGGACTTGTGCATCATATCAATTTGAGTATTCAAGGCTTATGTGACAAGGTTTAGAGCATACTTCATTGACTAGAAACTTCATATACGTGAATCCTTAAATAATTACATTTATGACTAGAAGAAAAAATCCCTAAAGGACATCAAGAAGAAGTCCTTTGACCTATAATAAAACATTGCTCATGAAACCCATGAGGCAAGCATATCAAAAAATATATTTTATTGTCTTTGTCTTCTTATTTACATAAATAAATAATTACATAATCAATATGAAGACTGATCCTAGTATCACTTTTTCAACGCTCCCTCTTAACTAGGGAGGTATTCATATAGGTACATGGTCACTTTCAAATTGAAGAATCTCATAAGAGGAATCAGATTGGTAATCTCATATGTATAGCATCATATCAACCAACATTGTTCTAGTGCAAGGCCCTTGACTAACAACCCCATCACTCAATGAGACAATGGGCTACAATGTTGTTGAGACACATGACTTATAGAAACCATAGTCATTGTCTCTCCAAGGTACATACTCCACCCAGTGTTCCCGAGTATGACCTTCTTGGACTATTCTTCTCTTGAGTATCCAATCCTCAAATAATATTGGTCCTCGACTACTCTTACCTTGAATGACATATCACATTCTCAAAGAGTATCGAATTATATGTTCCAGTGAAGACCGGAATGATGTGTCTATCCATTCTCTCCACATGGCCTCCACTAAGACTTATGGCCGTTAGTCCCGGTCTAGTGCATAAAAACATGTATTAGAGAATCATATATGCCTCTCCCTCTTAACTTAGGAAGGACATATTTCAAGTTTCTTCCAAGTGTTATCACTCGTGTTTTCCTTGAAGTTGTGGAAAAGGAAAGTAAACTCGAGGTAACCACAAACCAACCTTCGGATACGTAATCTAGCCAATCAGTATCCAGAGAGGGCTCTCTCTTTAAAATTTAGCTTTGTTCTTAGAAAATATTAGGCTAGTTATAATTTCAAGAGTTTTGTTTGAATTTAAATGGTGGAATCTGCCAACTAAGGGCAAGGTTGAGTATTTTCAGGGCATTGGGCTATGGAGTCGAAAGGATGGCTTTACTGGATTAATATTCTACACACAAGATGGCTTTGCAGGGCAAGATAGCCAAACAGAGAACAATTTTAGAAATTAAAGTGAATGGAATGGATTTTGAAGGGATGAAAGACAATTAAGAATCTTTCAACATGTTCAAAGAAAGAAAGTGAATGATTACAAATAAAGAGCAGTTAAGAATTCTTTACTATAGTAATCAAAATGTTTAAACCAACGAAACAAGAGCAATTAAGAATTCGTTGCTTATAACCAGTTTAGAAGAAAACATTTAGAATAATCACAATTGAAATCAGAGTACACTTAAGTAAGTTATGATTTATTCTTTTATGTCAATTATTCAGAAATGGAACACAGTGATATTATAAACAGATATAAAACTTAAAACATAGGATAGAAAAGACTTATTGAACTGTAGTCGGACACATGAATCTTGCAAAAAGTCTTGAGCTTCAAATCATCATCCAGCAAGCCACAAAGAAGTTTCTCCAAAGCACTTTTATTCTAAAAGATCAATGTTACAGCAAAGTAGTAGAATCCACCTCAGTACTCCATTTGAGGGCTTATTTATACAAAAAATGATTAAAAATATCTTACAACAACCTAGGAAATAATCTAGGGTGGCTAATGAATAGGTTACAACATAAAGAGAGACAGATGGTCTCGTAGATAGGATAAAAGGAAACTGTTGCTGTGTTGTTTCCTCCTTTTATGCATGTGCTGGAGGCAGTTCCTACAATCTAGCTCGATGCTGTCCTCTTTGGTAATTCTTTTTTGACTGCCTAGCTTCTCTGATACTCTTTATTTCTACTAATACACTTTCAAATGCTAAGCTGATACTCTTTAACCTTTTTTCATCTAGTTATCCTTCACACTATAGTAAAAAGGCAAAATTTCCCATATGAAGATGAATTTTACAAAATTTATAACAGGTCTTCCCACCATTTGTCTTCTGCTATTTTGGTTCGTTTGAGTTTTCTTAATGTTTAATCAACCTCTGTGTATCTGAAGAAATTGGGTTGGTTTGGGAATAAATATCTTATTTCATGTTCAAGATGAAATAAATTCTTTAATCTGTCATAAAGATTCTTTCCTGTAGGCAATGTCGATTCTGATGAACTGATAGAGGAACAGGTTAAATTGTGAGCATGTATGTCCAATATATTAACATAAGTTCCCAAGTCCATTATTTTGTCTTCTGAAATCATAGGACTGGGCAGCCCGCTGGCTAATAAAACATTAAACCTTTATTTGAAGGCAATGATCTCTTCTTGAATATCTGAGCACTTACGTTCCAGATTTTGCATACGAGTTTTCTTAGTAAAAACTCTTTTTATTTCTAAAATTGTACCTGTTCTGTCCTCAATTCCAAGCTCTACCAGCTGCTGTCTGGTCTGGGTGTTTAAGAACTGTATGAGTTGATTTGCTTGTTCAGGTCTATCTCTCAATTCTTCTCTTGTTTTGTCAATTTCCTCCAGAGCTATTTTGACCAAGTCATTTTGTTCAAAGATTATTTGAATGAATGACCAAATATCCTTTATTGACTGAATAATATTATTCCAAAGAATTTCATTGATTTCTCTCAAAGGCTTCTCCAATGAGAGATCCTTTTCTAAAGCTTTAACCAATTTTTCCAGCCTTTTGATTTCTCTTGTATGATCAGCAACAGTCTTTTTTGAAGTATCATATTTTTGTTCTAAATTAGTGAGCTGTAACTTTGTAGTTTGAAGTTCTGTTACTCTAAGTTTCAAACTTTCCATTTGTTTCACTAATTCTTCAGAACTTAAACTAGAAGTATTCACCTGTGATGGGTCTGTTTGCTGGTCTGCTGCCGCTGTACCTGTAGTAGCCTCTGTTGTGGATGTCTGAATGATAGACTGCTTTTCTTTCAATGCTTGCTCCAGTTCCTTTTCTGTTTCACTTAGTTGTTCATTCATTTTTAGGATCAACTCCATCATTTCTTCTTCTGAATTTTTCTTCAATACTTCTTCAGTTTGAGGATGCCTTGACGCTGGTAATTTTAATTGCTTCCTCAATGCAACAATGTCATCATCCTTATTTTTAATCAATGCTTCAATGCCTTTTATATCTTTGGGATTATGACCCAAACTGATGATTATTTCCTCCAAAGATTTTATTCTGTTATCCTTTGCTTGAGATGAAGCTTTCTCAATCTGCAACTGGGTACTTGTATTGTTCAAAGAATCTTGTAATTTATGAGCTGCCATTGCTTTGTCAGTAAGGGTAGAATATATCATTTCTCCAGTTTTCTTGTGTAATTCTATCTGGTCCAATGGATGAATATCTTTTGCTAGGACCTCAAAATTGGTCCTGATGTAATCAGCTGCTGTCTGTGGTTTTGGCACTTTAGATTTGAAATGGCTCATTAACATTTTCCCTTGCTGAATGTCAAAAGCTGACATTAATCTCTCTTGATTTTGTGGAGCCATTTTAAGATACTGATTATACACCTGGACCCTTAGTGGATCATTCCTTGCTTTTATACTGATAAATGTCTTTTTTATGTCTCCTGCATCTGTCTTTGGCTGTTTGAATGAAGACACTTCAGTGCTTAACTGTCTTTGTATTTCCTTTCCTTTATGACCTGTATATGTTTCACTAACTGAACCAGTGAGCTGACTATCCTCCCTTTCTTCATCAAAGATTTCATCAATAGATTCTACTTCAGGAAGTGGATTTAGTTTCTGCCTTTTAGCTTGAGGTTGTTGTGAAGATTCCTTGGGAGGAGTAGGATCTTTAACTTGTCTTTTCTTGCCTTTTTCCTCATTAGACGGAGTCTGCAAATTTGAAACTTCAGGCTGATTGACTTGAATAGGAGAAACCTGTGTTTGATCTTGTACCTTAGAAGTTTGAGGTTTTTCTGTCATGGTGAATGTTTCAATGACTTGTACTTCTGGTTCTTTCTCTTTGCCTTTGGATTCAACTGCAATTGATGGAATTTTTTCCTGTAATCCCTGTTGAAAATTCCCTACTGAAGAAGTGCCAATATGTGGTACCTGCACTTGCCAAAAAGTTTCGAGGTCAAACTTTTTCTCAAGATCTTTCATGACATTGTTTACATTGATCTCTTCACTATCCTGTTCAACTAATGTTCCTTCCATCCACTCATCTTTATTAGCATACTGTTCTATTTCTGGAATTCTGTGGTGGAAGTATGGTGTTGATTTATTCTTCATTCTTTTGTCACAAATAAAGCTGAATGGGTCATAAGGGACCTAATAGAAACTCTTTTGCAATTTGAAATGGTCTTGTAATATTGTTTCTACTTCTTGTCCAGCATCCCTAGAATTGCATATGAAGGGACCTAACTGACCTTTGATTCTGAGTTGGGCTTTCTTCTTAGCGTTACAAAAATGAATAATATCAGAGTTATTCATTTGCCTGAAATACTCTAGGGAAAAAAGTCTCATAGGCACATATTTAGGCAGCTTGAATGGACAAAGTTCAGATCCATATATTCTGATTTCTGAATAATTTTGGTACAAGTACCAGTCCCCAACTTTGTACAGCCTTGAGAGCTGCAAAGTTTTCTTAATTTCATTGCTGAGCCTCGGAGGAGCAACTCCTGTCAACAAGGTGGTTGCAGGGTGTATGAAAAGGTCAATTAAATCATTATAGGAATAGGGGGAAGCATAGGATTTGTGTGTGATGGCAGACCAAAATATTACAGACCTTGGGTTTCCCTTAGTATAAAGCTTTTGAACATGGAAGGGAAAGTTTTCAGACTGGTAATAGAGCATGAGATGGTAAATGACTGAAGAGTACTTGAAAACTTTCTCATTTTCTAATCTCATGAATTGATCATGGATTTTGTCTGCAATGTAGGATGCATAGTCATATTTGACAGCAGGAGGCTGTCTAGGAGTGAAGATAGACAATAATACTAGGGTTAATTCATCAACATACTCACTAGTATTAAAGCCCATGATAGAAGAAATCATATTCAGAGTAATCTGGCCCAATTCAGTAAAAAAAGAACAACCATAGGGAGGTGGGCCCTTGGGTTGATGTTCATGTAGCATGAAAATCTGACAAATGCGCTTTAATTCTTCAGGGGATAACTGGGTATATTTTTCAAGCAATTCTCCCATGAACAAGGGAGTGAGGTTTTGACCAGGTTCAAACTGAAGCATATCATTGATAGATTGAGCAGTAATATGAAAAAGGACATTCTGGTTTGGGGATAAAACTGCTCTCTGAATTGGATCATAATTATCATGGCAATAATGGATAATTTCAGGAAAGATATGGACTGAGGGTAAAAGGTATCTTAGGAGATTTGATTCCCACAATCCAATGATATCCAAGCCTTTCAAATAATCGTCTCTGTAGCGACAATAAATTCGAAGGGGATTTTCACTGAAAAGTAAGTCTTTGATTTGAAAATATTTATCCACTAATGGTAAATATTCCAATTCTCTATGAGGGGCGTTTAATGGAGAAACATTTAGAGCCAGCGGGACTTCCATTTTGGTTCTTGTGTATTCAAAATGGAAAGTTCGGGGGTTTTTCACGGAAACGGGTGCAATTACCAGTTTGGAGATCGAAAATACAGTTTTCTGTAGAGACAATTGAAATTCTGGGAAAAAAGAAGACTCAAAATACTCTGTAGCAGTCTTTGGTGTAGAATTTTGAACGAACAGCAAGATTTTGCAGAGTGAAAAATGGGGAATGATATAAATACCTATTTTTAGAAAATAAGTTGTATTTAACAGGTACTGATTGACGGCTGATGGACGCTAGGATGATGGACTGACGGAGGTCTTCAGCAAATTCGGTTAATGGCAGTTTAACAGTGGATTTTGAAACTTTTCAGAATGGAGGACGTTGTCGCTTTCAACACACAAAATGAAAAAAAAATGCGCGAAGTTTTGTTTTATTTGCAAAGTCAAAATGGGGAATTTTTTATTATTTTTTATGATGACGTCATGGTGTACGATGGATACGTCATGGAGAATGGGCGGTAAGTGGTAAATTCCACACCGCTTTTTGGAGCAAGCGGTATTTCATGAATTGGTAGCGATTCCATTCAGTACACGACGCGTGGCCAGTGCACTTTTTGGAAACCGCTCCGATTTCGCACGTTAATCTTCGTATAGGGGATGACTAGCAGAATGTTTTTGGGCCGTAGATCTCTAGCGGAGTGATCCAACGGTGGACCGGACGGGAAGCTGGCGGGGGAGTTAACGCGTGGGCCCGACACGATTATTTATGAGTTAATCATTCCGGGATGTTTTCGATTGGCAGAGGGGTAAGATTATTAATTAATCCAGGTGATTAATTAATCTCTTTGGTTTATGGAGGGTCGGGGTTACGGATGGACTTGGGGTTTATTTATTTTTCGTTTTAAACATATGAAATACATGTTTAAACTTTGTTTTTTATATTTTTTTTATTATATGATAATTAAATTAAATCAATTCAATTAACATAGGGGGCGGGACTAGTTATATAGATATGTTTTTAGCCAAAGGGATTTATAATGTGGGTATTTGATTTTATCATATGGGTTTAAATACTTTGGCTAAAACATATAATACAAAGTTTTTTTGGGATATTACATAGGAGGAGTTATATATATAAGAAAAGGTAATTTGTATAAGGATTTGATAATTAAAGTTAAATGTTAATATGACAAAAGAACATGGAAAACTCAAAATTCTTTACACAACTAAGAAAGTGAAGATTTCTGAAGCAAATTGCATTATATCAACTTCAACACTTAGTTTTAGAATAGCAAGTAATTTTGAGGGATTTTTATGAAATATAGCATGATTTTCCTAAGTAAAATGGAATTTACTTAGGAAAAGATTAAAAGTGAATGAGTGTAATGATGAATATCTTTAAATACTAAGGTTTTCTCCAATCATTGGGCCGAGGGTGCAGTCCCTCCAAAAGTCAAGGAAATGCCTTGAGCCCCTCTAATCTTCAAATTCCTTAGCACTTAGGGGAAATTAGTAAAATATTTAGAAAGTGAGATGGGAAGTTAATGATTTTGACTTTGCTTTCTGTGAACTTTTCCAATGTAGCATCTACCTTTGCACTTGTGATGAAAGTAGGATTGAACACATTTAGGGCCAGCATTCATCACATGTAATTTTAGCAAAAACATCTACCTACCCTACCTACTTACTCTATCATTTTTTGTACTTTATTAGGGTTCACTTAGACTGGCAAACCCTCATCAAACTTCTTTTCTTTTACATGGAAAATCTATCTATTTCTACACTTGTTACATCCAAGGGCTCAGATTAAACTGTTGAGCACCTTTTATTACTCTACCTATCTACTTATCTACTAAGATTAAACTGTTTGGTCAGATATTTATTCTCTATTCTACGACATGAAATTGAAAAATGAATGAGTCAAGTTTAAACAGTTTGACTCTTCATGAATTGTGGCAAAAGTTTGACAAGTTGCACACAATTTTGTTTATTACAAAAATTGAAATAGTAGTGGCAAGACTTGCACACTTTCCTGGTCTATTTTTGTTTGGAGTTCATTTCTTTCATTTTTTTGACCATTTTATTCTTTTTACCCTTTGATTTTATTTTAGGGTATACCCTCTTTACATTTTTTTTATTTTTTTTTTATTTTTTGATTTTTTGATTTTTCAAGAATATGGAACACCTTTGCACAAGAAAAAGGTTTGAAAATATTGCATAGTTAAATCAAGAAAATCATGAAAAATGACACCTATTTGTATAGGAGTCTAACACCAAGCAAGAAACTTACCACCAGGCTCCTTGTCAACCAGGGACCTGCAGCAGCAATGGTGAGACACCTAACTGCTCATGAAGAGTTCCTCCCCTCGATGTCATGGATTTCGATATTGAGGAATTTTCAACCTTTTGGCTCCATAGGGCATAGATCATCAATCACTTTTTTCCACGAGTCATGTCAACTATAATAATGTGATTCATTAGACTTCCTTATCTAGCCCACCTTTATGCCATGCTGCTTTCTTTCGAACCATCTCTCAAGGAACATACATCCTTCTACATGATTGACAACCCTGCATAAACTTATCTAGATAAACATATACATAAGAAATTTTAAATCAAAAGTTACCTTAGTGATGATATTTCAACATGACATCTTCTTGTAGGCATCGACATCATTTATTCAGATTGAGACATCTCTTAAATATATGTCTTGTAAAGGGTCTTCTTGTTTACCATATTTCTATTAGATTACACACATCTTCCCAAGAGATCTCCTAGTCACATATTTCTTGGCTTCCGAATGATAACCGCCTCTTTATATGGTTGCACTTTATGATCTCTTCAATTCTTTCTATGCACAACTTCATACCTTGGAACTTCCAGTATCCAGTTCCTTGTTTGTATACAAATACTTCATATTCCACATGTGGACATGTTTAATTTCATCTTATAGTGACAACTTATGCACCGTAGGATATCCCCCTTCATATATCATACTTCTAAAGATATAATTCCATTACCTGCAACCATACGACATGAATTTACAACATCCAGTGCCAACATATAAATATATGTACCTCATACTTTTTTCCTTTGAGTCATCCTGTAGCAATTTTACTATAATGAAGAAATTCATTCCCTTGACCTGCTTCATCAATATGTCATTGTATCCTAATCCCAGAATTATGTAGCATATAATTCTTGATGAAACCTTTATGCTTTCTTTCTAACTAGTGAATCCATAGAGAACTCCATTAGAAAATGTCAGCACCTGTTTCCACATTGATTATTGAATGATGAACCTTGATCTTGATGAATTCCTTCCACCAATATCGTTTATCAGTGAGGTTTCCATGAGCTGCTTAACCAAGTGCTCCTTCCATGATTCTATCACGATGCTATTAATATACATCGCTTCCTATTATTTTACAACCAACATAAATCCCTTGAGGAGAAAGATGATCATAGAGATCTTTCACTTTCTTCTTTCTTAGATTTATTTGCATCAGGTTTTTCCATTTTATCCATGACATGGGATTCTTCCCTTTTCCTCTTGTCCTTTTTAAATTTAGGACAATCTCGTTTATAATGCCCAAAATGATTGCATCCAAAGAATCGTGCTTTTTCCATATTTCTTCTCTTATTCCAAGGACCAAATTTACCGAATCTTCCTTTCTTCCTAGACATGGTTGCAAAGGCTTGATTCCTTACACTTGATCCTACTTTCAATATTGATTCTTTTATCTTACCTAGACCTTGGAATGACATGGCTTCTTCTTTCCCATCTATGCTTGAAGTGAAACCTCTCCATTCTTTAGGTAGAGCATTTTGTACATACTAAGTATTTATCCATCAAACATTACTTCTCCTAATTTCTATAGTTGATCTCATATTGTGAAAATATCCATCAGATATGGAATTAATCCTTCCTTTCTTGACATTATGAATTTGTATAGTTTTTGTCTCAGGAATATTATTTCCTTTGCAGAACCTTTCGATAACATTTCCACCAATTTATCATATATATATATTTTGAGGATTCTAGCTTTGCTACATAGGGAATGAGAGAGTCCTTTATGGATTCTATAAGAATCCTATGGGCTCTTATGTCTCCCTTCATGTATTTGACATATACTATAATGTCTTCTTTGGAGGTTGAGTTGGAGTTCCTTCGATGAAGCCCATAAATTCATTTTCAATTAGATTCAAATCTGTCCTTTTCTTCCATGCACTAAAGTTTGAGGATCCAACCAACTTTTTTCTCTCTATACAATAATTCATTTTGACAGATTTAGAGAATATCATAAATAATTACTTGAGTAGGATGACTTTCTCCGTCTAGTAGCTTATTTGATGATGATGAAGATAGAAACTCATTCTTATATTGAGTTCTTCAATGAAGGTGTTCTTGAATCCTTCATGATAAAAGGATGTTTTTCAAAAAGATGACGTCTCTTCCAACAATGTCTTGAATATAAATATTTAATGGCAAAGATTATATTTTTGATTAGTGGATCCTTTGAAGAATATTCTTTGCAAACTGATATGACCTTTTAATCCAAACTTTGAACTTTGCTTCCTTGAGTGCCTCTTTTCTAAGTATCCCTTCCTTTAGCACACTAGCTCTGAAACCATGTTGAAAATTTGGAAGGGCAGAGATTAATTCAAATTCTGTACTTGATAATCACTTGTTAACTTACTTATTTTACTTATGTCTTCTCTTCTTAGCTTATTAAGTCTTTCATTGAGTCAATTACCAAAAATACAAGAGACAAAAAATTAGGCTCTTTGAGCCAAGGAAAAACCTCTCGCTCTTGGAGAGGAAAACCCGCGAGAAATTCTTCTTATAGATTTTCAAATGACAAGTACCGTGAATATTGACACATACCCTTGACCTCTATATGAATCCAAGACCTTGCCATTTCTTCTTTAGCGACTCCTTCTTTCCTGCACCTTCCTGCACCGATCTGTACCATTCATCACCAGCCTTGGATCCTTCCTTCTATGCAATGATGATTGTTGCAGCCTCGTATTTTGATCACAACCCTTTTTCACAGTAGTCCTAGGATCTCAGAGCTTGTCCTTTTATTTTCTTTTACTTCAGATCCTTTTCTTACATCTGATACAACCCTATTATTGCTTTTACTTTAGATAGGTACCACCAAATTTTACCCAGACTATCTGCATCTTTTACTTAATATTGATCGGCATTTTAACACTGTATTGATAACACCTTAATCCACACTTGAACACAATAGAACACAACCCTTATCATGCTGTAATATCTCAAATATATCTGTACTTTTTTCTGTCCTTAAACCCACACTTGTTCCTGTCCTGAAGTCCACACTCAAATACAAACTTATCTGAAGTTTCTTCTACAAATGAACTGTAGATCCATATATATAGGTCTACCTTCCAATATGTGAGAAGGATGACTTGTAGGCCGACTCTATCCACTGCTTATTTGTTGTCCAAGAAATATGTTTAACGTTGGACTTGAGCATCATATGAAGTTAAGTCTTCAAGGCTTATGTGACAAGGTTTAGAGCATAATTCACTAACTAGACACTTCATATACATGACTCCTTAACTAGTACATTTATGACCAGAAGACAAATCCCTAAAGGACATCATGAAGAAGTCTTTTGACCTATAATAAAACCTTGCTCATGAAACCCATGAGGCAAGCATATCAAAAATATATTTGATTATCTTTGTCTTCTTCTTTACATAAATACATAATTACATAATCAATATGAAGACCGATCCTAGTTACACTTTTCAACATAAGTGTCCTTAAATATTCACATATTCGTTTCCCATTTACTAGTATTTAGTTATTGAGATTTGTTAATTGTACTAATGTCACCTAGTCTAGTTGCTCAATGCAGTTCCCTGTTTTCTTTTGCAGTTGATTTTTTCCATATTACGGTTCATTAGAGCCTAATCCCAATCCTTATTTGGACGAATGCATTTACTTTTTTGGAATGCAAGAGAAAATAGTTAAAGAGAATATGTTATGATAGCATAATGAATGAGCTATTGAGAATTTTCAGTACCGACATAAGTGATTTTCATTGAGAATCAAGGTTCTTAATATTTTGCATTGGATCTTGTATGCATCTGTATTCTATGACACTGCTCAGAAACATTAATAGTACACAATTTACCGATCATATTTATTATGAATAGTTGAGAACATCTTTATATTTCAGATGTATGTTCCATGTATTGTATTTATTTTAATCATAGCTATGATGATTGAAATTTGAAACTCAATACAATTATTGTTACTATGATTGTATTGTTTATGTTAAAGACTTATGCTTTGAGCTCTTGTATTATGTCATGCATACAGATGCAAATAACACAATATAAATTTAGTTGAGAGTTTTTTAAATTTTTAAGTACTTATGTTTGCTATGAAGCTTGAATAATGTTGATTATTTTAATATTTTATCTTTGTGTCGGCTGTGACAATCTGGGAAAGGATTTTATTATGCTTTCCTTGTATTTCCCTACTATGCATAATGGAAACTTGCTTCCATATTTTGAAATTAAATTCATATATTGATTTTATGCGATTTTGATTTTCGGGTATACAATTTCTTGATATAAAACATTTTTATCTTAGGAAAAATAAGAAATTCACAAAAAACGAAGCGATATTGTTCAAAAAAGAAAGAAAAGCGTGGAAATTTATGTACAAAAAAAATTTCATTTTGTAGACTATACAATCTTTAATCAATTAATTAGCAGTAGAGATTTCTGTAGAGAGCTTTCATTGTCCATAGATATTTCATAAACAGTGAATGAATATTCTGCCACACATATCACTTTATGTAGATATATTTACTCTGCCATAACGAAGATATGCATTGTGCATAATGAAATATTTGCAAAAGGAAGTTGGTTGCCCCTTCACACTCTGTACAGTGAAATGTTGAATATCCCGTCACATAATGAAAGCTTCCGCACCTCTACATTTCCTTATAATTATAAGACATATTATTGAGCGTCTACATGTGTGAAGTGTTGAGGCGTCGAAAAAAGATATATGAAGAGATAAGAAAAAGAACAGAAGAACTTTGTACAATAAAAATTTCAACTCCACTTCCGCACTCCACACAAAGAAAATGTTCATTGTTCTTCTACATTGTGCATGAGAAAATTCACTTCCCGCTCTAATATTAAATTAACTCATCTTTTAATGTGTTGCTATTAAATATGTTCAATACAATGTATGGATCCACAAATTTTCATTTAGACATAGTCCCTCCACATTTCGTACTTCTACCTCGCAAAAAAGAAAAATAGCTTTACTGTCCAAGACAAATTGTTGAAGGGCTACAAGTGCGAAGTGCGGAGGTTGCAACAAAAACTATGTGTGGAGATAATCAAATTTGAATCCACTTTTGTACTTCGTATAAGGAAAATGTTGTTTGTGATTCTGCATTGCAGCCTTAGTATCTAATATAAAATAAAGTTTCCTTTTAACTATTAACTATGTTCAGTACAATGTATAAATCTATACAATGTACAAATGAGCACTTCCGCATTTCGTACAATGTGTTAAAAAATCTTGTTGTTTCATTATAATTCTAAGAGGGAAGGTAGAGTTGCAGGGAAGACAAAGTTACGTAATGAAACCTCGATTATGATGAAATCAAATTTAATTTTAACATCATATTGTCACTTATATAGATTTGATTATATTATTGTGAAAAGGTGCGTAACAAGTAACATTGACACATTGTGCGAAGGTGTAGAGAATTGTGTGGAGTGCTTAATGATTATGTGGATCCTTAATACAATTTCATGTTTTAATATTTTATATATGCAAAGTAGTTGGATATAGAGGAATAGAAGGACAAGGAGAAAGTCTTGGAGTGGAAATACTCTTTTTAGTTTTCTGGAAACATAATTAACATGCAATTTTTATAAAAACAAGGCTAGTTGTGGAGTGACAACAGTTTTAAAGAAGGAAGTAGTTGTGAAGAATTGTTTAGGAAACAGTGATGCAATTCCATTGAAAGATTTACATTTAGTATTTCTTAATGATTAATCATGTGTTTTTTTTTAAAGGTAAGAGGATAAAATTAAAATGAAGGTAGAGTGTATACACTTCCATAAACTTTGAAATTCATTTCTACATGGTGGTGGATCCATTATCCCATGAAGAAGGGGGTCTCATACAACAATTTAATGTCTCGCTAAGACTAGTAGTTGCATGCGTGAAGGGTTATCTTTGCAAGCCCATTTCGAACAAAGGTGCAAAACATGTAGCATTTATGACAAGTAAACAATGCATTGTTTATTCTATATGTGAATACTTAGAATATTTATACAATATATGGTACAATCCTGTAGCAATGATGTACACAATTCAAATACTGGATAATGTGATAATTCTAAACACATTTACATATGATATGTTATTGTCATATAATTTTTGTATTTAAATTAATTTCGTGCTATTAATTTAGAGCCTATTATTATTATTATTTCTATATATTTGATCTAACTTATATTGTTAGAGCAACGAAAATGAACACATGTGGAACAAATACTGTTAAATACAATGATAACTTTGATAATATGTGTGTTTCTCTTATATTTATTTCCATTTGATTATCTCTACATTATACAACCCCACATTCTTTTATGCTATATTTTTAATGTACTATAACTAAAAGCAAAACTTTTTCAATTTTCAGGAAACATATAACACTTAGAGATTCAAGTCGAGGACAATAATTACAAGGAAAAATGTATTTTGAACATTTCTATAAAATATTTGTATTTGGTGAACCTAAAATCTATTTAGAATTTACGTACATTAGCAATGACTTTCTTTTCTTTAAAAAATTCTTACTTAGTATCAATTATAATGTCCTTTTAAGCAGTGATTTCAATGTATTATTTGTGAACATGCAAAAGACATCAAATTTGAATGTTGTCACAGTAGAGATGGATTAGGGTATAGAGATATCAATGAGAAATAATGCAAAAAAAATATTGCAATAGACAAAATGAAAGGAATGGAAACCAACAAAGAAACAAAAGTAAATAGGTAATTTTGTATAGTTTTAGTTAACTATATATTGGACTACTTTTTTTTTTTTAATGTTTTTGTTCTTATTTTTTGAATTTATTTCAATTAAATGCTCATGACTAGGAAAAAAGAAATGAAGTTTATGCCATTGTTGATCAAATATATTAGTAACAATAAAATTGGGAACATTTTTCATAGTATTGTCTTGGTCACATATAGAACATTTTTGGACAAAGCAAATAAGACGAAAGCAATACTCCATGCAAATTTAAAAGATAAGAAAGAGGAAATGACAATAACATTGCTTGTGCCAACACAATTTATCGAATAACATGAGACAAAAATTATTGTAAACGCTGGTGTTTCCATTAAATATTTCAAAATAATTCCAAAGCATAAATATGACAATGGTGATTGTGAAAAAACTATTTGTATAAATAGTTTTAGCAATGGAGAAAACATGTGTCTTATTTGTGCAAAGTACCGATTCTTTCCAAATATGATGATTGCAAACCTGTCACGTAATGAAGATCTATTTCTAGTTCGCACAATTGTTGCTATTGCAATTCTGGTAACACACACAAAAATGCAATATTTAATGTAAATCAAAGATGCCAATGTAGAACACGGTAGAGAAATAACAACCTTTGATTTATTTGAATGTTTCATTGTTACAAAGTTATTGTCCATCTGTTATACAATTTTCATGTATTGTTTTACAAATGCTTCATATATAATAGGTTCAAGCACATGATAAACTTGTTATGGAATATCTTTCAATTCAACGAGAATGGCGAGAAAAAATTTTCCATCAACAATGATTTACTTTGACGTAGGGTATAACCAACGAATTAAATAGAGCAATATAGATAAATGTCACATATGGAAATTAATTTTGTTATTTTCGGATCCAATAAGGAACTAAGGTGAAATGCCAGAACCTTGTACATCATTAGCCAAAATTTCTTCTTTTAATGTCCAAAAACTCAAAGAAGGATTGATACAATTCAAAATTGGACTACAAAAGCTATTCTAAAATGATTTTATCCATACAGTATCCAAAACACACTTACAAAAACAATATATTTTCATACCATAACCTAAATTATAAACCAACATCTATATGAATTAATACATATCCTCCATAACATAAGTGACTTGGCTTCATTAACTTCTGGCTCAAGTTGACAAGGAGGGGAATCTTGGTCAATGGCGGAGTTAAATCTACTCTCCTCGTGCTCCACTAAATCCCATGTCTCGACATGATATGATCATCTGATTAATTATCATCCTTCTCAGCATTGACATCCTCTACCTAATCCAAATTATCCACACAAAAACTTAAACATTTCATTTGCCAATTGTAGTTGCTCTAGCTTCAACTCCAATATTTCCATTTTTCGATTTAAAAGCTTGAAATGGACTTGTGCTTTAGATAGAATCATCACAACATGCTTTGAGACCGAAGTGATGAGAAATTCTAGAGCACGTACCATTTTAACTAAAGAAATATTGAGCTCTTACTTTGCAACTCTAGAATCACACTCCATAAAATTCAACCTGTGCCACACCTACTAATAAACTTGGAAAATTATGGCTCTAATCCTTAACTCTATGCTTGCAAAGTCGTTCCAAAAATATAAATATATCGTTGATCTAACTTTCCTTGATTTAAATCCTCTTTCTTCGCCATTTCTGGTTCGATCCACAAGCACCAAACAATCAAGAAAATCAGATGCCATAGTGGAAATTCCACACAATGTGAATGTTCATTGTTCAAAGGAAATGGACATGCGTAGGACATGGTATGTGCAAGAAAATGAAAGTTCAGAGAAAATTTTATACCATCAATGCGTAATTAATTTAACTATGATCAAATTTATAATTAGTATTATTATTTTTATTTGTGTGAAGCTTTTACTGTGCGAAGGATGGGTAATGTGCACGAGAATGGGGATGTAGAGGGAAAATTAATTTTAAACTATTTTCGATTTTTTTTTTTTACAAATTAGCTGTGCAAAATGAAGAATGTGCATAGGACGAAATATGTGCGAGGGAATGCAGGTGCAGAGGGAAATTTATAACTTTAATTCGTAATGTAATGATATTTCACATTTTCCTATTACATATATACAAATTAACTCAATATATAGATTGATTAAGGCATGAATCTTTCAGTTCACATTTTCTACAATAAAAGTTTCAATTCTGCTTTTGTACTCCGCACAAATATGTGACATTTCATTAGGAGAGCACATCCTTTAATCAATTAATTAGAAAATTCTTTAATGCAAAAGAAGTTGATTTTGTGAGAGTGTAGAAAAATCACTATTATTCGCACTTCCTCATAAAGCCAACTAATAACATAGTGTTGGGGAATAACATTGTTTATAGGTGTCGACATGAACAAAATTATTTTTTAAAATTTTGTTTTTAAAAACTTGTTTATGAGTGTTAGAGTGTATGAATTTTTTGGAAGGTTTGTCATTATCCGAAGTGCGGTGGTCCACACAATGAAAGCTTGAAATCTTCCTTTACACCCACACATGTTCCTAATTACAAAAACATAACCATAAAACAAGCTTCCATTGTGCACAAATATTTTTGCGAAGAGATTTCATTCCAACCTTTAATCAATTGATTAACAAAGCCTTGAATGCAAAAGTTGACTCTACTGGAGTGTAGAAAAATCACTCTTCTTCGCACTTCCGAAATTGGTCTTCGAGAGGTGTTTTCCAACATTTGTGCTTATGTGAAGAGTTTTGTACATATATCTTTCACTGTACATAGCTTTGTTGCACTCCATAAACTTCAACCTGTGTCACACCTGCTAATAAACTTGGCGAATTATGGCTCTAATCCCTTACTCTATGCTTGCAAAGTCGCTCCAATGATATAAATATAACTTCGATCTAAATTTACTTGATTTTAAGCCTTAGTCTTCGCCATCAATTCTAAATCGATCCACAGGTACCAAACAATCAAGAAAATCGAAGGCGATATTGGAAACTCTGAACATTATAAATGTTCACTGTTTGAAGGACGTGCAAATGATGGGGTATGTGTAATAAAATGAGAATGCATAGGGAAATTTATACCTTCGACGTGTAATTAATTCAAGTATAATTTTTGTTTGAACTAGTATTATTATGTTTCCTTATGTGAAAATTTCCTTGTGCGAAGATTTTACTGTGCAGAGGATGAGGAATGTGTGGGAGAACAAGGGTAAAGAGGGAAAACTTATTTTAAACTATTAAACCATGTGCGGAGGA
The DNA here is from genome assembly GCA_034641835.2 of Pinus albicaulis. Classification (NCBI taxonomy): domain Eukaryota; kingdom Viridiplantae; phylum Streptophyta; class Pinopsida; order Pinales; family Pinaceae; genus Pinus; species Pinus albicaulis. The sequence goes on along the minus strand of JAXQQM020087013.1, from coordinate 2,143 downwards.
CAAGATATGTGTTAGAGAAAAATGGTGTAGAGGGAATTTTATAAATTTAATTCGTAATGTAATGATAATTCACATTTTCCTATTACATATATACGAATTTTCTAAATATACAGATTGATTAAGGTAGAGTTTTTCCAGTTTACATTTTATACAATAAAAGTTTCGTTTCTACTTTCATACTCCACACAATTATGAGAGATTTCATTATGAGATAACAACCTTTAATCAATTAATTAGAAAATTCTTTAGTGCAAAAGAATTTTATTCTACGCGAGTGCTAAAAAATCACTATTCTTTTCACTTCCACACTTCCTCCTAAATCCAACTAATAACGTAGTGGTGAGGACCAACATTGTCTAGCGTCTATAAATTGTGCAGAAGGTTTGTCATTTTGCAGAGTGGAGAGGTACATACAATCAAAATTTGAAAGCTTCCTCTGTAGTCCCACACATATTCCTAATTACACAAAGATAACCATAAACAAAGCCTCGATTGTGCAAAGAGATTTCATTACAACCTTTAATCAATTGATTAGAAAAATCCTAAGTGCAAAATAAATTGATTCTACTGGAGTGCAAAAAAATCACTATTCTTTGCACCTTTGTACTTAGTCTCCAAGAGGTTTCCACTGATATTTGTCCTTATGCAAAGATATTTCATTTTGCGGAGAGCTTTCATTGTACAAAATTTTGTCCACACTTCATACAACCTTACTGAATTGATTAGTGATATTCAAAATATGGAGATATGAATTATTTTATTATTAAAATATTACCAATAAATCACTATTCTTCACATTTCTACACTTCCTCCTAAAGCCAACTAATAACATAGTGGTGGGGACCAACATTGTTTAGTGTGTAGGAATTTTGCGGAATTTTTTTCCTTGTGCGGAGTGCAGAGGCCTACACAATGAAAGCTTGAAAGCTTTCTCTGTATTCCTGCACATATTCCTAATTGCACAAATATAATCATAAACAAATCTTCCATTGTGTAAAGAGTTTTCATTACAATATTTAATCAATTGATTAACAAAGTCTTGAGCATAGAATAAGTTGATTCTGCTAGAGTGTGGAAAAATATCTATTCTTTGCACTTTCATACTCAGTCTCTGAGAGTTGTTCACTAAAATTTGTGCTTATGTGGAGAGTTTTATGTGAAGATATTTCATTGTGTGGAGAGCTTCCATTGTAAAGAATTTTGTCCACACTTCAGACAACCTTTACTCAATTGACTAGAGATTTTCAAAATACAAAGATATGGATTATTTAATATTAAAATATTGGTCATAATATGTATACACAAGTGTGAAACATCACAATGTATAATGAGAGATTTCATTATGATAGCACAACCTCTAATCAATTAATTACTGCTAGAGGAAGGGTTTATTTCACATGGCAGTTATTCTTCTTGTTAATATTGGAAAAAAAAATTCTTGATGGGGGTGTTCGGTCATAGGGATTTGGGGATTATATTTGGTGCTTGCCACCCCACGAATCCTCCCAACATTGTGTGTGTTATTTTGTAACAAATAGGTTGCACACACTCTTATGCGAATCCAAAAGTCATTGTAGGGTAGCAATTAAGTATTTTAAGGCTAGTCATTTCATGCATTAGTGAGCTATACCAGAGGAGCGAGCAGTGGTATGTCTAACAACAAAATATGTTTCAAGGTATAACGGGAAGGAGGGTGAATGTAATTTGTATGCTTGTGTGCCGATATGCGTGAAAGTATGAGGGGAAGGCTTCTTGTCTAAGTCCAGTGGTGGTAGGGGGAATTCTGAGAGGAATTTTCCTTGAGGGCCAGAATAAGTAGGAATTTTAGTGTGAGGGTAATTGGAAACTCAAAATTAAGTTGTGTAGTGGAAGAATTTTCAAGGAGTGGTTAGAATATATTATTAATGCAGGCTCTTTGGATTTTATCACAGATTTATTGTGGGTTATCTACATTAGGTATAAATATTTAGGCTTGAATGCTCAATTTGTATTGGTTAATTTTATGATTAAAACATTTAGTTTCATTGTGTATGTCTGGGGGGAGTGGTCATTTTACAAGGGGAGTTTTGATTTTAATTTGTTGTATGCATTATGGAAAGTGGGTAGTTTGTATGGTTTCGTTTGTTAACACACGCATATTTAC